>OX439237.1:25744506-26146851 GCA_949319165.1 Sialis lutaria
CGTGCAACGATAGCTACATTCATACAGATATTGATAAAAATTTTATTTATTTGTTTCATATAACCCTTCTCGAAATTTCGAGTGAACCATAGAAAAAAAAGATTTTTTTGGTCGTCACATCGAGGCTTATAACTTTGTAAATATTTAATATTTTTCAATAAAAATTGATATTAAATAATTTGAATATATACTTAATAAAACATCCTTTACCTGATTCAAAAATAATTGGTTATATTTGTGAAAAAAATTCCCAAACATTGACAATTTTTTGACCCGTCACAGTGGCTATAAATTTGACATCAAATTCACCAAGATGTATACTAACTAAAATAAACTTCTCATAATTACCAATATTGTTATCGATGATTACTTTAAAAAATACATTAACATGTTAATAATGTATTTAATTATACAAGTAATGTTATAAATTAATGTTGTTTTGATAAGATGTTTAAAAATATAAAATATATGTATCCGGCAATTGAAAAACACCGTTTATTTGACTTGGGAACAAACTCCATTGACGGTATCGAGACCTATATATCGTTGAAAAGTCTACTTTGAAACATTTTTTCGGTCGGTTTATACGCTTAAAATATTTTCGACAAGGGTCGTAAAAAGTCATAAAAAAGTTCGGTTCGAGTGGAAAGATGCAAGAACCCTCACCGTGTTATAACGTCCTGTGCAGAGACGGCCTTAAAATGACTTTATTAGCCATCGATATTGATAGAGTTCTTTGACAAGGTATGTTTACATTGAAAACTCTAAAACTAAAACCACCAATTTAACACAATAAAGAAAATACGTATCTAGCCTTAATTAATCAATTCCTTTCAACTATGATATAGGAGTCACGAAACTTTCTTATATAAAGTACTAAGTATAATTATATAAAAAAAACCTTTTATTTAAAACATTATTTTCAAAATGAATTCGAAAACTGACAAAACTAAACCCTTTGCAGCTCAAGATCTTAAAAAAAATTAAATTATGTTGATAAAGAGACAAGTTTAGGCATAAAAAACACGTATTTTTCAGATTTTTAATAATAATTATTTATTTGACTTTTTTGGGAGTGTCATTACTATGAGTTTATCGTCAAAAACACTTATGTGGTATGGCAGGATTTGAAACAATTATTTAGTTTGTTGTAGCATAATGCTACACCGCATTTTTCGCTGGGGAAATTTACAACGTATTCTTTTTTTCTACCCAATTCGGCCAGTAGTTACGTAATAATACGTAAGTCAATAGGTTATGCCATTTGTGAATTTTACTTGATACTAAGTTATTCAGTGGTATGTTACAGTAGTGTTACATATACATACTTGAATGAACTAAATATATTTAGTACGTATATTAGCGGGATTACAGAAAGTTTGTTACAGAAATATCACATGAAGCTACAAAGGGTTATGATCGTTTTCAAAAATAATAAGTTGTCTTTCCGTATGAAAATAGATCCTAAATATAAAATATACAGGCAGACAGACAAACTGACATTGTTCTCAAAACATATCGAGAAAAGTTATGACTACGACAAAAATTCATTTTTTTATGTTACTATTAAAATTTTCCTAATTACAATCCACACTAGTAAAAGTTGAACAAATCGAGGATTATGTTCGTGTAAACGTACCTTAACATTCGTTTCAGGACCGGCTTTAGTGTATTTTTATTACTCATCAATATCAGTTCATTGCTATAGTAGTTACGGTACGGCAGTTTGGGACATGGACTATAATAATGAGTGCGACAAGAAAATACATTGACAAATATAAAGAAAGTACTTCCTCTCTCTCTCTCGTTGTACAATCAAGAACGGAATTAAACTGGAAAGTTTTAACTATTTACTTTTTTCAGGTCTTTGTTTGGTTTTTATGAAAACGGCTGTATGTAAATCTATTTCTTTGGAATCTGGAGTATAATTTTGAACTTCAATGCTAGGGGATGAGTAATCACTACATTTAGAATATTGGATAATGTAATAATGTATCCTTTTTAAACTAACCTAATTAATCCCGCTTCTTCTAGGAAGAATTTATTGTAAATTTCTCAAACATAGGTTTAACCAATCAGTGCTCTAGACAACTTTTTCTTAATTTAAACCATCCAAGTTTTTTGAAGGTAAAAAATATATACTTGTATTTCTACAGAAAATAAATTATTAAAACAAAAATACGTTGTTAAAAAAATTAATCACTTTTTTATTTTTCCAATTAAAAATATATAATGACTTTAAAACATATTATTTTCATCGATTCTTAGTAATTATTAATTAATAAATTCATAAGTATATTCATAATATAGACATTTAAAAAATATAACTAAAAAAGTGTAAAATAATTTCAAATATTTTTAATAATTCGGTCTTAAACTTTTTTAATTTTAATTAACACTTCAGAAAATTACAATATCGAACAAGTGTGTTATAGGTATAAATATTACAGCTACAAAAAAGCTATATCTCAACATAAATTCATATGTTTTTTAATGTAGGTATAATTATCAGGTTTTAGCCAGTTAGAATTGATTTTATTTTTAAATCGATAGGAAATTAATATTTTCGGTCATATATATTTAACCATGTCCCATCAGGCGAAACCGCGGGCGAATCCACGGGAAAAAGCTTGTTTTAAATAAAACATTCATTTGATTTGTATTTAAAGCTATTTTTAAACTTTTAAATAGAATTTTATTTTAATGTACAAATGCCATGCGATTTTTATTCGTAATTTTTATGCAAATTAAGAGAAAAAAATGATATTATGATTGAAACAATTTAAAAAATAGTAAGTAAGGCTGTTAATTTAACAACAATGTATGAATTAGTTTATAAAATTCCATATATAAGATATCACATCTTACAATTGGCTTCAAAAACATTTTTTCTGTATATAATTTGCATCGTATTATAAAAACGACTTTGATACGAGGTGCCAATTTATGTTTAATAGATGGTTTATAAAGCGATAACGTATGTATGTATATCATGATATTTATTTTTTATAATTTAAATGCGAAAGTGTATCTGTCTATTTGTTACCTTTTGATGGCTAAACCGTTGAACCGATTTTAATGAAATTTTGCAAGGAGATAGCTTACATCTTGGAGAAGTATATGGGTAGCTTTATATTTCGAAAAATTCATTAGGACGTGTAACATTTGCATACGCGATTGGATATCCTTTTTGGCACATATATCTAGCGGTCAAATGTGAAACTAAAAAACTTTTGTCGACTATCATAACATGGGTAGCAGCTAGTAAATTATAAATATCTATTTAAACTTACTTATTCTCCATATTCGGTTATTGTATCAATTTTTCTTACCTGAAACAAATAAAAATTAATATTAGAATAAAAGAATAATAATAGACAAACAAAAAACAACATAATAATACAGTTTATGTCGTGCAAAAGGAAGATAAAGGGAGAATAAGTGAAAGAAAATTAAGAAGAATGAAAAACAAGGAGTTTTTTTACAAGCTGTTTTACAAAATTAGGATAAGGATAGAACGGGCAAGAAATGTCACTAGTAATAATTCTATTTTTTTATAGATTTAGATTTGCTTTTCCTAAAATCAATAAATTGGTTTGTAAAATAAAAATTCTTACTGTGTACAAAAAATTATATTTGACCTAATAAATCGAGTATGGTAGACACCCTTTAAGCCTGGCCTGTCAAAATAACCTTCGTTCAAGCGCGTATCAATGTTTACCGTCGATGGGGTCGAGTAGGGGACACCGACGGGAATGAGGGAGCGCCGAACGGGAGAAGATAAAAGATTTAAAGTTTGGAAATTTTTTATTTCCAAAGGCCCCGGAACGTGTTTTATTTCGCGCCAAACGACGTTGATTTTACGGCAGAGTTATGAGGACGTATACTTAGGTGACAAATTGGAAACGTAATGTTATTTAAAGAATTAGACGATATAAAATTTCAGAAATCAATCCGCGTCTCAGCCATTTTGTGAGTTGTAATAAAATTAAAACGTGAGCTTTTAAAAGTGTCATTTCCTTCTTTTTTTCTTTTGCTTCTTGTACTCGGTGGTATTAATTTTATATACATATCTATAGTCTATGTATGTATTTCTATAACTATTTGGAAGAAATATTTATATTTTAATACTTTGCTATGCAGAATATAAACATAAGTAATATCAACTATTTTTTTGCCACAGTTTACTTACTTTATGTACGAAGAGTACTTCTTTATCTATTAAATAAGTTTCAAAATATCTGTCCTTGTTTGGTACATAGAGAAATTATTAAAATATTATAATAATCAAATGGGAGGAGCCTACTAAGCGAATTTCAATAAAAACTGAAAGACCACTTATGGAGTTTACTGTACATTAGTACAATACTGCCGTGCTAAGCACAAAAGCGGTATCTCAGTAAAGACGAGTTTCGAGAAAATCAACGTTTTGTTAAAATAGTTTGATTTTTACTTTGCAGATTGTTTTTTTGATTTATTAAATGGAATTTATTCATTATATTGGGAATTTTGGCGGTATCAAAATATACAGTTATTCACCTACATATTATTGGTATACCTCTAATTCTCTTAGTGATTTAAGGTAAACCTGAAATAGGGAAAACTTTTTTAAGGGTTTTTTCATATGTTTTAAATACGATACTGCTATTTGGCTTGGTTCATTGGATTCGTATTTTTTTAAGCTATTCGATGCCATAAAAATCATTTTTACGATTTTTTTTGAAATACCGCTTTTGTGCTTAGCACGGCAGAATAGGCATGATGACTAATTTAAAAACTTTTCTATGATGATCTTACGTATCTCCTATTTCCAAAAATAAATAATTGCAAAAATTGACTTTTTAAAACTAATTTTGAATTTGACGCCGAAACGCTCGCAGGTGACATTTCAGAGTTGTGACGTCACAATACTCCTTGTCAACAATAATCAAACATTCAGAATTAGACAATAATTTAATTATTTTGTGTTTTAAAAATGATTTCCGAAGTATATAATTTCTTAAATAAGGTATGTAGGTAAAAGATATTTGTCTAAAATAAAAGTCAATCACTTTTGACTTCATTCGCTCTGATTGGTGTTCCATTTAACTTGGCGGATTGCTGTATTTTGCATTTTTATTTTAACAAAAATTATATTAACCTAGCTTTTAATATAAAAATAAATAAATTTTATAGAATCTTTTTAACCTATTTCATTATTTAAAATCATAATTTCAACGATACTTTGTTACTGGCATCATACCTATTACTCAAAATATTAATTTCAATATCGTTCAAAATAATAACAAACTATAATTGATCTAATATATGTATTTTCATTAATCTTCCGTCGGGCGCGGCTGATCTATTTGATACACTTCCAACTAATTTTAATGCCATCTTGAAATGGTTACTGATTCAACCCCTGAACTTTCAATACCTTCCTGTTTATGATTGTTTTACATGGTAATAGCCTTCAGTTGTCAAATAATCACAAAGAAGTAAAATTACAGTTAAAAAGTTCATTTTGATACACCGCGCCCAACCACATGAATTTATAAAATTTCTAAAGAAGTCGTTTTTTTAATAATATTATTTTCGGTAAGTGTTTAAATTAACATTCAATATAATGTTTTTTCATTCATACTATTCATACTAATATTATAAATGCGAAAGTGTGTCTGTCTGTCTGTCTTCTGCTTATCACCTTTTCACGGCTAAACCGCTGAACCAATCATAATGAAATTTGGCAGGAAGAAAGCTTGTATCCTGAGAAAGGACATAGGCTACTTTGAATTCCAAAAATTCATCCCCTAAGGAATCGGAAGGGGGTGGAAATGTTTGTGTGGGAAAAATTTAAATTTGGTTATTAATATTTCACCCCCTGTCACATATGAAAAATACTACGGGAGTAGGGGTTTTAGGGGGAAAAACAACCCTCTATCTTCACAGCAGGATACGAGTGACGATTAACTAGTTAGTAGTTAGAAAACATATTTTAGTCAGCAGTTAGAAAACATATTTTATATTTTAAACGTAATATTAAAATTAAAATACTCAAAAAACTCTTTATTTATTAACTTAGGACATTAAAATACTAATAATATGCAAACATTCAACGTAATTTAAAAATCATAATATAATGTATCATTTTGATACACCGCGCTCGAATACGTTTCAATATACCCCGCGCCCGACGGAAGGTTAAGAAAAATTATTTCTCAATTATATTATAATAATCTATGTAAGACACACACAGAGACACAGCGACATAGAAACAGACAGACACGTAGCGGAATGAAACAGTTTAAACTGTACGCATAATTTAGAGTGATCATTTCCCGGAACTGCTTACGGAGTTATAACTCCCCGCTTAGCGATTCATAGCGACGGCGGCGTTATCAGGCGTAAAGTGTGTGTGCTAGAGAGGGGGGGGTAAAATGTTCACTCACATTAACATATGCATATGTATTATTATGTATATATTTTAATTTGGAAATATTTTTGCTGAATTAAAAATAAACTAACTAGATTTGAATAGTTTATTTTACTCTATAGTCAACAACAACTGAACCGATTTTTATTAAACTTTCACTGTTCGAAAGCTAAAGAACTTATTAGTTTAGCCTATCGGTTGTATGATAATTGAATTAGAGCAGGCCCGTATTAAAATAAATTATACAATTAACATTTTCGAATCGACAAGTATTTGATAATTAGGTCAGGCATGTAATAAAACGTTTATATTGGACACGTTTCGGTAGCTTGAGGGTTAAATATATAATTTAATAATCCCATAACACATGAATTAAAAAATATTACGTGTTTCAAAAGTCTTCAAAGTGAAATTAATTAATTCCAAAGAGGATTATTTAATATTTTTATTCCCTCGTTTGTGGTTTTTGGTAAATCGTCGGTTTAAAGTGAAAGTGTCCTAAGTCCAAAATAACAAATTTTACAGGAGAGCGACCAAAGCGTGCTCAATCGTTTTGTATTCACATTTAAATAAAACTAAAACTTTTACTCCAAAATTTTCAAAAATCGAAAACTTTGAAAGACCATATCTCGCGAACAGTATGAGATACCGACCTGTGGTTTGAAAATTTCAACTTTTCACGTCATTTTCTATATAATAAACATAGTTTTATCGAAATATAAAATTCAAAAAATTTCACTGATTATTTTTGCGTCAAACTTCAATTTCTCATAGAAAAATCAACTTTAAGATAAGAAAACAAGAAATGAAATCATAAATAACTATATAAACAATAAATTTCAGTATTTGTCATGTAATTTTTCATTTAATCAACATTTATTTACATATATAGAGCGCTTTTGATATATTTAAATTCGCGAATGTCCAATCTATTGCATTTTTTTAAAATTACCAATTATTATACTATAATCATTATATATAGATTTTGACATGCTGTTTTATTCATTTACAACAATTTAACTTGATAAACGAATAAGTAGTTTTATTTAAATATTTGCTATCTTATTCTTTTTTGAAAGTATCAAAAAGTTATATTAGAAAAAAATGGACTTAGAACACTTTCACTTTAAGCCGACGATATTATTTAATATCAAATCCAAACCACATACTTTATCAATTTAAATTATTATTTTTATTATTTCGTATCGTTTACACGTAAATATTTAAATTGAAAAATATAATTGGACATACGTTTTCATATACAATTCAAAAATGTGTATATTCTCCTAACTCAAAAATATTGTTTCGCAAATTGTCAACGACTTTGAAAATATATTACAGAAAACAGTCTTTTGATGTATGTTCATATATGTAATAAAAACAAGAGACACATATATGAGAATAATGTATAGAACAGTTATCTATCTCTGTTCAGAACGTACCTGTCTCTACAATGGCCGTAATACAAAGAATAAGATATATATTGTAGGAGCAATATCAGTCTATTGATAGCCATTCGTCACAATATGGCGAGAAATTGAAGTTTTCTCTTGTGAAGGTTTGATTTGTCAGAAGTATGGGTGATATATTGTACGCCAACTCAATTTTGAATTGCTTTTAAAAGAAATGAAATAATATGGAAATATTAAAATTTGATTTCGTGCTTTGGTTCGTGAATTATTTCCCCGCCTATTCGATCGAGTCATTTACATTCGAACCCAATATTATATCGATGCTGTTTATTGAAATTTTGCTACGTTTGATTTTTTATAAAGTATGTTTTATGATATAAGTATAGTGAAAAACGTATTTTGTATGTTATTTAAGGTTGCTGTTCACTAAAATCAATCACTACAGAATTTCTTAAAATTTTAATATTGTGTTAAGTAAGCTAGTTCGCATTTGTAAAAAAAAAATTCAGGTCTGTTTACCATTTCGTTTATTAATTATAAACGTGCAAAGTTGGCCTCTTATACATTGCAAGCATAGGGATCCACTTGAAATTCGATATTCATTTAATTCGTCTACTAAAACTAAACGTCAGATTTTAACCAAAAACGGATATGTTATAGATTAGTAATTAAATAATGTATATATATATATAAAGTCCTAGAATGATTTACCACCTACTTAAATAATTATTAATTTTTAACTTTGATAAATTCCCGAACACATGACGAAAATATACGATATGGCAACACCGCATTCGGCGCGCTCTTCGAAATGTAAAAACGTGGTATTGACAACTGACGTGCGTTGTAAATAGCAAGTTATTATTATTAACATTTACTCCCAGTATTATCAACTTTAACTAAATGCTCCTTTAACTAACTGTCATATTATCAACAGATCCAAGCATAATACATTTAATTAAATAGATTTTAAATTATCTGATTGAGAGCTTAAATATTGATTTAAATCACGTTTGTAATACACCAAATTTACTTTAAAGGAGCATTTAGCGCTAAAGAAGCTTTAAATTAGTTGATAATACCGGGCATTAATGTTTTTATTTATAATAATAATAGTTACTGTTGTTATTATAATTATTACTATTGTCAGAATTAGTAATAATTATACCATTGTTAAAAATAAATCTTCTATTCTTGTCTAATATTATAAATTGTTGCCAGATCTATTTGTTCTTTTTTACCGACATGTCAAAAATTTTCTGAAGGCGAACTTTTTTTTTAGTCTTTGCAAATAAAAGATTTCCAAATATAAAATAAATTAAAAGTAAGTAGGTACTATACAATTCGTAAAAATATTGTTAAGTAATTACATTAGCTTCCACTACCTTATAAGTTATCTTACATCTCAGGAGGGGTGCCCTTTTGCATCCCTAAGAATATGATCTCCAAACCAAATCAACTGCTTTCTACAAAGTTTTAAGTCGTTATGAATTTTGTTTTGATTTTATAAAAGTAGTAGTAAAATAATAATGCAAAACTGCTATCATTTTTATGGTGCACACCAATCATTATTGCTTTAAGATCGTTGATTTCTAATAACCAAAATGGTAAAAGATATTTTTTTTGTTCCATTGGGAAACATTTTTGTCTCTTTTATAAAATAAAGATAAGTAAATTGATTCTCAAAAGCAATCCTTCACCTGTATGAAAACTTTAAAAAAATACACTTAATAAAATTAAGAAATACAAAGGAATTGGTACTAAAATTATTTTTCATGAAAAATTCTCATCCGATGAACAACGTTCCACTGCCGTTGCTACATTAACCTAATATTCTCAAAACACTGCAAGTAAATTAGTAAAACATAAAAGCACTGAAACGCCTATAATACAAGTTAAGACATTTGCATAGTGTAATCAAACATCCATACATTTACAATTACACAAACTTTTTGTATAAAAATATCATTAATCCGTACTCGAGCCGTCTCAAGAAAACATTAAACGTGTCGTCGTGAGTTAAGAACAACGGCTTCTTTACTGAGGTACTTCTGCAGCATCTCTCTTGCGGTGTGTATAGCTCCTTAACGAAAATTTATAGTTCCTCCCATCACATCTATCTCAGTAATCTAGCTCTCGCTATGTCCTGCGAACAAAACACGTAAACAACGTGTGTACCAGAAAGAGATAGAGTGTGTGTGTTATACGTGTACTGTATAGCTCTGTTCTTGTCGGATGCGTGCGTGTTGTGGCACTGTTTGGTTTAGCTCCTCAAAAGACCATTTTTCTCAATATATCTTTTTCTGGCATATCCCGTTAACCATCCTGATGTATTCTATTAGATCCGGCTAATAATCGAACAACTTTGAAATACGATTTCCAATCGCTGGTATTCTTTTGTTTGTTTTAAAAAATAATGACCTGTACAAGTACATGGACCTTGCCATGCTGGAGTTTATTTTAGTTTATAAAAATATACTTCTGTTGCAAATAGTTTTACAAATCTAGGATCATTTGATAATTGAAAAATCGCAGATAGTTATAAATTGTTCGGTTAAATCATTTTTACTTTCTTATACTTACTATTGGGATCCGTCAAATGAACGTACACCACCTGGTGGAAAAACTTGTAACTAGACTGAGGGCACAGTAATAGAATTTAATAATGAAAAATTAAAAATATCAAGCATTAACTGACAGATGAACCTACGGTTTATAGTAAAACTTACGATTAAACCACAATATTATATTTTTAATCATCCAAAAATAAAATGAATGATAGGACAGTAAGTACCAAGAAAGAATTTTACAATTTTTCCTATATATAATTGATTTATTATAATATAAATATCTATTTAAAAGATTTGTTTGTTGAAAAATTGTAAACAATCAAAAATAAATAACGTATGCGTATTGTATTTGATGTTATTGCGTGATATTATCTGTAATTATAATGAGTGAATTTAAAATATGTGTACATTACAATACTTATATTTTAACTATTGACGCTGTCTTGTAATTTTTTTTTCTTTACCCTTAGCTGCGCCATGTTTTTTTAGTTTTTTAGGCTCCTTCCATCTGACGGATCCCAATAGTGTGTTTTATTTTAGTTTGCAGTGGTTACCGGGGCATTTGACGGTACGATTCATGATTCATACGGTCAAATCACCAGACGACCACTGCAAACTTAAATAAAACAGACTATAATATGTAAAATATGTATACTGATATTATAAATGCAAAAGTGTGTCTATATCTCTGTCTGTTTGTTCATGGCGAAACCACTAAACCGATTTTGATGAAATTTGGCAGGGAGATAGCTTGCATTCTAATGAAAAACATAGACTTCTTTCAGGAAAGAAAATATCTTTTCAATGTTTTTTTTTTTTTTTTTTTAGATAAAATTTGCAAATAATATTATTAACTTGATTTTATGTTTTTATGTATTTATTTTTTCAAAGATTTTTTAAGGAAATATTCTAAAATTATATACATAGGTATGTACCTACTCAAAAGTATATATTGTACACTTCTTCTTATCATCATAAATTGCTTTTTTCTCAAGTTTTTCTCGAGTTTTATCTTCAAACTTCTGAAAATTGATAGAACCATAAATGGCCAAGTAATTTGTAGTTAAATAATTTTATTTAAAAAAAATAATACTGACATTATTTTTTATACTAGAACTCCTCCTCTTGGAATGTTCAAAATCACTCCCAAAGTCAGCCACTTGGTTAAAACATTATGCTCATAAAAACAGATAGTACTAACTTTTTCTCCACCCTAAAATATGAAAATATTTACGAAATTGCTTCACATATTATCGATAGTCAACACAATTTCTTTTTGAAAACAAACTTACCGCCACATGCAAGAAAAACGTTTTAAAGTTACCGAAAGTGGAAGAAAATAACGCATCTTTTATATCCTCGAAACAATTCAGAGCTGCATTCGGGGTGTACTTACTTACGATTTGGATGTAATTTTATAGTTATTCTCCCTTTTTGAAGTCAGTGCTGTTAGGGTT
Organism: Sialis lutaria; assembly: GCA_949319165.1. Taxonomy (NCBI): domain Eukaryota; kingdom Metazoa; phylum Arthropoda; class Insecta; order Megaloptera; family Sialidae; genus Sialis; species Sialis lutaria. The sequence continues at coordinate 25,756,361 of OX439237.1, forward strand.
GTTTAACTTAAATGTATACTGACAAGAAAACACAATAAAATGTGTGATTTTATTAACCTCTTTATGCATTTATGTTATTGCAAGTTTGAATATTTTATTTTTCATTTATTTTTGAATGCATCATTTAAGAGACATATAGGATAAAACTACAATATTCAAAAATATTTATTATACTGATTCTAACTATTATGAGCTAGACAAAATAAATTGACTTAATGGTTCTTTAGACTAGTTTTAATTCTAATATTATTTTTTTTAAATACTGTATATTGGATAGTATTATATGTAAAAATCATAACGATATACTATGTATAGACAATAATATTCCTTATTATTTTTTATGTAATTTTTCAATTTAATTAAATCCAATTAAAAAAAACGGCTCCATGAACCGCGAACCGAAATTTTTCAAGATTTGCATCGCTCCTTTTTTCCACAGTTTATATTTTTTATAACATAAAGGTAATTTATATTAATATTATAAATGCTTTATTTGTTTCTTTTTAACATCTAAACCGCTAAACCGATATTGATGAAATTTGGCAGGGTGATAGCCTACATCTTGTAAAAAATATAGGCTATTTTTTATTCTGAAAAATTTATTAAAATAAAAAAGTCGCGAATAAAGCCCTCCATACAGCTACAATATAATAGTGAAATGTTATTATTGCATAATTTTTTTGAAATATACCTTACGCCTACACATTAAATTATATTGAATCTTGAATTATTCGCGTCAATATTTTCGTCGGAGCAACATGTGTGATGATGAAGATTTGGTTGCAGCTATGCTGTTGATTTTGCTAGCGAAACGAAAAAAAAACGAATATGGGTCAAAAAATGGTTGCAAAGAAGGCCAATGTACACTCATGAACGTCTTTTAAAATAAATTTATAAATATTCGTGCGTGCGTACGGGACCGCTCCAAACAATAGACTAAAAAATATTGTACAATAAGCCCTACAGATGACACAATGAAAAAATATGACGCAATAAAATTAAACTCGCTCAAACTTTTGTAAAATCATTGCGCAATCTTTAATATAATTCCTAAACGGTCAATAATATTGCACAATAAAATTGATCGTCTATGGGCCTAACAGTTAGTAATACATAAATGTATTTATATATTATGTTAATAGTAACATGCAATCCCGTGCATTTTTTTACATTCAGTAAACTTGCCAGCCCTATTTTTCATGGCAACAGAAATAAGCCATATAAGCTTCGAAGCGTCGAGTCCGGTGCAGATATATTTCGTGAGTTATTCCCACCGGAGTTGTTCCGGGGCCCGATGATCACGGACGAAGTTTTTATTCCACTCCTGGTGGCGGTTTTTGCAGATTTTTAGGTAGCTTCAGATTTTCTCTCTGCTTTATTTAACTCAAATACCCTCCAAGAATTTACATCCAACAATCACTGCATGCGTCACTTTTTTACCCTTTATTATTTTCAACACTTATTTTATTCAAAACTTCAAAATTTTCAGTAAATATATTAAATGGAAAGTATAGTAATTTTTACACCAAACTTTATCAAGTTTCAATCTGACATTTCTTAGATTTATCAGCTTAAATCTTGTACAGATGTTACAACGTATGCATCATCAGCATGGTACTCTCTAAACTTGAAATAGTGAAATTTTCACTGTTTTTCCCAGTGATCAACTAATTCACTGGAAAAAAGTGAATTTTATCTACTCTCTTAAACTGAATCTGAGAATTCCACTGATAAACCAGTGACTTTTTTGCGCATGCGTCGTAAAACTCGTAAATGACAGTTGTCTGGCATCCATTTTACGATTACATTGTGTGAGTGCTTTTATCGTGCGTGATTAATAAGGTAAGTTTACATTTGTTTTTCTAATTAATATCATGATATGGTTTATATAATATATAGCTTTTATTCATTTATTTATTTTTTATTATGAGAAGGAAATTTATATTAAATGTAATCATCAGTGGACATTATTTATAGGTTATAACCAATGATTTGTAATGTAAATATAAAATTAACTCATGATTTTTATAAAACATAAAACTAATTAAATTTTGTGTAAAATAATTAGCATTTATAGTTTCTTCAATGGAATTCATATTTATAACTATATTATGTTCATAAATAATTTATTTTTTGCTCGATATATACTATAACCATATTTTATGATTGCTAAGATGTCTAGAATTGATTATATTTTCTAATTTGGAATTTGTCGCTTTATTGTTTGTACAACAATCACTGTTGTAAATACAATAATCCCAATAAAATAAAGATATAACATACTAATGATTTAAACGCGAAAATAGATTCTAACCTCATTTGTGTATTTCAAAATTTTCCATACTATGTTTATGAAAATTATATTAGAATTAATATTAAAAATTATGTTAAAGTATTAAAATTTCTGCCTGCTCTTCAATGTAAATAAACTTTTAGAATCTTTTACCATTCCATTAAGAAGAATTGGCAATTTATGTAGGCTAATAAACAACCTAACCTCACTTTTATTCTAATTGTAAGTAATATCCATTACTTACAACTTACAATGACTCTCAGTAAGCTTATATCTTTTTACCATACTTTTCTATTTTGTTATAGTTTATATGTTGTTTTTAGATAAATAAATATTAATAATTTTTTTCAGTTATCCACTCTCTAAACCTGAAATAGTGAATTATCACTAATTCACAGTGTATATTCGCTATTTGCCACAGCTAAAAGTCGGCCACTTGGAATTAGTGCTTATACACTTATGTACCCAGTGAAATGATGTACTTATGAAAACAGTGAATTTCACTGGGTACATAAGTGTATATGCACTAATTCCAAGTGGCCGACTTTTAGCTGTGGCAAAGAGTGAATATACACTGTGAATTAGTGAAAATTCACTATTTCAGGTTTAGAGAGTAGGCTTGGTAAGTACAGTCATCTTTAGCGGGTATAGGGTTAAATGGAGAGCTGCTCTAAACGGTACTCTGCAACATCTAGCGTGCGTTGCGTGCCGCTTTGAAGAATTCCGAGCCAACTTGATGCAAATTGTGTATCATATAAACTTGATATTGCCTTTCTACATTACGTGCATTGGACTTTATATTTCGTTTTATTGGGATTAGTTTTTAGTTTCTTTTTTGGGGGTAAGATAAAGTTTAGAGTTTCAGTTTTACGTTTGGTATAAATTTTGGTTAACATGGTAATCAATGTGATAACTATTGTTAATTATTTAAGTTGTATTTCAAGGATTTTTTAATTTGTTTGCTCACAATGATACTTATCAATTATTTTTTTATAATAATCTATAAGTTTTAAATATGTATATCTATATCTACAACTACTGAACTGATTTTGATGAAACTTTCACTGTCCGAAGCGTATGATCTTTGATCTTTGAATAAGACTATATGAAAGTTATGAAAGTTTTTTATCTATCATTAGCGCAAAATCTACCGAACCGAAATTTTAATGGCATAATAAAAAAATTTAAAGATTAATAAAAACAAATTCTATAACATTGCTTTACACTTTATTTCACCCTGCATAAAAATTTCTAAAACAGAGTAATTAAGTTGAAATAGAAATTGAAAAAAATTTCGATTTAATATAAACATAATTTTCATATTAAACCACCATTATAAATCAAAAATTACACAACTCGAAAAGCAATTAATGATAAAATATATACAGAAACTGGTGAGCAACATTAGAAATCTTAAAGCCCCCAGAGTTAGATTAAACCGTATATTTATTTCCTTTAAATCGTCGCATAAACTGTCATAAATTTAGCTACTGCATATAATTTAATTCCAGATCGAAATTACAGATTGCAGATTACGACTAACGTTGATTAACCCGGGACAAGACATGCTCTACATATTATAATGATTATATTCATAAGTGAAAATGATTTAATTCATTTCTTGATAATTTTAATAGAAAGTATCTACATTATAAAAATATCGACTGTTTTTTTATATTATAACAGAAAAAATAACTTAACGCGCCCGGTGCTGGGTTAAAGATGCTAATTTAGCAATTTAAATAATGAGTTTTGAATCAGACAAAGACAGAGTAATGGATTTCCAATACGTTATCTTTATTCAATCAAAAGTTTGGTCGCAGTTTTAGTATCGAATTAAGTGGTGTGTAATAATTTAGTATAATTTTATTTCCTGTGTTATTATTAACTAAAGTGCTGTTAAAACGAACTGTAATTTGTGTTTTGATAATTCTTAGTGTAAAGGTAATTATGTTTTCTTATAACATAGTAGTTTACCCTTATACGGTATAAAATTCACAGCTCTATAATTGTCGACTATTATTTTGTAATAAAAATAGGGTGGATGAAAATTGCAAATACATTTAAATATGTAATTTTTTTTTAAATTATATACATACGAATTAATTATAAGCTTTTAGTATGTAATGTAAGTTTAATTCAAATATATGCCTTAGATACCATAAGACTTTTTTTTATACATAATACACCTATCCCCCGATTTACACGGCACTTGTTTTACATGATTTCGCTTTTACACGATTTATAAATTGACAATTTTCAAAAAACTAGTAAAAATGTTTATTCCGTTCCATATACGCCTATACAAAGATTTGATGGCATTTTTGAATTTTTTTCCTTCGGTAACCCGATGAAAAAAAAACAGGAGATTCCCGGACTTGTAAAATATACAATTAAGGGAATCCCGGTAGTCTGTGCGTATGTATGTATGTAAAATAAATTAAATATCTACTTATATTACTTTCATATGTTTGTTGTTTTATAAACTAAGCACAATTTTGAGTTTTCCAAGATGTCTGACTTTTTTTTAATTTAAATAAATTACTGAATCACGCACATTTTGTTTTTTTTTTCGCTTTCACGATTTTACTTAGCAAAATCCAAGATTTCAGTCTACACGGTTTTGTGCAGAACGTATCTACCATGTAAATCGGAGGATAGGTGTACTGGAAAAGAACAGTATAAAAAATTAAAAGTATAAAATAAATTATTTTCTGTTATGAAATATTTGTAATATAATTTTTTTAAATCGATTATTTCGTTTCCAAAAAATATTCAAAAAAATCAACGGTTGTAATTTATCAGGGACACTGATCAAAATTTAAGCTGCCTAAAAAGCGCTTAATTTTCCAATTGAACTGATTAATAGTTACACAAATAAATCGACTTCTAACTAACCCTGTATGTAATCAGTGACTATAATTTTTCCGATTATCTATAACGATCTAAATTCTGTTATAAAACCCCCATTATCTCTTATTTAATTAAATTTAACTTTGTTAAATTTTTCGAAACTTTAGATAAACTTGTTTTATTTATATATTATTATTTTATCTTGTTATTTTCCATTACAATAACTGCGGTTATCCACAAATATGATAAATTTTCAATTATTACAAAAACAAAATAAATTATCTTTTAAATACCCTACTTGTATTTTATTATTATCTTTGTCAAGCAAGTCGTCTGGAAAACACAACTCAATGGCTTTATATTAAATGGCTTTATCAGAGCGAGATAACCTATGCGGATTATCTGTAAATCATATCTGATCGTCTCACTTTGTTGACTCGATCGTTTCGTTGAGCGGAGTTTATCTAAATATCTCTTATTTCGGTTTATTCACGCTATTTTGGTCGAATGTCGGTTTACGTTTAGAATTAATTAAATTAATTTGTTTTCTAGATCTTCGTTCATATCGCAGCCGCAGACAAAGACGGACGATAAAACAAATATAGTGTGTACCTTTGTACTGGTCGCTTACAGTGGCGTCAAATTATTTTTACGGGGGAATTTTTTCCAACCCATTATTCTAACAATAAAAAAAGTCGAAAATTCACTCAATTCACTGGAAAACAAATTAATTTAAAAATTCCCATTTTCCAAAAACTGTAAGATAAAAAATATTAATTTATTTTTTAGAAGAAACAGCTCTAGGCAACTCGCTTTTAGTAGCTGTATGATGCTCTAAAAGATACATGATTGGTTTTCTAATAAAACTTTCTTACCCTTAAAAAATCAGTAACGTTACTTTCATAAAATGTGTATTTATTTTATGAAAGTAACATTCTGATTTTTCGGGGTATACTTTAGAGTTTTAATAATGATTCAAAAATTCATATTTAATATAATCCTGCTATAAAAGATTAATAATAATATTTATATTATATTTAGTTAATTTTAATTATTTTTTTCGTGTGCTTACTTCACGCCGCCACTGGTTTAAGTTCCTCTACACATAATTAGTTTGTTTTTGTTGTTGTTTATAAGCCGATTGAATACTTCATTATTATCTTTAATCTATTTAAAATCACTGCAGAAATTCAATTAAATGTTGAAAATCCTATAATGCTTTCCACGTTTTTTGTTCTGTAAATTCTGCATTCCTTTCATTCAAAGGTAATTTATAATGAATATATGTAGATTTTGTAGATATATGCAAATATAAAGTAACCCAACAAATATTAAACGGCACTTGTCTATTATCTCCCCCGCGGTTTATACATAACTAGGTCTGTATATAGGCAAGTGTCATATATTATTTGATAAAATCAGCACCAATGTTGAAATTAATAGTACAAACTTTACTCAGATTGGCGCTGATTATATAAAAAAATGCATGACATTTAATTTTTTTTCAAATCGCGGGGGATATAATTAACTAATTTCCGGCTCAATTTTGTAATTAATCAAAACAATCCAGGACCAAAAAAAATTGACCGAATTTCGAAGTAAAAAATTGAGATACCCTGTATAATATACTGAAAAGCGTTGGTAACAAAATTTTAATTTAGAAACACAAGTACGTCGCCGCGAATGCGCTCAAATTAAACGGTAAATTCTTTCCAATAATTTCCGTGACGTGTATAGTCGTATATGCGCGGGTATACCCGCCAGCGTCGATTGGAAATCACAGGTGGCGACGGAAAATAATATACACACAAATTATACTCAAATGAAAACGTAACAGATGGCGCTGCTGTATGACTTCTGCTGCTGCACTTGTTTCATTTGTTTGTGTTTTGTTTTTTGTGTTTGTTTTTTTTACAATAACTACTTCGCTTATTGCAAATCATTATTCAATTTATTCAGTAGCCATAACGATTAGGTTCGGTTAATAAACAGTTAATAAAAATGAGATGCAATTAACTATGAAGTACCTACTTTAATAGGGATATCAAAATAAAAATAAATGTAGAAAACTTGAATATAAACAGTTAAATATGTATAGAAAAAAGCATAGAATATTACGTGAAAAGTTTTTAAAAAATCCAAAATTTAAAAAAAAAAACTGTTTTGGTTTGAGATAGAGACCTTTTCACGTAATTTTCTATTTTTAATTAAATTGAAAATCCTAAATATTGAAGTAGTTTGCACAACAAACAATAAAAAATATAAGAAAAAAAAAACTAGAAAAATTAAAAAAAAATACTTTTTATTAAGGAAGAAATAAAAAATACAAAATATTACTTTTTCTACCCAACTACTTCCAATATGCAGCAAACAGATACTTATATGTGAATTATTTAAAAAAAAAGTACATACAATGTAATTATTTAGCATTTTCATCTGCATATGAATAGAAGCTAAAATGACCGTCCGTTTTAATAATGATTTGAGATTATAAAATACGGCAGAAAGTGGTTCAAAAGGAATTTCAGCAAAAGAATAAATATTAGAATAGATTTCAGTTATTTATGTATGTATGTATAATATATATTGTATATACATATGAAATAAAAAATGTATAACAAGATTTCAGAGAATTCATTAAAAAATCAAAAGTAATAGGAACGTACATGTACACGAAAAAAATAATTTAATTAAGATTATAAGGGTCTTTGATTTTATTAAGATTTACTTTCAAAATCCTTAAAGAATATTTCATCGATTTTGTATATCATTTAATTAATATGATTAAAATTTGATAATACATGCATATTATGATATTTTAACAGATTAATAAAATTAAATTAGTTTGTTAACACTTATTTCAAAAACTACTGAACCGATTCAGATGACTCTTTCACCAATATGTTCCTTATGATCTTTTGAGTAACATTGTATCTATAATATTTCGCGAAATGGTTAGAAAAGTTAGTATTATTTTCTTCAATTTTAAATGATAAATATTATAATATAAAATTTAGCCTCGTGCGTGCAGTATTTTATTTATATTATATTTGTCAACAAGCTAAATAAATAATAAATAAAAATGATAAATTCTTCGGATATTTTTACATCTAAGCATAAAATATTTTATTCAAATACAAAAATCTCCTAAAAATATTGGAAAATAGAAAATGTAGTCAAGAGAGAGGATTCGGCATTAATAAAATATTTTATGTATACAAACGTTTTGTAGGTAGTTGTTTTTTGTTTGCAAAAATATTTTATATAGAACAAGAAATATACAAATAAAATTCGTAAAGCACATATTCTTTTTCCTCGTAAATACATTTAATAATGAAAATCATTTTTTTTACAAATAAGGAAATTTTTACATAAGAGACGAGACCGAAAGGATATTGCTTCAATTTCCACGAAACGAAACCGTCAGATATAAAATTCATGACCGATACATTATCAAGTGACTTTGAATAGTCATGCAGTTTGCAAAACCGACGATACTGTGGTAGACCGATGTTTTTACTTAGTTTTCCGTGCCAAATGAAAAACTTATGGAATCATTTCGATGTCTATCCGTCCGTCTGTCACATTTTAAATTTAGTAGTGAAGAGATACAGTGTCTTGACCCAATTATAGTCATGGTGTATAAAATATTAATTTTTGATGGTGGAGGTTATTTTTAAAGGGTAAATTTGGAAAAAGGGAAAAAATCAAGAGCATTGTATATGATAGGGCAGCGGTTCTTAAACTAGAGTCTGTGGACCCCCGGAGGACCGTGAAACATTTTTGGCAAAAAAATAATTTACATAAAGTACTTTTATATTCCTATTTATCAGTGATTAATTAGTATCTAACGACCTTTTTTGATTTTCTATCAGAGATGGAGGTCCCTGAAAAATGTTTGTTTAAAAAAGGGGTCCCTAGACCACATAAGTTTAAGAACCGCTGGGATAGGGTATCAAATGAAAGTTTCTTAAAACACAAATTCAACAATATACACGATGTATTTTTTATGCATTCGTTTAAAATATTTTTCGTGAAAAACGCTTGTAAATTGCTGTCCCTCTCCCTTATCATCAAAAGTATCACTTATAAAAATATGAAAATATCATAATTAGCGCAATCCATTGTTATAAACAAAGTAATTGATTATTTTCTCATTACTTCTGAACCATTGATTTTAGAGAAAACATTTTTCGTCATAAAATATTTCTTACGATTTTTTTTATATTATATCTTACATATTTTTCAAAAATTTCAATATTTTTTTAGTTGGGGGGAGGGCTGATAGCACGTAATACTAACTATGCAAATTTAGCTTGTATTTGTTTTTTGTTGTTATAAATTAACTTTTATTATTTACATATTTTTTTTAAATACTTTACGATTCCTACCTGATACTACAATATAACGATATTAACAATGGGGTTTGCATTTAACCCCACCTCCCCCTATTCTCACAACTGTAAGAATCGATTACTACAAAGCACCCCCTCCCTCCCACAGACAAACATACACACACACACAAAAATCAACACCTACACCTCACACATTCTACCTGACGTAACCTTTTTCCTTTTGACAATTCCCTACGTATTATTTTACGAGCTCCACTATTTCGCCAACTCGTTCTTTTGGTTTATTGCGCGCCCAATCCTCCTTCAAAATTTTATCGCCACTTTTCGGCAATTTGTATAACTAACGATCTAAAAATTCGCATCGGATGTTTTTTATTCACTGCTAATGGTTGATACAATTGTCGAGGAAATGATTCGAGAATTACATAATTTATATTGTATATTAACTGGTCTTGTGTTGATTGCTTTATTAGGGTCGTTTCAACGTTTGTTTACTGTATAATTGATATGTACTCTTGTTTTATTTACTTGCAGTTTTAACTTCCGTTAATATTTCTGTATTATTTCCCATATCTAATAGTATATTGTGTAGCAAGGGGTGAAACAAGACGATTTCTGACGAGGGCGAGAGTTGACTGCCCGAGCGAAGCGAGGGCTGTCATCGCCCTGGTCTGAAATCGTCTTTGTTTCATCCCTTGCCACACACTGTATTTTTCATATCACATGTAATGAAACAACGAGTTTTGATTTCTGTAGCCAGTCGAAGTAAGACTATTTCAGACAAATAGCGCAGTAATATCTTATACTATTTTAATAATAGAATAATTCAGAAATAAGATTGGCTTTTGTTTATTACAAATGCGATTCTGACAGACTTGAAATAAATATTAAATAAATGAATGTGCCGGGCAGAAACAACGTTGTTTCTCCCCTAGGGCAGAAAACAACGTTGTTTCTTTGTTTTTGCCCGGCACAGTCGCATTGGTCTGAAATTGTCTTGTTTCGACTGGCAAAACAGGGTTCAAAACTAGTTGTTTCATTACATGTGACATGAAAAGTTTATTAATATTTAACAAATTCGTAAAATGTCAATTTAAATGAAAATATATTGTTTCAAATTTTATATTTATTTTAAACAAGTTGCTCACCCACCTTGGAAATTATTAAAGCCATTTGTTATTTACACAAGAAACAGTTTGGCAATAACACACAAATATATACGTATAGAACAATAAAACGGTGGTTTAAAACTAGAAAATTTGCAACGGATTTCATTTTCACAGCAACACAATTCTATTTCCAATTTAATATCAACGTAATAAAAATAAAATGGTCCTGCTCTTTGAAGTTACTAAACTGTTTTATTTAGTTTTTATTTTATAACAATATATCGAAACAGATGTATTGCAAACAATACTAGAAATTTTCAATTTTTCATTGCTAAATGGAAATCATACACACAGTCATATAAAACGACCAAATCTTATACCCAAAAAATCAAGATCCCCGCGGAAGACTTAAATTCAATTTTTCACATCACATATGTACCTACTTATTGTTGTTTTCTTTTTTTTTTAACACGCTACCCTATTGTTACCACTGCATATAAAACAGTAGCGTATCATTGGGATCTTAAAATAAATATTAATTGTTTAAAATTATAAAATTAATGAATAATCATTATTTCATATTACAGTCTGTTCAACAAGAGCGTGACTTCAATTTTTTTGCTGAGAGATATTTATTTCCTGATTACCTATTACACCGTGAAATCGTCGTTCTTATCCAGAATAACTTGACACCTTTTTGGCATATTTTCCACAAGCTTTTCTGCGTATTCCACGGTCCATGACCACCATGTTTGCTGCGAGCTGCTTCAAACTCCACAGTTTTTTTCCTTCGAGTTTGGACTTCAAAAGCCTACACAAGTTTTCGATCGGATTCGCATCTGGCGATTGTGACGGCCAATCCAATGTCGCGATGCCGTTTTCCCTTTTCCACATTGTGCACAGTCGTCTGCGGTATTTTGAATCGTTGTCCTTTTGAAGAATCCAATTAATATCTTCTGATACAAACATCTTTTTCACTGACTTTATTAGCCTACACTGGCATCTTTTTGGCATTCAAATTCTCAGTAAAGCAACCGAATCCACGTTCAAAAAAGCATCCCTAAACAAAACATTCATATTTACGGGGTGCATAACTGTTCGCTGGACCAAACGGTTTCCACGGTGAGACCAAGCCCATGATACATAAACCCAGGCCTAAAAAGAAACTTTGTCTGAAAACACGCGGGTGCAAACACAAAAAGACTAATTCGAATCGCTTGTCGTAAACGGAACTCATTTTTTTGGAATGGGCTCCTCGCGACACCTCGACTACTACTGAAACGAATCGTGCTGAGGAAATAGTTGATAGATAGATGAATTCAGGTGTAAAAGATGGTGGACTTAACAACATTTTTTAAATAATCAAAGTCACGCTCTTGTTAAACAGACGTACCTTTAAAAATATTTCAGTTATAATTCATTAACAGAAAACGTTTATTTGGAATCATCATCTCTGTTACAAGTCAATTAAATTATAATTTTAGGCATCTATACATTGAATTAGACAAATTTAGATAAAATATGTTTATTTTTGGTAACGAAATCAATAAAATACATAATCCAGATAGCTATGTATCAAACAGGCAACATAAAATATGAAAATAACTAAAATGGTTAAACCAGAAGTTCAAATATAACTCTACTATACCAATTAAAATAAATTACGATCGGAATCAAAGTCACTAAGCCAACTAGATACATATACAAACGTGTACACATACAAACCAGATGGCTGTGAATCTAACTGACTAGATATCTGCTATGTATCATTATTACCCAGCTATAAACAAGTAGAATTGATTGGTATCCAAACACACCATCCAATTGTTATTTTAAACATATTTACATTTACTATAAACCGTAGTTACTATTAATTAAATCCTGTGAAGTAAAATAAAAGCATGCACATGAGCTAATTATTCAATAAAAATTGTTAAATAATTACATCAACCAATAATTTTATTAGAAATACCAATTTAAACTAGACTTTCTAACAGTAAAATTTCATTAAAATCGGTTTAGTAATTTTCGTATCAAGTCGAAACAAACAGGGATAGACAAATATTTTATTTAGGGTTATATTTAATTGCACTATTTGTACATCGAACATAAATTTTAATACTTTGCACTTAAAATTTTATAGTATCCACTTTATACACGTGAACATAAATTTTATTAGGTACTTTTTTTAATGCATAAGGTGAATATTTAATCGTTTTAACATTAAAAAATATCAAATCTATTGGAACGAAAGGAGGTTGGTTAGTTTTTACGTTATGTTAAGATATAGACAATCACAAAAATCACAATAAATACATAAAAAATATGTAATTTTTAAATCGGACAGATCCAAATTTAGGTCAAGTGCAAAGTATTATTTCTTTAGTCGAAAGTATTTATTTTATTGAAACTTTTTATTTAAAGTAATATAATTTGTTTTAAGTTCAATATATTTGTTTAATGTTGAATAATTAATTTTTCGTGCAGTAAGTATATTTTTTATAAGTGAAAATGATTAAATAAAAAGTATTTATTATTAAAAAAAAGTGTATTTAATTAGAAGCCATATTTTATTAATATTAATTTTTAATATTAAAATTACATAAACAAATAAAAATATATACACTAACAAAATGAAATGTTATTTATTTCTGTTATATAAATGTCAACAAAAAGTGCTTCAACAAAAAAATTTACAGAATTTAAAAAGTATTCAACAAAAAATATTAAAATGATATTACAATAACGACGGGAAGAAGAAAATTAAAAAGTTTGCCTAAAACGTAACGTTCTTTTAATTAAAAACTGATTAAATTTGTACAGAAAACAAACGGTTCAAAATTATTATTTACAATATCTCAAAACAGTTGATACAGAGATTGTAAGAGTGCAAAAATAAACACAAGAGCAAAAACAGGATCGTTCCAACGAGTTAATAATGCGTATATAAGCAGTGGAGTACCAACAAATAAATATAGTGTGTATTAATAAAATTCATTACGTATTTTTTTCCGCTAAATTTCGGGTGTAAGATCGTTTTCAAAAATATGAGGTTTTCTTCCCAGATAGGGTTACATTTAATTGCACTATATTTAGATAGTATACAACGAGTATAAATTTAATACTTTGCACTTAAAATTTTATAGTATTCACTAATACACGTGCACATAAATTTTAATACTTTTTTTTAATGCATAAAACGTTTTAAAATATAGAAAATCACATTAAAAATATCAAATCTATTTAGGCCGAAGGATGAAACAAAAATTACAATAAATACATAAAAAATATATAGTTCTTCAATCTGACAGGTCTAAATTGAGGTCAAATGCAAAGTATTTATTTTTAGTGGAAATTATTTATTTAAAATGTTTTTTTAAGTTCAATAAATTTGTTAAATTAATTTTTCATGCAGTACATTTGTTGTAAATGAAAACTATTAACTAAATAAAAAGTGCATTTAAATACAAGCCGACAAAAATTAACCATATACAAAAAATTTTGACCTTCTATATAATTTGTCGTTTTTGAGTAAAACGAAAGAGGGTAAAATCAGTATTATTTTTAACTATATGTATTTCATAATAATAGAGTTTTTTAACGTATACCCACTGATATTATTTTGTATTAACGCCACTGTATGCAGGATATACTGAGGAAAATATATATACGAGTGAAAGCTGAAAAATATGTGGGCAGCTGCTGTCAGCAATGAGGAAAAGTGAAGGGGAAAGCAGTGTTGGGGGGAAGTGAAAATACGTTGTGTGACTGACTGTTAGTGATATAGAGAAGCAAACCGGTTGTTGTTTCACTGAATTAAAAACATTCGGAATGAGAGTAACATTTTTCAGCATCCGTATACGTTATTTCGAATTCAATTTCCCGTGCTTAAATGTTAATGACGATTAAAAAAGGTAGTTTATATATATTTTTTCTAATGGTATTTTTATAATATGTATTTTTAAGATTACTATATAATATGAATTTGAATAGACCATATTTTATTTGATACCCATTTTTAGTGTAGATTATGGCTTCTGGGTGTAAGTCGTGTTATCGACATCTTCAAGGTGGGTGTTTCTTCGCACTTTTACAAGAGTCCTGAATATGTCCATTGTAATATGTGACGAAACGTTTGCTGATAACACAACCAAATCGACACGATTTACACCCAGAAGTCAAGATCCATATCAAGATGACCGCAGAAGCCTTCAGTATTTAGTAAATTAGATTATTTGATTTTTATACCTTTTGTTAATAACATATTTTTCTTTTTAGATATTTTTAATCGTTTGATTTCAGTAAAAATTAAAATGTAATAATAAATAAATAAAAACAATCATATTTCAAAATGAATTAAATTACTATTTTTTATAAAGTATTACTATTACCTTTTTAGAATCAGGAAAATAGGGGCGTTATAAATACTGTGAAATAGGTAATTATTCATTTTTAAACATTTATATTTTTAGTTAGGATTTAAGAAATAATCTTTTATTCAACTTAAATAATTGTAAAATGATGATTTGCGATCCAAATTAGAGTTAAAATTATATTCAGCTATCAAAACGAAATTGATTATAACGACATCGAAGGGACCAGTCATATTAGGTCGTAATTGCCAATAGTTGTAAAAACCGGTAAAAATGCAATTATAGGAATTCATTTATTTTGAATTGTTAAAACCTATATGCTGTATAACCGGTTTCGATTTCGATTGTATGTGCAATTTTTTTTATAAAGAAAACCGCATCAAAATCGGTTCATTCATTAAAAAGCTCGAGCGTATTGAACTATTTTGGCAAGGATATTAGTAAATTAACAAGTATCACATTTAATAATTTTGTATTGTATTTTATTCCATTGACAATAACACCAAAAAGACTCATTAAACCCGCGTGAAAGGTTTCACAGAATAAACATCGACACATACTCGTCAATTCACTACCACCACCACGACATAATTGAATCGCGCTGCAAACAAAAGTGTAGAATAAGCACGACGGGCTGACCTTTCACACCTGATTGCTATTCAAGGTGCGGCGACATTTTATATCACAGCCGATGAGAGCAGTCCGCCATTGGACCACCACCGCACTACCGCCCGTATTATTCACAAAGTGTCCGCGTCAGCAAACCGCACCGGGAGTAGGGGATCCCACCCCTCGTACTAACCAACCTCGATTTCGTGGGATCATTGACTCAGTTATATAATTATTACTAACTTGATTTTTGATATAAAATTCTGTAAGTTGAAAACCACCTAACCGATTTGGATGAAACTTTTACTACTCCAAAGCTCACGACCGTACAATTTGCTTAGGCTATAGAAAAATCAATTTTACAATTGAAATTTTCTAGTAGGTACTAAAATAAGATCATTTTAGTTACAAATTCTAAATATACAGTGCCTTCCAAAAGTTCGGGGCCACCTAAACAATTTTTGAATGGTTTGAAATATAGGATTGAAATTTATAGAGATACAATGGGAATATCAAATCTATTAACCACAAAAATTAATTAACCACAAAAACACCAATCAACAAATCCCCGGGAGGCGGGAGGAGGGGGGAGCAAAAAATTCTTAAATGGCACTTGGGATTGAGTGTGGGCTCGTTCGAAAGGGCATACCGAGACAAAAACAACGTGAGATCGCAGAGGTCTCTACGATTTTTTTTTTCGAAGAGTTATAATCAATTGAACATTTCTACTGAGATTAAAATGCATTTTCAAAAATGAAAAAAATAAATCCAGTTGAAAACTGATGTTTATCAGCAAGTCGTGTCACCATCGAATCAAAAAATTTCATTCTTCTGTTCAAAAATGATTACAAGCCCTTACTCAACCCCATATCCCATTTAAGATTTCTTTGCTCCCTCATTCACCCACCTCCCAGGTGTGGTTTTTTTGTGGATAAATAATAGATTTGGTGATCCCGTTGTATCTCTATTTTCAATCCCATATTTCAAACCATTCAAAAGTTATTTAGGTGGCCCCGAACTTTTGGAATGCACTGTATATAAATTCTATGTAATAAAACCAAAAAATCATTTAAATTTAAATTCTAATGTCAAAACCAACTAATTTTCTACACAACCCCTCTCTTAAACGACCAGTATTTAATGGTACTTTTTCAGTAAAATGTAGTTAATTAAAAATAAATATTAAAAGATAAACGTTTCCATTAATTCTACTACAGTTTTTGCTAGGTCAGTAATGTCTAGTCTAGGATCTCACTTGGTCAGTCTCCGCGGTATAATTGTGTTTGCTGGTCCCTCCGGACTATTCCGGGGATGTACTCGCGTGCTGCATAGATAGAACCACCAAACCTCATTTACGGTGAGGAGAGGAGGGGAACAAATGATACCAACATAATTGCAATTCATTGTTTATATATTATTTTTATAGGATTTATATTTTATTTTTGAATCTCGGCTTTTAGGATTATACCAAAACTCATATACCTAATAACAAAAAAAAGATTAGAATTTTTAACGGATTTGGAAAGATTATTTCAGTTACATATGTGTATCTGTCTGTCTGTGAATGATTTACAAAAAAAAAGATGTTTTTTAAAATAAATAAAATTAATATATTTGACACTCATTTAAACATTTTTTTTGTCCATGTAATATACACGAAAAAAAAGAGAAACTGAATAATATAACAAACAAACAAAAAAAGAAACATGTATGTATACTGTCAATTATTTTAAGCACCAACATTTAAAAAATAAATCAAACTACAATTCATGTTCCCTTTAACCCTTCTGTTCCTGCCCCCACCACAATGTTGTACCCGCGACCCACAGGTCCCTCTGGGACTTAATGCAATCCCAACACGATGTTTTGTTTAAAACAGAATTCGTGATTAACGATTTACAAACAAGTGTTGGTAAAGTGTGTCCAATATGCAGGATTATTTTTCCGATTTAGATATATTTATAACAACGCAAGAGAAGTATGAAATAAATTTTATTACACTCCAGTTTTTAGAAGAGTCTGAATAAAAAACTGATTCACTCTTTGAGGCACGGAATTTTAGCAAATAAAAAAAACCATGTTGCACAAAAAATTTTTTTTTTATTTTTTAACAAATTTGGTTTATTTTAATTAGTAAAAAATACAATAACAAGAAAAAAATAAACAAAAACTCATTAAGTCACTTTCAACGACTGGCGAGCCTGTACTGACAAGTTTAACGGTCAATCAATCGAGCAAATACCAGTGACACACCTGATGTGAAATTATTAACTAGTTTCAAGAGGTGGGTCTAAATTTAAACCTTAGTTCCAGTAGCAATTTTAATTTTTCGAGGTGGTATAAAAAAAGTCCCACCATTGAGATTGAAGTAAAAAAAAGGTGGGACACTTCCAGTCCCACCTAGCCCCAAAGAGTTAATAAATAATTAGGGTTCCATAGAAAACTATATAAGAACTTTTATAGATTCTCTCGGTCCGTCCGTTTGTATGTATATCAAATCCCCCCCTTGATGACCCAAAAACAGAAATTATGAGATTTTAGGTCTCCTAAAATGCAACAAAAAATAGTTTTTATCTTAACCATTCAGTCACGATATATTTGCTTTCAATGTCGTTACTAAAATGTACTCCCTCTTCCAATTACTAAACAATCGACTTAAAAATCTGGAAAAATCCAGACTGTAGCTTCCCAGGAAAAAATTGTAGATCTGCAGAGATCTACTCAAATCTCGACAGATCTCAATTTTGAGATAACATCATATTTTTCACTGGTTTTTGATCTGTGGAGACTTGCAAAGATCTAAAAGGATCTACAAAGATCTCTAAAAATCGTTGTAGATCATGATTGAAAAAACGTTGAAAATTCACGAATTTTTAACATTGAAAAATTATTCATTTTCAACGTTACAATGATCTTCAGAGATCTTTGTAGATCTTTGTAGATCGTTGTAGATCTTTGTAGACTGTTGTAGATCTTTGCAAGATTCCACAGATCAAAAACCAGTGAAAAATATGATGTTGTCTCAAAATGGAGATCTGTCGAGATCTGAATGGATCTCTGCAGATCTACAATTTTTTCTCAGATTTTAATAAGTACTTCAAAGAAAATAATTAACAAAATAAGCTGTTCAAGATAAGCGTGAAGTGCATGGGGTTACCACCTATATGGAAACATCGGTCAATTTGACCGACTCGCATTTTGGCGTTCATATATTGGCTAAACTGGTTGACTTTGGAATTTGACGCTCAGAGTACCTTCCCCCCACCCCGAAAATTATCCACTACTTACACTACTTATTATTTTCGCCCAGCGCCTTGTCGGGTGCAGTTGTTTTTGTCATTTTACGGTCGGTCAGATATACCGCGTGTTACCCTTACCGTTATTTTGCTGTCAGTCAGAAATACCGTATGTTTCTCTTTGCGTTATGGTGACCTGTATTTGTATATAGATTGATTATAGTTTTATCCTGCTTTGTGTGTATTCTGATAGTATATAAACTGTACATAGTTTCTTATTGTTTTTACCGTGTGATTATATATTTTTCATACATAATGAACCATCCTGGTAGTAGTAAAAGTTTGTCAACTAATGATCCCGACTTTGATGACAAGCAATTTGTGGTCAGTGCCAGAGAAGAGTATGCACTGACTGTGCTGTAGAATGTGTATAGTGTATAAAGCTGAACATTCAAAAAGTGTGTGTAAGCGAAGTTTTGGTTTTATAAGTATTTTTTATTTGCTGAAAACATGTTAATTAATTAATAAAATTGTTATCAATAAACAGTTTTTTTTTATTTAAAAGTTCTAACATAATTTTTCTACAATTACATCAACTTATACAAACGAAATTTTGAAAAAAATATCAAAAAACATATAACGGTCAAATTGACCGTATGTTTCTCTTAATGTTATAAAAAACATGTTTCCATATAGGTGTTATCCTAAACTGTAAGAGATATAAATGTGGTTAAATGAGTTGAGTTATTTGTAAAAAAAGGGGTGAGTATTACTACATCAAAAAATATTAATAATTTTTGGTGTAGTAATACTCACTCCTTTCTTACAAATAATTCATCTCATTTAACTACATCTGTTAGATTTAAATTTTTCCAATATTAAAAAATTATATTTTTTTAATAATAATGCCCTACAAACCCCCTTCTTAAAACTAGTTCATATCGACCCTAAATCGTGTCAAACAACAGTTGTATTATGTGCATTATATATATACAAAATAAAAACCATCGTGGCTAGAATAAATTTCTTTCAATTCAGTGTTGATTGTTCGCGTTATTGGATTATATTTTTCTCACCACCTCCACCATTGTGCGAGTATGTGAGCGGCGAGTGTGTGTGTTCGTTGCGAACATGAGTTTGCAACTTTGACGTCATTTGTTCTTTGTTATTGAATTTTCCGTAATCATTTTTTGTCATGTAATTCCGCAAGAGAGCATTCGGATATATTTATCTCTAAATTATATTTGGTAAACAATGGCAGATAAATTCAACTGTGGTGAGTAATTATTATCATATGTTTAAAATATGGTGCATTTTGTAATTTTTGTCAGTTATTATTAACCCTTTCCATAAAACGTGAGTAGGCACATGGTGAGCATTTTGCCGGCTATACAAAAATGCATTTTTTTTTTCAAATACCACAAAATATATTAATAAAAGTTTATAAAAGGGTCCTAATAAAGCATTTACTATTGGAAAAAGTAATATTTATTAATTAAATGTAATAAGTTTTAATTGGTTTTGAATCATCTTTGGTAGAATTGCCGTTTTTTAGGAACATATTTGGCTTAACTTATATTTGGCTTAACATAAAATCAACAAAAAACGGAAATATAAAACAAAATTATATGTTTTCACTATCTACAGCATATTTTTTTTAGTAAGTTGCCGCCGAGTGACATAGTGTGGTAATAACCCTCTCATTCCGACGGCCACTAGAGGTAGGAGAAGTAATGGGTGGCAGCTACTGAGAAGCTTGACCTTAACGAGCGAACAGTTGAATAAATAATGACGTTTTTTTATCGAAGGCGGCAAAATGCTCATAGCACACCAACTCTAATGTTAATAAGCATTTAATATTTTTTGATATTGCGCTAAAACAGAGAAGATTTTGATTTTTTAGTATAACAAATAAAAGAATTAGGTAAATTTTGATTTTTTTTATGTATATTTATGTTTTTTTTTTAATACCCGAATGTTCTACCGCTGCCGTTTGGAGCGAATTGTTTTAGAGCTAAGTGGTAACAGTTTTAAGTAGAATATTATTCCATGTGTCAGATTTCTAGTAATGCAATCTTGCAATGGCAGAACTGTATATTACAGTCTCACCTGCAGAATCTGAGAGATTTATAAATGGGAATTAGTGCCACCACTGCGGTATTATTATTTTTTGTATTTTTGCACCACTGGGCTTAAACACACATAGCACGAGAAAATACAGAGGGAATAATTCGGAAATGAAATTAATGTATACACTTTATGTATGTATATACTTTGTGCAATTAATTTTAGGTACTTTTATATTATTTATTTATTTTTCTTATTTATGGATCATTTAGAATTTAGACCGACCAGTGGTGGACAAATATTTTTGATGGAATATTATAAAAAATTTATAATTTTCAACTCGTTTTGTCGAGCACGTAAAATAAGTGACAAATACATTTGTTCATATTTTTAATTTCCATTAAAAAGTATCGGTTTGATGTAAAAAAATAATTTTGTATCTATCTATATCCGGTAAACCCGGAAGTTGGATTTTACATGGTATATATATAGAAATTGTATATGAAATAAACGTACCTTTCAAATTGTTTTTTTATCGATTTAGCTAGTTTTTCGGACAAGTCAATTGAGTTTTTCAAACTAAACATGAAGAAAAGTATAAATTTTTATTTTTTGATAAAATTTTTAGACAGGTCGTTTAGACAGACATCATGTCAAAAATACTCAAAATGGATATTTTAACAACCAATATTAATAATAATTATAATAAAGTATAAACGATTTTATTAAGTCAAATAATTCCAAATAAATATTTTATTTTTTAATCAAAATAATTAAACGAAATATACGCTCATTAAGAAAAAAATTATAAAAGAAATTATTTACAAAGAGAATTTTTTTGAAAATTTGCATTAAAAAAAACTCCATCAATTAAAAATGTAATTAAGAACTTTTAATAATATAAATGACTAAAATGTTATTTTTAAACAGTAATGAGCTATTAAAAAAATCTTTTGCTTTTATTTATTTATTTATTAAATTATTTATGTATACATTAAAAAAACCTGATTATAAAACATTAATATATTTATATACAGGTACCTACACTCGTTAAAAATACATATTGCTTAAAAATATACATTCATCCCAATTTTCAACCCTAATATAGAAACTAATTTTCAGTATTAAAAAAGAGTTAACAAAATTTATTAGCTAACAAGCATTTTCAATAGGGTTTTAATTAAGTAATATCATCTATAGATTTATTTGGGAATTTAGATTAGTGATACTTTAGTTTATTTATAACGCAGTTGGCGACTCTGACCGTACAACATAATGTTTATAATATCACCCCTATTTTAATACTTATGGTATTACTTACCGCGCATGCGAGAAACGAGAAAAAAAGACATATAGGTTTGATTTATATATTATGTTTATGTATAAATATATGATATACATTCTGTTAGTTATTATAAATAATTAGTCCTGATTGATAAAATATTGACCCTTGAGATGTACACTCATTGTAAAAAGGTCTTCTCGTAAAATATTGATGTGATTTGCAAACCTTTATAGGATTGTTTGTTCGGGCGGTTGATGAATGTCGAAACGAATTCGTTCAAATTATTTTGCACGCTTTTCAAATTGAGGAAACCGTTTCAGACTTATTCATTTGAAATAATTCTTCATTGTCAATACTTTTAGCAGAACACGCTGCCAATATCCGCCAGTGATCCATATTCTACCAACTAGTCACTCAAAGTTTATACCAGCCTCTTGCACACATTTTCAAGCGACGTTTTATTAAATTATATACACTTTTTATCTAATACTTTTTTACAATTTTTTTTCATATGAACAATGTTATTGAACTAAAATCAATATTTGAAAATTAATTGTACCTACAGGATGTTTTAAAATAAATGAACTAAAAAAACAGTAACTCTTTGAGATTTTTTTTTATCAGGGGAGGGGGGTCTCTGAAAAATAATTGTTCAAAAAAAGATTATTTAAGAACTTCTGGTCTAGGGTATTATAATTTTGTATCAATACTAATGTCCTTAAATAAATTATTTACGTATAGGTAGTGGAGGTTTAAAAAAAAATTATTTATTTCTAAAGTTTAATCGTTCTGTTTATATGTTCTCTATGGAAATTTATTATCAATTATTTAATTACATCTAAATAAATGTGATTTATATGTAAAGTAATGAAAATTATTGTTTGTATAGTTAGTTATGATTCTAATTCTTATTTTTTTTGTAATTGAATTGACATTTCTGTCGCAAATTAAAGTTTGATGCGTGAAATATTACTCAAAAACTTTGAATTTTAGATTTGGTTAAAAGTATGTTTATTATATAGAAAATGATGTGAAAAGTTGAAATTTTCAAACCGCAGGTCTGTATCTCAAACCGTTATAGCATCTCAAAGTTTGAGTTTTTTCAAAATTTTTGAGAAAAATGGCTGTAACTTTTAAACGTGTGAACGGATTTAATTTTTGTTGACGAATTTGAAATCAGCGTGTCAAAATCTATACAATTACATATATAATACTTAAAAATTCGAGAAAAAAATTTTTGTCAAAAATCGGAATTTTTTTAAGGTATACCCCTTGGAAAAATCTTGATTTTCAGCAAAAAATTTTTTTTCTAATTTTAAAGTATTATACATGTCATTATATAGATTTTAACACCCTGATTCCAAATCCGTCAACAAAAATCAAATCCGACCTCACGTTCAAAAGTTACAGCCATTTTCCTCAAAAATTTTGAAAAAAATAAAACTTTGAGATGCTATAACTCAAGAACGGTTTGAGATACAGACCTGCGGTATGAAAATTTCGACTTTTCACATGTATTTCTATACAATAAACATATTTTTAACAAAATCGAGAACACAAAAATTTTCAAGAAAATTTCATGATTCTTATTTTAACTTTTCATAGAAATTCAACTCAAACACAAGAAAAAATAAAAAGAGAAGCAAAACTAACCCACCAGAATAATAATATACTTCTACTGAATAGTAAAATTTGCATACCAATGATCTATAGCAGCGGTCCTTAAGCCAGGGTCCGCAGATCCGCTAAAATTTTACCGGGAGTCCGCGAAACATGTTTGTAAAGTAAATTTTAGATTTTCTATTTACCAGTGATTAATTCGTATTTTTAAATACTTTATTTTTCTGTATAGTAATAATTGTTCAAAAGGGGGTCCCTAGACAACAAAAGTTTAAGAACCGCTGCAGTAGATACAAAAAAATTGTCGTTTTCTATTTAAATTTGTTTGTAAATGACTTCTGAGTCACTCATTAACATTAATAGCCCCCCCCCCCCCATTCTTTCAAACCACACATGTTTATTAAGTTAATAAAACATACGTTTTTGAGTTAACGGTGAGTTTTTTTGGGTCACTGCATACCCACGACCCGTGTTGTCAACATGCAGTACAAAGCGTAAACCACATATGTGCTACGCGCACGTGTGGAGTGTGGGTGCATGTGACTGGAAGGAGGGGGTAAGAGGGCTACAGGACCGACGTAAGGGTAAATTTTATGTTCAGTAGTTTTTTTACTTTTCTTATTTTTTTATTTTCTCAATTCGTTCAAATCGATTAGAAAATTTTAACTGTAGAGAAGATTGCAATTAAAAGGTTAATTTCAGTAAGTGGGCATTTATTTCTAAATATAATAATACTATCTTTAACTTTTATTTTCTAACTACCTACATTTTGTTTCGCCGAGATATACCTACTAGTTAAAAAATAATGTGACATAATTATGTTATTTTTGAATGTAGTAGTTATACAAGGTATCCAAAGACAAGGTAACATCAGTAGCTCCTTGACCAATCAACGTTTGCAATGAATGCAGTCGACATTTTGAAGTTATTCGTGTAAAAACAGTTTACACCCCGTTTAACCCCTACAAAACTACCCCTGTATCCTTTGGTCGACTACACACATCGGTTTTTTAAAGTGTAGGTATAACAACATTAGTTTTGAAGGAACTTATTAAACATTTATAACATTTGAATATAATATACCCTCTCAGTGACGTAATTCCCAAGCAAACGCTAATTGGTCTAAGAGCTATTGAGGTTACCTTTACATACCTTGGTAGTGAAAGAAAATTGTGTATATCATGTCCTTTTATTTATAAAAAATCTGATCGTATTGTGAAAAATAAAGTTTCATTTTAAAGGAGAAAGTTAGTTGGTATTATTTACTATCAAAAACAAAAAATTGGTAATATATTCATAAAAATATACACAATCGCATTTTTTTCTCTATTTAGGTCAGGTTACACTGCCGTGCAAAAGTATTTGGACACCTATGATTTTGAATGTCAATATACAGATTTCAGTGAATAAAAATTCCCGAAATAGCGAAAAGAATATGTTTACTCGCAGTAAAAATAGTAAAAAAAAAACAATTTCTCGTTAGCATGAAAAACACTGTGCTTAAGTAAACCTGACCATTCAGGCATATAATTCAAAAAAAAATATATTTAACATGGAAAATTGTAAATGCTGTATTTTAATTATATAGGTACTTATTACAATAGTTGTAATTAAGAAGGTACTCTCTTATCAACATTTAAAACTTTTTATCAACTATTTTTGCAGTTTTATATTTAAAATGAGTGTCCGAAGACTTTTGCACGGCAGTGTAAGTATATAAAAAAAACTGAGCTACTTGAGCAATTTGGGGATTGGATTCGGTTTCAGCACGCCAGAAACTTTCGGAATTGTCCTTTCAGATCCAAGCAGCAAAATAAAATATTTTTTTTTACTATCTAGTATAATTTTAAATTAATAACAATCATTGTTTCATCTACCAACCGCAAGAAATTAAAAAAACTCCGTCTCTGTATGTAAGCAACGTCACAAAGCGAAAGGTCCTATCGCCATTTTAAACGCTCTAGGTTTCTTTTGCCTTTGAGCAGGAATGTGTTATTGCGTGCTAAAAACTCTCTACACGCATACCTCGTGCGTTCGCTGTTGTGTGAATTCAGTTGTCATAACATACCTGACGCCGCCCCTCCACACACAACCCCCCCCCCCTCTCTAAAACCCCAACAAACACACCACCCAGTACATCGCAGCAATGCGACTGAACGTGAGTATCTATAATTATTTCTTTGCTATCTGGAGTA
Source organism: Sialis lutaria (assembly GCA_949319165.1). Classification (NCBI taxonomy): domain Eukaryota; kingdom Metazoa; phylum Arthropoda; class Insecta; order Megaloptera; family Sialidae; genus Sialis; species Sialis lutaria. Next base: position 25,782,356 of record OX439237.1, read on the forward strand.
TCTATTTCGAAATTCTCGGTCGTGTTTCTTGAGATGTTTGCACACAAGACGAAACAAAACGAGAATTTCACAACTGACAGCCATAGGTGGGCATTAACTCGTTAATCCGTTAATCGTTAACTAACGAAGTTAACAAAATGCTTAACGGATAAACTTTTATGTTAACTAAAAAAATGTTTACGCTTTTGTTAACTTCCGTTAACTTTAGTCCGTTACATTGGTTGTTTAATGACTACATAAAAAAGTTATCGAAATAGCAAAAAAAAGGTCTTCAAACATTTTGGATGATTAACTTTAACTTTTGTTAAATTTTCGGAATTTTAACGCTTTAACGATTAACGAAGTTAACTTTTTTATTAACGAGTTAATGATTAACGAAGTTAACTTTTCGATTAACTGTGCCCACCTATGCTGACAGCTTTGTCTCGATATCATATGATTTTTTTAATCCTTGTGTGGCAATTAAAAACACCTTCATCGGGGTAATGGGTACATCTATATTATTTATATATGAAAATAGAAAGGACTAATTAAGGATGAGATTCTCAGGATTCTTAATAGTAATAATCAATAAGCCTTAAGGCTTCCACGGTGCTCTTGATATAATAGGTATGATGTCAGTAACAAAATATCATTGAAATTATGATTTTAAATAATGAAATAGGTTACAAAAATATTCTAAAAAATGTATTTATTTTTATATTAAAAGCGAGATTAATATAATTCTTGTTAAAATAAAAATGCAAAATAGAGCAATCCGCCATGTTAAATGAAACACCAATCAGAACGAATCACGTCAAGCATCAGTAAACATCAAAAGTGATTGACTTTTATTTTGTCTAACTCTGAATATTTGATTATTGTTGACAAGGAGTGTGACATCACAACTCTGAAATCTAACCTGCGAGCGTTTTGACGTCAAATTCAAAATTAGTTTTATAAGAATCAATTTTTGCGATTACCCCTTTATTTTCTGCAGAAATAAGTATTTTTTTGGAAATAGGAGACACATATCATCATCATAGAATAGTTTTTTTTTTTTAAATTAATCATCATGCATGCCTATTATTCGTCACGTCTTGTTCGAATTTAAAGCACATTCCGATAAAAGTAGCCATAGAATGTGGATTTGTGAGATTTTATTGACCCCCCCTCATAAAATAAGCATTACAGAAAATACAAGTGAATTGGTAGGTACAAAAAAAAACATATATACATTTTATTTTTATTTACATATAGAACCATGCAAAAAAATATCTAAAAAAATTCTCACGTTTACATATTTTATGTGTTTACAACTTGTCCATAAAACAAAGAATACCTAACTTTTACTTCGTGTGTGACGGTATTATAAAATCTACCCTCAACCCTTAAGGGCCGCATCCCGAGCTTTATTTAAACCTTACAAGATTAAACAAACACAAAACGTGTCTTAAAAATAACACACTTTTATTGACTTCGATACTAGCGCACTACAAATTCTATTACCCAAATCTAATTTGACTCAGTTTTACAAAAAAAAAATACAAATTCATTTGTTATAATAAATACACGCAAATTACATTAGATTAATATTCATTATCGTCAGGGTCATATTTAATTCATTTTTAAAGATTTACATGAAAAATAGTCCAAATTAATAATTTTATCTTCGATTTCGTTAAAAGATTTTTTTATTTTATAGGACAAAATAACTTATGTGAAATTAGCCCCCATTTAGATTAAATTGAAATTTTTGAAAGTTGTGCCAAATTATACTATACTTGTTTTATATAGTTCCAATATATTACCCCTCTAAATTAAGAACAAAACTAGAAAACCCCAAAAAACGATTACAATTTTACACGACTTTCAAAATTAGGGCTGGTGGAAAATGTATTTTTTATTCTGGGGGGGCCGAAAATTTATATTACAGTATTGATGTTTTGGGACAATGTTAGGAACAATTGACACAATTCAGCACAAGTTTCAAAAATTTTAATTTCATAAAAGGGGAGCTTCTGAAAAAGCTTGTTGTTCCAAATATTTTTCTAAAATATTTCACATCTAAAATAAGAACTGCTCTAATAAAAATTAAAAAAAAAAAAAAACATTTTCTTGCTTATGTGAAATTAGCCCTCTTTCAAAACTGTATATATTTTTTAAACCGATAAATCGAATTTTAATTTTCTTGAGATTTTTGAAATCAACGTGTAAAAATAATATGACATAATTATGTACAATACACATATATTTATAGCATAGTTAAACAGTGAAAAAACACACATAAAAAATTTTAATCGCTCTTCTCACAAATCACATTTTTGCAGTTATCATGATTTGACCTAAGATGATGATTTATCGACCATTTTGTAAAATTGATTTACAATTAGTCTCTTTGACTTCTGTATACGACTCAATTAATATTCATCTAGTACAGCGGTTCTTAAACTAGGCTCCGCGGACCCCCGAGAGTCCATCGAACTTTTTCCGGGAGCCTGCGAAACATGTTTGCCATAAATTAATGTAGGTACTTTTAAATTTCTATTTACCAGTGATTAATAAGTATCAAACGAACTTCTTTGTTTTTCTGTCAAAGAGGAGGGGGGGGGGTCCTAAAAAATAATTGTTCAAAAGGGGTTTCTAGACCTCATTTAAGAACTACTGCCCTAGTAGATCAAGTCTATGTTCATATAATTTATTTATTCACCAATAAAATACCTTCTTATCAACCGATTAATTTATTTAAAGTTAACATTGTACCACATGTATCTACACTATACACCATATGTATATTCCACACACAATGTACATACACGTACATTTCGTACATATATGTATGTAATAGCATGTGAGTATTAAAAGCACTTATGTATTCTAAAAACCAACCGTTTGTTTGTTTGGCGCGCGTTCATCATCACCGCTATAAATTATGTTTCTTACCCAATTATTTTTAACACGAAATTTATACAAGTAGAAGTAAATACAGCGCGAGAGAAGTGAGCCGAAAAACAAAAGAGTGCGGAAATGAAAAACTAACAGAGAGAACAGATACATCGGTATACAGTAGCGTACTTAAAATATTTAAATCGAATAAAATAAAAACTCATTAAAATAAATTAAATTTGGGTAAAAGACGTACATACCTATATAAAAAATATGAGGTACTCTGGCAACAGTCTTGACCGATTAAAGAACAAGGTATATCTATTAATTTTTATGGTACTAATAAAATAAGTACACAGAAAAAAAACTATATTGGGCCAAGAAAACCTTGTTTTGTATATAACGAAAACATTATTTTCTTAATATAAGAAACATACTCTTAATAAAACTACGTTATTCCTTCGTTCAAGAATACTATAGTTGATTTAAGAGATAATTGCTTATCTTAAGAAAATATTGTTTTCGTTATATACAAAACAAGGTTTTAAATATAGAGTTTAATTTTATTATAACCTTTTATTGTGTTAATGTTTTTTCTCAAGTAATGGTAAACCCAGTAATGCTAGTGATTTCAAAATGATAAGTACTACATACACTACCGTGCAAAAGTCTTTGGATACTAATTTTTTGCGTATTGTAAATATAAAACTGCAAAAATGGTAAATGATAAAAACTTTTAAATGTTGATAAGAGTACTTAATTACAACTTTTGTAATAATCCTAGCATATCAAAAATACATCATTTACAATTTTCCATGTTAAGGAACATTTTTGAATTATATGCCTGAAAGGTCGGGTTTACTCAAGTTGAAAGTATTGACGCACAGTGTCTTTCAAGCTAACGAGAAATTGTTTTTTTTTTTTTTAATTTATATTGCGAGTAAACATATTCTTTTCGTTATTTTGGGGATTTTTATTGACTGAAATATGTATATTTACATTCAAAATCACAGGTGCCCAAAGTTTTACACGGCAGTGTACAACATAGAAGTTATAAAATAAAGAATCGTATTCGAAGCTATGATACTATAAAAATTAGTTTAATTGTCCAGCATTTTGACACCTATTGGCCGATTGTCATCAAATTAAGCTGTTTTACAGTTCAGTGTCTATAGATTATGATTACTATATTTCTAATTTATTATACATTAAATTTAAGTGTCTAAAATTGGGTTCAGTATAACCTTATCTACATTTGTGGAATTGAGCGATGGATGTAATTGTGTATAATACGCCACTGGTGTATAAATGTAACGCGTTTTTGTTCCCGTGTTTGCCTTTGGCGTCGCCACAGTCGCGCATGTGTGCTTTACACCGTCAGTAAACGGTTTGTCCGGAGATAGGTATTCGACAAGATAAATGCTTAAACACCTGAAAATCATATTTTAAATGTCGTTATTGTTGACTTGATATATTATCTAACGTTAAAATAATTTTAGTTTTATATTTGCAAAAGGATTATAAATATTTTATTTAAAAAAAAACGGTAATAAATCATAGAGATTTAATTTTACTCGTTTTCATGTTTTCTGAATTTACCTATTTTATTTACCTTCTTAAGGTATGTGACATTACATTCTTTATATCTGCAGTATTAGTTGCCCACTGTTGTTACATATATGTTCTCTATGGATATGGATATGCATTTTAAAATTGTTTTGACTTTATAAATGTAACTTAAATAAAAAATTACATGGAAAATAAGGAAAATTATCGTTTTCCCTGTACAGAGATTTCCAACGGAGTCCTGGTGAATTCCTTGGGGGGCTATAGAAGTTTAAAAAGGGTATATAGTATTCTATGAATCTATTCAGGGTCGGTGATAAATTTTTCTGTTTTAAAATTTTGAATTACATTCCTTATTTCTGCATTAAGAGTTGCCCACCGTTGTTATAATATGTTATTTATGCATTTTAAAAACGTTTTGACTTAATAAATGTGACTCCAATATAAAAGTACATCGAAAATAAGGAAAATTATCGTTTTCCCTGTACAGATATTCCCAACGGAGTCTTGGTGGACCCCTTGGGGGTATGGAAGTTTAAAAATGCTCTATAGTATTCCAGGGGTCTATTGGGATTCGATGATAAATTTGTTGCGGCCACTGTCTAATTGACTTGTTTTGACCGTCTGCGCAACGCAAAATGATCGCGCGCAGCACGTTTCACGTGCAAGTTAAAATAAGTAGTTGTTGAACCGCACATGTAGAAAAATAGTAGAAAAAACGTGCAATACGTTAACCGCAAAATTATAGTTAATCCCGCATTTGTTGTAGAAATTGTTTATTTGTGTTTAGTTAAAACCGCTGTGTAGTTCTTTGTGTATAGTTATTTGTTTTGTGTAATAATTTATAATTGACCAGAAGTGTCACGCAAAAGTTTTGGAAAGAATCTAGCCGAGTAGCGGTGGAGCAGATCCGACGGTATTATCCTTTTTCCATGTTATATCCATTCCTACATTTAATATCTTAGGTAATTTGGATCTATCGAACGAGGTAAGTGCCTTTACAAAGCTATGATATATTTTCGAGTGATTTGATTTTGAACCAGCGTTGGTAGATTTTAGCGTTGAGCCGAATGCTACAATTTCTGCGACAGGGATTGTCTCGGCGTACTCATATGGTCCTTCGGGAGTCGAATTATTCGGGAATTTGTCATAAATTTAAATTTTTTGTACATTCGCGGACATTTTGTGTGACGGACGGTCAAAAAATTATAATCATTTGTATTAAACCTGCTACATATTGAAGTTTGTCAATCTAGTATTAGACAAGAGATAGTAGAAGTTAGTGGTAGAGTGAATTGTATGTGTTAGAGAGAGATAGCGTATCGCATATGTTCAGAGCAATCCGTTTGTTACTTCAGAGGTGTTTCTTTGAACCAATGACAAGTAGTGCAGTCATCTCTTTTCTATTACAATATTGTTGAATAGTCGCACTCACTTTTTCCACTAATATGGTATTCTGACATTTCATTTATAAGAAAGCTTATATTTACATCGTTCTTAGAGTAGTTAGCAAGTGTTTGAAGTGTTTTTTGTGTGATATTTAGATTCATTTTTAGTTTTTGCGTTTGTAGTTATAGAATATATAGTCAAGATGTCTTCAGCGAAATTAGAGTCGCAGCTCAAAGTTGTGGAATCTAAAAAAGAAACATTATTTCAACGTGTTCAACGCCTGTATGATCTCAGCAAGAAATTGGATAATGACGCAAATATAAAAAACTTTAAGATCTTGAATAACTCATTGGACGACACACGTGAGAGATTTGTGGACACTGTGGATACTATTAACGCTCTTAACATGGAAATTAATCCAGAAAAATATGTTCCAAACTTTCAGGTTATAGATTCTGTGGATAAGATGTATTGTGTGATAAAATCAGCTGCTACAACCCTGTTTTCTGAGAAAAAGGATAGTACAACAGTACCTACAACAGTGAAAGCTACCCTAAAGCTTCCAAAAATCGATATAGTAGAGTTCTCTGGAGATCCACTCATATGGCCGGTATTTTATGAAACCTTTAAATCTCTTATACATGAAAACAAGGATTTAGACAATACATGTAAAGTACATTATTTGTTAGGTAAGTTGAAAGGTACTGCATTAACTCTTTGTACAGGAATTAGTCCAATAGGGGCTAATTATTCTGTTTTGTGGAAAATGTTAGTTGATAAATACCAAGACAAACGTAGTCTAGAATCTAATTATTTAAAGCAAATTTTTGATTTTAAAACTGCTCAACAAGAGTCAGTTTCGCATTTAAATTCATTTCTTGAGCGATTCAATACAGCAGTCAGTGCTTTGAAACAACTCGATATACCAAATTTAGTAGATTTTGTTTTGTTGTCAATTGCTTTGTCAAAATTAGATCCTCAGACTCAACGTCACTTTGAAATGTCTGTTAAGAAATCTGAGATTCCGTCCTACAAGGATTTGATAGCCTTTGTAGAACAACAAGCGAAAATAGTAGCTCGTACAACTAGTAGTAGCTCAAAGCCTTATGCTTCAAATAAGCCAAAGGTCACACATTCGTTTTTAAATACGAATGTGAACACGGGCAATGACAATTGTCCCATTTGTGGCAAGGAACCGCATTTAGTGTATCGCTGCTCTAAGTTTTTGAAGCTTTCCCCCAGGGAAAGATACTCTCTCGCTAAAGAAAAATACTTGTGTTTAGGCTGCCTTAGTAATAAACACAGGTTAAATAACTGTAAATCGGTGAATGTTTGCACAATTTGTAGTAGTAAATTTCATCACAGTTTAATTCATTTTCCGAAAGAGGCTTCAGGGGCAGTCACCCGCGAAGATAGTGATTCGAATAAAAATTCGGATAAAGGGTTATCTCAACCGCAAGTACCGCAAACAAGCGCCGCAACATTTAGTTTATGTTCTACTTCGGATAAATTAGTCTCAAATCAAAATTATACTACACTGCTTTCAACAGCAGTAGCCAATATAAAACTTTCGTCTGGTAAAAATGTACCGATACGCGTACTATTAGATTCTGGGAGCCAGGGAAATTTTATTACTTTGAAATGTTGTAGGAAATTACAGTTACCAATTGGGAAAATATATTCTTCTGTCGTAGGTATCGGTTTACAGTCGACAGCAGTTAGAGGTCAGGTAAATAATTTGACTCTTTCTTCGCGATTTGATTCAAACTGTCAGTTTAAACTAGACGCATTAGTGATAGATAGAATTACTGACAATTTACCGACTACCGACATTGATATTCAAACTATCAATTATTTGTTAGATTTACCGCTAGCGGATAGTGAATTTTATAAACCCGCTGAAATAGACGCAATCATCGGGGCTGAAATATTTCCTCAATTAATAGGTATTGGTAGAATGACTGGAACATCGCACACGCCTATTGCTATACAGACCCGCTTGGGGTATGTAGTTATGGGAAAAGCGCCTACACTTTCAAAAGTAAATGAGACATATTCATTTTGTTCCGTTTTAGAACCGCCCTTAGAGAAGCTTGTGCAACACTTTTTTGAATTAGAGGACGTGTCGACCGCGCACATAGACAGTCCGGAAGATATTACATGTGAAAATCACTTTGTATCTTCATATTCGCGAGATAGTAGTGGGAAGTACACAGTAGAACTTCCTTTTAAAGACAATCCTTCGAAACTAGGTGAGTCTTACTCAATAGCTTTACGTAGATTTATTTCTTTAGAACGCAAATTTGATACTTCGCCGCCGATGAGAAACCAGTATAATGAAGTGATTAAAGATTATTTACTACAGGGTCACATGCGTAAAATAGTTACCAAAAGTGAACCCGATGTGCCTGCATATTATATACCGCACCACGCTGTATATAAACCAGACAGCACAACTACCCCACTTAGAGTGGTGTTTGACGCTAGCGCAAGAACCAGTTCTTCTTTATCGTTAAATTCCATACTTCATACTGGCCCGAAATTACAGTCGGACGTCACCGCGATGTTTCTGAATTTTAGGTTATCGTCGGTAGCTTTTATGGCCGACATATCTCAAATGTATCGACGAATAAAGATCGCTGAAAAACATAGACGCTTTCAACGTATCCTTTATAGATTTGATGCGAGTGAACCTATTGAGGTTTACGAGATAACGACTTTAGCATTTGGAATTAAAACATCACCGTTTCTAGCTTTACGAGTAATTAAACAACTTGCGTTAGACGAAGCAAAAACGTATCCAGAAGCTTCACAGATAGTTTTACGGGATATGTATGTAGACGATTTAGTGTCAAGCGTAAGTACGGTTTCTCAAGCTAAGATTTTATATAATCAATTGTTAGAATTATTTAACGCCGGTGGGTTTCCGCTTGTTAAATGGTGCACTAACTCACAAGAGTTATTTGAATACATCCCGCGCACAAAACGTTTAACACAAATAGTAGAATTTGAAACCGATTGTTTTAAGGTTCTAGGGATGCAATGGAACCCGAAGTTAGATATTTTGTTATTTAAAGTAAATGTACAAAAACGCGAGTGTTCTAAAAGAACAATTTTGTCGACGATTGCTCGTATTTTTGACCCGCTTGGACTTGTCGCGCCTTTAACATTACACGCTAAATTGTTCATAAGAAAATTATGGTCATTGCGTTTAAATTGGGACGAACGTCCACCCGAGCATTTAGTTAGACAGTGGTCTGATTTTCAATCAGAATTACCGCTTTTAGAGAGTTTTTCGGTACCGCGTCACAGTGGACTATTGGAAAATTCTTCCGCCACGATAGTAGGATTCGGAGATGCTTGCGAATCGGCATACGGTGCCGTCGTATATCTTCGAATAGCCGCCCCCCACGGGGAAATTAGTTGTAGTTTACTCTGTGCTAAGAGTAAAGTTTCGCCTTTGAAAACGCATATTTCTATCGCGAGATTAGAATTATGTGCCGCAGTCTTGTTAGCAAAACTAATAAGATTTATAGTAGACACATATCGCACCCGCTTTGAAATAACTCAGATTTTTGCTTTCTCTGATTCGTCGGTCGTGTTACATTGGATAAATGCGCCACCGCACCGATGGACTACTTTTGTTGCAAACCGCGTAAGCAAAATTCAAAGTTTTATTTCGCCCACTGTATGGTATCATGTTGAAGGGAAAGAAAATTCCGCTGATTGTCTTTCTCGAGGTATGACTCCATCATGTTTTGTTGAAAATAGTAGTAGCTGGCTGTCAGGCCCGCCATGGTTAATGTCGAAAATCGAGCACTGGCCGATCAAAAGCTTTCAAAACATCAAATCTGATAATAATGTTCCTGAAGAAAAAGTAGTTTCGTTGCATGTTGTTTCGCCAGAAACCAACAATGTATACACATTAATATCGAAACTATCGTCTTGGATAAAATTACTTCATGTTACCGTTTATGTACTCAGATTTGGTCGAATATTGCCGTTGCGCCAGGAATTTAGTTGCACTGATTTAGACACCGCAGAACAGACCTTGATAAAAATTGTACAGAATATTCATTTTGCTGAGGATATTCACAATTTACGACAGGGGAAAGACGCCTCACCACAACTTAGAAAATTAAGACCGTTTTTGGAAAACGGTTTAATACGCGTAGGAGGACGTCTTACAAATTCGCAAGAAAATTTTGATTTTCAGCATCCATTCCTTTTACCAAAAAAGGATCCATTGGTCAATAGCTTGATTGATCATTTCCATCGATTACATCTGCATACTGGACCGCACTTGTTACTTTCCATATTAAGACAGAAATTTTGGATTCTGTCCGCACGCGGAATAGTACGACAGCGAATTCAGGCATGTAACTTTTGTTTTAGGTTCAAACCTCGCCCCACATTTCCTCTTATGGCTGACTTGCCCGCGGCAAGAGTAGTAGCGCAAATTAAACCTTTTATGGCGACCGGTATGGATTATTGTGGTCCATATCATATAACCTTAACACGAAATAGAGGGGTCAAAAGCCAAAAGGCGTATATTTGTATTTTTGTTTGTCTTGCCACTAAGGCGCTACATTTAGAGTTAGCGTCAGATTTGTCTACGTCTACGTTTCTTGCAGCCTTTAAACGGTTCTTGAGTCGTAGAGGTCCAATTAAAGAGTTATATTCCGACTGCGGAACTAACTTTATTGGAGAAAAGGCCCGTGGTAAAATTATGTCCACTCCCTACACAATAAAATAGTTTAAGATTATTTAGTATTAGTGTAGTTTTAGTTTAGAATTTGTTTTTTGTTTTGTTGTAGAATCCGCTAGGTAGTGACCCACTTTCCACTTGCTTGAAAACCGGGGTTTTCAATGTCGAGGGGGATGTTGCGGCCACTGTCTAATTGACTTGTTTTGACCGTCTGCGCAACGCAAAATGATCGCGCGCAGCACGTTTCACGTGCAAGTTAAAATAAGTAGTTGTTGAACCGCACATGTAGAAAAATAGTAGAAAAAACGTGCAATACGTTAACCGCAAAATTATAGTTAATCCCGCATTTGTTGTAGAAATTGTTTATTTGTGTTTAGTTAAAACCGCTGTGTAGTTCTTTGTGTATAGTTATTTGTTTTGTGTAATAATTTATAATTGACCAGAAGTGTCACGCAAAAGTTTTGGAAAGAATCTAGCCGAGTAGCGGTGGAGCAGATCCGACGGTATTATCCTTTTTCCATGTTATATCCATTCCTACATTTAATATCTTAGGTAATTTGGATCTATCGAACGAGGTAAGTGCCTTTACAAAGCTATGATATATTTTCGAGTGATTTGATTTTGAACCAGCGTTGGTAGATTTTAGCGTTGAGCCGAATGCTACAATTTCTGCGACAGGGATTGTCTCGGCGTACTCAAAATTTTTCTATTTTAAAATTATTTTGAATTGCAATGTTTTTTTGCAATTATATTATAGCAATGACCTTTTCTTTTTTTTGTGCTATTTCGACAAGATTGTAGTATATTTATGTTTTCTAGAATCTACAAAGAAAAACATTCTTTTAAAATGGGTTTATGTGTGAAAAAAGGTTGGGAACCTCTGGTATAGTAAGTTATCTATAAAAAAAATTAGAATTGAAAACCAAAACAATGCTTTTATAGTGTAGTAAGTCTGTTACTTTGATATTAAAACAAACATGCATCGAAATTGGTTAATACATTAATAAAGTACATACATGCACACGCAAAAATCTACGTTTAAAATGTATAATCCTTTTTTCGGTCGGGGATAAAAAGATTAATTACTAAAAATATCGAAAAAAGTATAGGTATACGTCCTCTTGAAATATTTTTTTTTGCAGATTTTAAAGAGATATTACACCAGCATGTAGAACAAATTTAAAGCAATGATAATTTTTTGGTTACCTTGAAACCCGACACCGAATTATAATTGACTCATTAGTGTGTTAGTTAACGAAATATTAAATAATGATGACGCACTGAATATGAAATTATAAATTTTCTCTCTAATTTTTAATAAGGTAATACTTTAATTTTGTTTGTACTAATTAAAATTAATTTATCAAGAAAAGTACAAAATGATTAGTTAATTATTTTATTTATTAAAATATATTTTTTGCTATCCTTAAAATGACATACTATTTATTTATTAACGTTGGCCGGTAGAATGAAGACAATATTACTGCGGAAACCTATAACAACTCAATAAACTGCAAATTTTATTAAATAAATATTATTATTATATTAACATGTTTAGAACCGCAGTATTATATACATACTTGACATGCAGTACCAAATATTAAACGTCATCGGCACACATTGAGGCTACATGGACACTAATGCATGTCTAATTATAATTTAACATCACAAATGATGTAATGTATGCATCGGGATTCGAACTACCAACTACCGGATTAGCAATAAACCAATGGACAAAAAAAAAACATGCCAGCCCAATCGATTGACACATGTATAAATAACAGGTTTTTTTTGATCTCTGTGCACATTAAAATGACTACTGCTATATCAGTTGGAATTAAATTGCAAATAATTTTTAGGGTTGATCGAATTTATGCGATTTGTTTTTTAGTCAATTTTAGTGAAGCAGAAAAAGGAACAAGGGAGTAAAATATTTGTTGGTACTTATTGCACACCCCAAGCAGGCTCTGCTTGGAAGTGTGTTCTACTCTCGTCCTAAAAATTTTTTTCGTATATAAATTGATAAAATGAGTATTATATCTTAAATTTCTTCAGTATCTCACTTACATTTTTACATTTTCTGATAGAAAACATTACAGTCTCCAGTTTTGCTTAGTTTAATATCGATCGGTTTTAATTTTCTGTTATAAAAATATAAATAAAGTTCAATTAGTCGATTTAACCCGCTTTTTTGATAAAAACGCCGAACTACAGGCTACATTTCGAAATAAATTTGCACCAATCCTTTTGAATTCACTTCATCTATTATCAGAATAGAACCCTATTAAAACTCAACAAAATTGGATAACTAGAAGTAACAAAATTTGCAGTTTATTTAAACAAAAATTCATATTTTGACAAGAAATTTTTTTACAAATAGAGTAGTTGCTATTTATAATTTATTAATAGTAGTAGGCGCTATTTCTTCATATGTCACTTCAAATTCCATAATTATTATATTGTGTTAATTAATATATAAATACATATGTACATCGATACGTGCTGTATTTTAATTATTTTATTCAAAGCCAATCAATCTTTTTAATCAAGATAAAATCTGGTAAGTTTGCATTTTTAAAACAAATATATTATATACGTCATATAACCTATAAACGTTACATTGTTGTTTCATTTTAAATGCTAGACATCAGGTGAACACAGCTGTTATCGCTGCAATATGTGGATGTATTTATCTTTTTAATTATTATTAGATATTAATTAATTTATTTACTTTATACATTTTACAAAAAAATATGTTTTATAAAAATTGTAAATTAAAATGATTGTTGTTTTATTACAATACATCCTAAATTTAAATAAAAAAAGGTAATAATCGATTGATATCAAGATTCATTGTTGATTTTCTAAAAAATCTTAATGAGTGATAAACTTCATATTATATATTTATATAATATTTATTACCTCCAATATTTTTTTCAAATATCCTTTTAAGTTTCATCAATTATATTGTACCTGTACCGTATTTATTTGATATTATATAAGGTAATACATTTTTTTTATGTTTAAGGGGTGTGCATTTTATGGCCTAGCCATAGTATTTGGAAATATTTTTAATCTTAAACTATTGTAAAAAATATACGTAATATAAATAAATACCGGGAACTCCAGGAAATAATTTGATAGGTATGATATCTTCTTTTTCTTACCTGAAAAGAAATAAAAAAAATGTTAATGCTTTTCTAACAAATACAATAAAATAAATTATTAATTTGTTTAGAAATTAAAAAAAAAATATTATAAACAATTTACTCAATATCAAAAGACGCTATCTGGGAGGTGTAGAACTGAATTTGTTCGGGAATTTAAAGCAGTGGTAATCAATTTATAATAGTAAATACTATGCATTTTATTAGGTACTCACGTTACCACTGTTTTAAGATCGCTGCATGGACATTCATATAAACTATGCCATTCATTACAACTGTCAGTTAATACCCCACAAAAACCATTAAGTAACCTTTTGCTTGAAAGTAATTTCTGTTAAAATACCAGACATAAGTAGATTCAAAATTAACCATCAAAATAGGAGCAAAAACTAATTTCATTTTTATTGTGAATTTTTTGCTTTTTTAATATTTCTAAAACTAAGGTTCTTATAAATATTTTGTAATTTTGATTTGCTTTCAAGTAATTTATATATTACACACACTCTATTCTTACAAATATATTTTCAAAATGACGTTGCTTTCTAAACATCGGCTATAAATACCATTAATCCAGAAAAGGTCAGGTCCTGTAGACATTTCGAACAAACTGCCCACAATCGAAATTAAAAAGCTATTGTTAAAGAAAGGTTAGCTTCTTGGATCATTAAGTTAATTCCAACAATCAGATCCAGCATGTCAGATAAACAATCAACACCCCTAAGTCTAACACGAAATACCCCCGTCAAGTGTTGTAACGCAAGGGATGCTCAAACTTTATTTGGATCACCCAAAAGATTTTTTTTGTTTCATTATACTGCATGAAATTGATTGAAACAAATTTTATTAGATTCAAAAAAATACGTAGAGGGGGCGGGGCAGAAATTCACTGTTAGAAATTATTATTTTCGTATGACAGATCAAATTCAATTTTATGGTACACGATTTCTATGAAATGGCGTATTAGATAACAAAAATATAAAAATAAATACACATTATGGCCCGGTTTCTCAATATGAGTTTAAACTTAAGATTACGTTTATCAGTTAATCCTCACCCTAGATATGAACCTCACTCAAAATGTGTTTGTTGACATAAATTGTAAACAATCAAAAATAAATAATGTTTCGTATTATCCAACTTCTTTTATATTCTATAGTAGCACTATATTCTTTTATTAATTCTAGTAATGTACCCTGTTCTCTTTAACTGAAATTAACTCGTTTTTTATCACATTTAATATAATAATTTCAGGTTAATTTTTAGTTTGGCACATGAAGGTTTGACATAAAAGCCGCCATTTAAACTTATATTGAGTGAGGTTCATATCTACGGTGAAGATTAACTGATAAACGTTAATCTGAAGTTTAAACTCATATTGAGAAACCGGGCCTATATCAATTGTCTTTAGGTAAAGCAGGGATTCCAAACCATTTTCCAATATAAACTTTCTTTAAAGACACCCCTACAGATTTAGATGCTAGAAAATATAAAATACTATGGCTAGACCATAAAATGCACACCCCTTAAACTTAAAAAAAATGTATCAACATATATCAAATAAATACGGTACAATATATTTAGTGAAACTTAAAAGGATGTTTTAAAAAAATATTGGAGGTAATTAATATTATAAAAATATATAATATGAAGTTTATCACTCATTAAGATTTTTTAGAAAATCAACAATGAATCTTGATATCAATCGATTATTACCTTTTTTTATTTAAATTTAGGATGTATTGCAATAAAACAACAATCATTTTAATTTACAATTTTTATATAAAATATATTTTTTTTTGTAAAATGTATATAGTAAATAAATTAATTAATAATAATAATTAAACAGATAAATACATCCACATATTGCAGTGATAACAGCTGTGTTCACCTGATGTCTAGCATTTAAAATGAAATATACAAAAAAGTAACACGTTTATAGGTTATAATTAATTATATTATATATTTGTTTTAAAAATGCAAACTTACCAAATTTTATCGTGATTAAAAAGATTGATTGGCTTTAAATAAAATAATTAAAATACAGCACGTATCGATGTATGTACATGTATTTATATATTAATTAACACAATGTAATTATTATAATACATGTAATTTGCAATGACATATAAGGAAATAGCGCCACTAGCGCCTAACGGATGTTTCTTGAACTTCCACGGACTACTACCTATATTTGTAAAAATAATTCTTGTCAAAATATGAATTTTTGTAAAATAAACTGCAAATTTCGTTACTTCTAGTTATCCAATTTTGTTGAGTTTTAATAGGGTTCTATTCTGATAATAGATGAAGTGAATTCAAAAGGATTGGTGCAAATTCATTTCGAATTGTAG
The DNA here is from genome assembly GCA_949319165.1 of Sialis lutaria. NCBI lineage: Eukaryota > Metazoa > Arthropoda > Insecta > Megaloptera > Sialidae > Sialis > Sialis lutaria. The sequence goes on from OX439237.1 coordinate 25,798,402, forward strand.
CCTGTAGTTCGGCGTTTCTTTAAAAAAGCGGGTTAAATCGATAAATTGAACTTTATTTATATTTTTATAACAGAAAATTAAAACCGATCGATATTAAACTAAGTAAAAATGAAGACTGTAATGTTTTCTATCAGAAAATGTAAAAATGTAAGTGAGATACAGAAGAAATTTAAGATATAATGCTCATTTTATCAATTTATATACGAAAAAAAATTTTAGCACGATAATAGAACACACTTCCAAGCAGGGCCTGCTTGGGTGTGCAAAAAGGTCAATGCAATTATAATTATAAAATAGACCCCTGGAATACTATAGACCCCTTTTAAATTTCCATAGATCCATATGGGGCCACTTGAACCCCATTTTTGTAACTAATAAACAATCAAGTGCACTTTCATAAAGATAAGGGTATTTTGTACTGTATTTTTTACCTTATTAGGGAGTGAGGATAATTTTTTAAGGTGTTTATCTTGGTCACTCTAGGGAATTTAAGTAATCCTTCCATCTAATTAGGCCATAATGATTTTTTTAAATGTATTGCTTCATGATCAGTAAAAAATCGATTAATTAATTGTTCAACCCTGCTTCAACGATCGAATGAATGTGAGATGAAACTGAGGGTAAAGAGAAACGGAAGTCGTGGGAGAGTTGACCGGTGTCCACTGGCCGCAGGGTGGACAAATACAACCAATAAAAATAGATCCGATTATTTCATATGAATCGCATGATTTTATTAGGTGATGGTACACTGTTGTTCATCTTTTGTGACGTGAAACACCGGTTATTGCCGTCTATTGTTTATTGTACACCAGATTAAATACTATGTGTGTATGGCTCCTGCGAACTGAATTATTGTCAAGGATTATAGTTTGAAGATATATGTTGTTTTTTTATTTTTTTATACACATGAAATATACCGTTGGCTTAAATCGTATAGAAGGCAATTATATAAAAAAGTACCACCATTATCTTAATGACATATACATATATGTCTATAAAAGCTCTTTTACAACGCAATAAATGCGCACTTTTATTTTTGAAAAGAATCAGTAAACTGTATAATCAAGAAATATAGAATTACCTACCTAAAAAATAGAACGTTTTAAAATTCAAATATTTTTTATATGTTATTCAGTAAAATGTTTAGCAACCGTAGAAAAATATTTAGATGCGCCTGGTAGGCTATCGAAAATATATGTCCAACAAAACAATAAAAAACACGACTTTTCTTATAAGTTGGCAACTTTTGGTTATCATTCTATTGATGTTCGACTATACCGGGTGGTCTATTTAAATTGAGACAAGCAAATATCTCGAAAATTAAGGTTTTTCTGGGATAATGTTTGGTACAAAAGTTTCAGGGTTCGTAGGGGAAAAACCAATGGAGGTAAATTTTTTGACTTTGAGTGGAGGTTTTAAGGTCATTTTGGGGTCAACTTCATTTTTTAAAATGGAAACCTATTTCTTTTTTTACATATTCGTATTTTGCAAAAAAAAAGAAACAACTTTTGTCTAAGAAGTTTTTTCAAAATCCTCAATTTTAACCTATTTTTTTTAATAAAAATATTCAAAATATAAAAAAATATTTTTTTTAAATCCTAAAATAAAAAAAAAATCTTTTTTTAAATTTAAGTGTTACTTAAACATGCATAGTTAATAATTATAAATAATAATTTCGATTTTTTTTAATAAAAACAAACAAAAAAATTAAAAAATAGATTAAAAAAATTCCCCTGAATTTGAGGATTTTGAAAAAACTTCTTAGACAAAAAATGTTTCTTTTTTTTGCAAAATACGAATATGTAAAAAAAGAAATAGGTTTCGATTTAAAAAAATTAAGTTGACCCCAAAATGACCTTAAAACCTCCACTCAAAGTCAAAAATTGATTTTCCCCTTTCGAACCCTGAAACTTTTGTATCAAACATTATCCCTGAAAAATCTTAATTTTCGAGATATTTGCTTGTCTCAATTTAAATAGACCACCCGGTATAGAGCAGAATCTTACATATTTATGAAAAATATTTTAAATTTTTTGCCCTCTTTCTAATTTAATGGGCACAACTTTAAGCGAACGTTAAAAATTATTTAGGTTTTTTTTAGGAAGATCTAATTTATCCATTTTTATTCAATTTTGTCGGTCATTATGTATTTTTTCCTGATGTTTTTTCATGACCAACTTACTCTCCTATTTTAACTAAAATTTATATTCTCTATTAAATGTGAAAACTAATATCAGGAATGCTTTCCTACCTAATGTCTAGACTCTAGACGACTGGAGTTAATAAAAATTAACGAGTCACGACGAGCAAACTTAAAAACCCACCGAGCATTATGGCTGCTGGTTTATATCAATTGTTATTGGTTTGATTCACAATGTTTATTAGATTATTTACTAGAAACTACCTAGAGTGCTGTAAAAATGGGAATACTAAAAAAGGGATTATAGAATACTTAGAACAATAATATTTCTAGCGTAAAAAAAAGCTACATTCTGAATTTTTTTCAGATTTTTTGAATCGATAGTTTAGAAAATAGAGGGGGGGGGGACGCTCTGACAGCGACATTAAAAAGCAAATATATCGCGACTGAAGGGTTAAAATCAAAAAGTTATTTGACGTTTTCTATTGCATTTTACGAGACCTATTAAATGACACCCCACTCAATAGGGTAAGTGGGGAAAAAATGTAAGTTCAATTTTCAGTCTATGAAAGGGGGGTCCAAAATAGTTTTGACAATGTTCGTTATAATTTTCAGTGAAAGTACTAATTAAAATCTACGTTCTGGAATTTTTTCAGATTTTTTAATTGATAGTTTAGAAAATAGAGGGGGGGGGGGACGCTTTTTTAATGACTTTGAGAGAAAATACATCGTGGTCGAAGGGTTAAAATTAAAAATTTCTGTTACATTTTTTGTTGCATTTCAGGAGATCTTTCTAACGACACCCCACTCAATGGTGTAGTTGATTTTTTTTTTTGAAAACACTATTCATTTTATGAAAGGGGGGGTCTAAAAAATTTTTATTTTCAAAAATCTTATCATTTCTGTTTTTGGGTCATCAATCTACGACCGTATACCAAATTTCATCTTTTTATGACAAAATTTTTCAGGACGGACGGACGGACGGACGGACATGGAGAAACTATAAGGGTTCCTAGTTTTCTACGGAACCCTAAAAAGAAAGCTATAGACGACACTACGTTTAGGTATGGCAAGTATCGATCTCGTGTGTTAAAAAAGGAGTTTTCCAGTTAAAATTATATATATAATATTCCTAAAAAATCATAAAAGAACTAGCAAAATGTACAACCTAGGAAGCACTCTCAAGTGAGGCATCAAACTTATATGACAGTTTTCTTGGAGTTTTCGACAGATAGTTTCATACATAGGAAGTAAAAACAAAGGTATTTAACCCTTCTGTCAACCATAGTTCTAAAACCTTCCCGTCTACCATATAGGTCTGGCTGGACCTTCATATATTTTGTATGATAATGGAGTAAAATAAAGGGAAAAAATTAATAAAGCTTCTTTTATAGATTAATTTGACTATTTTCTCTTATTAAAATACATTTTGAATTTAATTTAATTTTTTTTTTGTATTTTTATTTATCTTCTAGATTTACACATTCGTGACATTTTAAATATTGCAGGCTATGTTGCAAACATACCGGGTCTGCGCAAGCAATGCACGTGAATCTTGTTTTTCTTTGAAATTTATCATTTATTCGGAAAATCTTGCAGGATTTCTTCTGGGTTGCTGCTGTTTGGCTGATGGTCGTCTGTGAAATGTTATGTTGTAACGGTATAAAGGTCTGGCCAGACTTATAAGGTAGACAAGAGGTATACAAATAGAAATATCATTTTTTTCGCACTCCCACACACCCAATTATTTTTCTTTTGCACTGAATCATAGAAAAGAGGTAGATTAAGGAATTCAAGGAATTTGATAAAGATACATAAAATATTTCTATCAAAAAAACATATAGAAAGATCAAAAAGGTCTGGCCAGACCTAATGGTTGACAGAAGGGTTAAAGTATATTTACTAACCTTGAGTAAAAACGGTAAAAACTGCGAATGCTAATAACTGTTAAAAAATAAACTATCATATAAGTATGATATAGCTTATTTGAGAGTGCTGCTAGCTAGAAAATTTGCTAGTTCTTTTATTACACATTTTTTACAAATAATATTGCAGGAGAATTTTTTCAATCGTGATTTGTCCCTTTCGTCAACTGAAAATTTAACAATCGATGTATAAAAAATTCATACAGTGTATTAAAAATATAATAATGAAATGAAATATAGTATTAATATTATATAACACAATATCGATAAAATTCCTCGTGTAATTATAGCACGTTAAATGGCATTCGCTAATTGAAACCTAACACTCTGACAGCCAATCAATCCCTCCTATCACGGTTATATTATCTACAATCTACGCAATCATTTTGTTATAATTTGACTTTAATAAGTTAACAGATTGTATCATAACGTCATTAAAATATGATCGAAAATTACTTTTATAAATTTTCATTATTTCGCGTATTTTCAATTTTATTTTCATATTTGTGCTATACATATTACGTACTAATAATGTCATCATAGTCAAGTTTGACCAGTGGACTTTTTTCTGCTTTGACAAACTTTCATACTAAGAAATAAGAAAAATACTACAGTATATACATTAAAGAAAGATATGAAATATAATCTACAGAGTTCCCTTTCCAGTACGCCTATGAAGTTAATGCCGCGCCTATGAAGAACTGATCCCGACAGTTCTAATCTGCTTTAGGGATGTACCGTCGTTGGGATTAAATCCGGGGGAGGGGATACATCTCGGCGATGTCTTAGTCAGGTTATGTAAGAGAAAGACAGCGTTACTATGTAGATGGCAGCACAGATTTGGTGTGACGAGTATAAGTAGGCTGTGAAATATGTGTCACGTGTCATTATATAGTCAGGGCTGGATTTAGATTTTAGTAAAAAATGTAATAATTTTACAGGGAAAGACTTAAAATAAAATTTTAAGTAAATAACTTGGATTATTCTTTTTGACCCACTTCTACCCTAATATTAATTCAATATTTTAGATAAAAAAAGTGAAATTTAATATACTATCTTACCCTCTCCCTCCCTAACGTTTAGTTTTATATATAGACAACATCTTTTTAATAAAAATGATTTCGTAATAGTTATGCACGAAGCCGTAGGTTAATTTTTAAATAAAATAAATCAGAAAAAGAGCGCACAGTTCGATAATTTTTTTTATTTTTTGTAAAAGAACATCCGGGTTGTAATTTGAAGAAAATAAATTATCTCAAAAATATATATTTGCACGACAAATATTTGAATAAGACGAACCCATTTAATTCCAAAGCTGTAGCACTTTTTACGCGTCCTTTTTGATTTAAAACAAAACAGTGTTTGTCTTTTTTCACTGTAAGTAATTCGTAGGCGTTTTAAAAAATATTTAAACGTTGCATTTATTATATGAGATTTTTATTTTGTAAAACATTAATACTCTTGTATAGAAATTTAATTAAACTTTGGTATTTTCTTTTGTACCTTACAAAAACATTAGAAATGAGTATCTCTTAAACAAACTTTGTTTTGTATTTTAATGGTAAATTGCATGAAGCAAAAATAATCGCGATTAGTAAACCTTCCGTTTAATAACCATGGTTAACGTTAATTAGATTTAATTTACTAAAATATTTACAATTAGCTGTTACCCGCAACCTGTATATGGTTTGCGGGGAATTTAGGTTAGATAAGAGCTGTCACCCATATATCAGGTCAGTCCATAAGTTCGTGTGTATTTTTTGGTAAATTTTTAAATAATATAAAAAACACAATTTAATATTTTAATCAATTATATATTTTCCTCCATTATCTACAATGTCTCGCCATCTTACAGGTAGCTTTTTTATTCAATTGCTGTAGAAAGACTCTGGTTTTGATGCAAAAAAACTTAAAAGTTCATTAAATACATCCTGTTTAGAATTTAATTTTTTGCTAGTAAAAAAAGTGTATGTCACGAAATAAGTGAAAATCAGTTGGGGCAATATCTGGGGAGTAAACAGGATGTGGCAAAAGCTCCCAATAAAATTCATTAACTTTTTGAGCGTTGATCGAGTCGTATGCGGTCTAGCGTTACCATGATGAGACAACACTCAACTCATGCGGTACCCACTTTCCAAGCTTGGATACTTTCCCAATCTTCTTTAAATGACGAAAAACTGTTCCTTGAGATAAATTCATCCTTTCTGCGATCTGATCCACTGTTAATTGTAGCTCTGGCTCCACAAGATTTCGAATAATGCCATCATCAAAATTAACAGGACGTCCTGAACTGGGTTCATCATCAATGCTGCTTTCTCCAAAATAAAATTTTTTAAACCATTTCTGGGCAGTCCTTACACTAATGTTGTGTTCACCACGTACACTATTAATTTTTATCCCTGCAGATCTGGCAGATTCACCACACGAAAATAAAAAATTTAGTATAGCACGTTTGTACTGATTATCTATATTCATCTTATATGGGTACTAAAATGCGTTCGATATTTACGAAAGTTGGTGATGAACTGCATAATATGTTAGTCAAACGATGACAAGTTTCGACAGGTTCAAAATTGTATTGGTTTAGTAAATAAGTCATAGTGAATTCCATGCAAGCTATTAATACGCACGAACTTATGGACTGACCTGATAGAAGAAGAAAAAGAAGAAAGTTAGATAGTCAAAGCAGATTTTTCTAATAGTCGATAAAACAGGTCACTCGTACAAATGTCATTTTTAATCTAATACATTTTTTTGGGTACAATTTTCAGAGTATATGTCCTTCCTTAGGCGGCTATTACACTATCAAATAAATATGTCAAAGATCTTTGACAAAGATTTGATCATACATTAAATTATAAATAATTTCGTAGCCGAAACCGTCCACGAACACTTTTCTTTCGCCATTTTGATTTATCCGTCAAAAAACATTGATTAAATATAAGAAACTGTCATTATCTATGATAAAATAAATATTATGAAAGTAAATATTACGTAAATATTATAAAATTTGACATATTACACTGTCATATTTCTTTGATCAAAGAAATTTTATCACATTTCTTTGATAGTGTAATAGCCGCCTTAGGATACAAGCTATCTCTCTGCCAAATTTCATCAAGATCGATTCTGCAGTTTAGTCGTGATTAATTTTTGGTTTCTATGTACTATTCTCAGTAATATATACTTAGGAGGTATTCTTAAGAGACAAAGAAAGAAAATCGATACCTTTAAATAGAAGAGAGAGAGGACTAGAATCGCGAAGCGGCTTGGCATATTTTCTTAAATACCTATTAATTTTTAACTATATAAAATTATAATACAATAATAACCCATTCCAGGTCTATAATTACCTGACCACGCCACTGCACTTTCCCAATCCGATCAATTAATATTTTCTCCGTTCAATAGACACAGGACATAGATGATAATTACATAACACATGCCGTTGACAATGTTATGAAATCATCTATGAAATCAGGCCGATAATAATACCCACCGCTGGCCAAGTAAAATATTTCAAACAGTAAACAAAGCATGTTGAATGTGTAGTCAATCAAAAATTAAACAAGGACACGACATGTGATTGGCGAATAACATGTACGCGTATTGCTCCGTCTTTGTCTGTGGCCAATCCACACCGCTTACAACTAATTTCACGATGAAACTTTGTTTGTCCCTTGGTTTGATTGCCTTGAGGGTGGGATGGAGGCAAGGTAACGCGGGGTCGCGCCCAGGGCCGGGTTAAGGACTTGCTAATATGTGTCAACCTGTGGATTTTTATTGACGTGAATTGATTTAATTATTTTATTTAATTTTTCAATTTTTTGAACAGTGGTCCATAAACTGTGGGTTGCAATATGTTTTTTTATACTTGCATATTATTTCCCATCATTTCTATTCATTACATTTATATAATTAAATAAACTATATGTACATGAAAAAAAATAGAAATTTCAACAGAATTATAAATTTGCAGGGTCCCTGAATTACAAACGGCCATCATCTATATTCTTTATGACCTATGTATGGACAGTGTGTACACCTCTTATTTTATAAACAGGAAACAAATATTTTTGCATCACAGAAAACATTTTTATTTTTATCAATTATAAACTAATCCGAATGTCTTATGTCCGGTATCATAAAGGGGCTAGCAAAATTTACTAGCAAGCAAGCACTCACAAATGAGGTATTAATTTTGTGATAGTATCTATGGATTTGCTATAGAATTTAGAGCAGTGATACTTCAACGTATTATAACGGTTTGGTGTAAATTTTTCGAAACACAATTTTTCGAATCACAATTTTTCGAAACACAATTCTTCGAAACACAATTTTTCGAACAACATTTTTCGAAACACAATTTTTCGAAATACAGTTTTTCGAAACACAATTCTTCGAATGAACAATTTTTCGAAAAAATTTTAAAAGCGTGGGACGCTATAGAGGCAAATGCATGGAAAAATATCTTGTGTATGAATTGATGAAATATATAAGGGCAGAAATTTTTTTTTTAATTCATTTAAAGCTATACATATGCCTTTATGAGCGCCCCACTCTTTTAATGGTCTTAGTCATAAAAACCTAAGAATTAAATACTGAATATTTATTTTTGACTTTTCAGTGCATTTTTAATAAAAACATTTTTTTATTTATTTTTATTTAAAATATATATACCTAACTTTTTTGTGATTATTGAAAACTATGCAGGATCCCTGTTTATATAACCCAACCTAAACGGGCACTAACCTAATCTACTCTAAGCAAACCTAACTAAAAGTAACTTACCCTAACCGGGACTAAACTAATCTATTCTGACCAAAACTGACCTAACCTAAACTCTTTATTCTTTTTCATTTCTACCATTATATTATTTTTGTGTAAAACTTACCTAACTTAAAAAATCCAAAACTTATTTTTTTCGAAATATTGTTCATTCGAAGAATTGTATTTCGAAAAATTGTGTTTCGAAAAATTGTGTTTCGAAGAATTGTTTTCGAAAAATTGTGTTCGAAAAATTGTGTTTCGAAAAATTGTGTTTCGAAAAACTTTCCGGATACCATTATAACGCAGTTTGCGACTCTTACCGTATAAAATAGTTTTCATAATATTACCACTGTTTTAATATCATTGGTACATGCTTACATACAACATGAAACTTGTCAAAGTCTTCAGGAAACTTCAAGAGAACCGTCATATAAGTTTGATACCTCATTTGAGAGTGGTAGCAAATTAGCCAGTCCCTTTATTTATATGATACTGGACATTAATCTTTCTAACAATACAAGTTCCATTAAAATCGGTTCAGTAGTTTTTGTATTGTCACAAAATAAACTATAATGCAAACAAAATTTTTAACATGTATCAAAATTGATACAGGTATTTATTAAAATTAAAAATACGACACACCTGAAAAATATTTTAAAATTTAAACACCAATGTCATTGAATCCAAACCTGGACCTATATTAGGGGCGGAAATTGTTACACGCCGTTGTTCTGAATATAGATTAAAGGGATATTAGGGTACACCACTTGTGAAATATGCGAAACACCCACACACATATACACACACAACCACACACACACTCGCATAGAGTGTGAGATTGCTCGTGTGTCGAAGATTTCGTTGTACAGAGTTATTACATTTTGGCGGCTTTTATTTTTCAGATTATGTCGTATTTAATAATGTACTTTATATTCCGTGGTTCTTATAAATATGCTTATATGAAGTTACCTATGTATACACTCAGATTATAATAAACATAATAAAACTATTACCCTCGACAGAATTTTTGTTATGATAGTCTCATAAAACAAGTTTTTAGTTTTGCATTTGCACACTAGAATAGTATAGCCTGCGCGCATACAAATGTCACACACTAATTTTGTCGGAATACGAAGTAGCCTATGTCCTTCCTGAGAACTCAAGCTATATTCCTGCCAAATTTCATAAAGATCGGTTCATCGGTTTAGCCGTGACACTTTCGCATTTATGGATTGTTGAATAGTTTTATGCCCGATTTCACGACCGATGTGTATCTACAGTTTACATTAAACTCGTCAGTATCATATATAGAAATGTTATATATGTATATTTGATACCCTTACAAATTTTAAGATTTCTGTATAAAACCGTACATTATAAGTATGTTGTTAAAATAATTTAATTAAAATTAAAAGCAAATATGTATAAATAAAGTACTATATCAAAATGTAATTAAAAATATATAAAATTTATTTCAAAATTTATATTCATACTGTAATGTTTTCATTTTAGAACAACAAAATTTTACGAACACAAGCAACATTTACAGAATAATCCATGTTGATGTATATGTTATATATTTAACGTTATCAAAAGGTTACACTAAGCCATGTATGAGATAATGTAAGACTTGCAGCGGCGTACGGAGAGTTTTTCCCATAATATATTCGCGAGAATAATTTTTAACGCTAATGCCCGGTATTATAAATAATTTACTTTAGAACAAAATTAAAACAAAGACTATCTTATTTAAAAAAATAATTAACATTCTTAAAATTCTAATTTGTAAGCATCCCGAAATGAAATTTCAATAAACGCCACTGGTAACAGGAGGTGTCGGGTACAGGGGCAAAGAGCAATTGTTAATTACAGCATTTTCATATCGGTCCGTTTAGTTCAAGGATAATTGGATTTGCAGGCAAGGGTTAAAGGAAGAAGACGACGCAAAGGATCGTGTGTAAAGGATAAGAAGATTTATGTTTAATAATATATGTTTTCTTTGAACAACATCTGTACAGGATCATTTATAGGTTAATCATGTTTACCTAGGTATGTGTTTGTTCATTGTACATTGTTTGTTTTAAGTTAACTAGAATTGTTCTGATTGTTTTCTGGGTTGCAGTATCCCTTATTTGTTTCAACAGGTGTAAATATTTATGTTATACAGAATGAATCAGATCACTCGTATCATTTTTTTTACTAGAAAAGCCGTAATAAAGAATCGAATAGAGATATTGTTACTTCCCAGAAAAGTCGGCATTCCGAATAGTTTGCTCCAAATTGTCTAGATATAAAACTCCAGAATTTTAAGGAGGTTGACAGTTGACACTATAGAAAAATAACAGAAATTTTGAGAGAACTTTGAAAATAACAAGATATTTATATTTAAAAAATCCTTCAGGCTATTAGAGAATAGTTTAAGAAATATTAAAAAAACAAATTAGCATGCAATCTTAACAGAACTGCATAATTTTGAGACATGACAGGACTTTTTAAAGTGATTTGATGAAAATTGGAGCATACAATTTTTATTCATTTACAATGATATCTGTAAATTTTCATAATGAATAGAAACAGCATCTTTTAATTAAAAAAATGATAAGTGTGTAAAAAAAGAGAAAGAGAGACGCATCTATGTGATTTTGTATGCTCCAGAGAAAGACAAACCTTGCCTTCACTCTATGCTTATCCACATGCGTTTATCTGCACCGTTCCCCATAAATTCAGCCTCACACCTTATAGTGTCAACCTCTTTAAATAGCACGATATATTGAAAGAGGTATTTTTCTTCTGTAGGCTTTCGTGGCCGTTGTCCATAGTAGCTAACTTTTCGAGCTGTTGTCCACGTTGTCTTGTTTTTAAACTTGACGTTTCGACTCTCATGTCGGAGTCTTCTTCAGAAGTGATTCTGAAACTGAAGAAGACTCCGACATGAGAGTCGAAACGTCAAGTTTAAAAACAAGACAACGTGGACAACAGCCCGAAAAGTTAGCTACTATGAAAAAGGTATTGTTTTAAAAAATAAATAAGTTTTGTAGGAAAATTATTTAATTACTGCCACTCCTGTTAAATAATATTCGTTTGAAATTGTTAAATTAATGTATTTTTAATTTTTTAATTACTGTACATAAAGAAAAAAATAAACTTCAGATATAAAACAAATACACTTGCTATTAACTTTACATTAAGAAATTACAAAATTCATTTTTTAAATACCGGGTGCCCCAGACAGTTTTCCAGTATGAGGATTTTAATAACTGGTAAGACAAACTTTTTTTTAAATCTTTTTGTTCATACATAAGTCAAAAAGTTTTCGAAATCAAAAATGGCGGGGTTAACTTTACTGACATAATTTTATAGATAGTTAAAAAAGAAATAATTAACTCATAAGATATAGGAGACAAAAAACATTAAACGACATGATCAAAGATCCCCCCTCCCTCTACATAAAAGCATCGACCACATATAAATATATATTATATCATCACACGCACACGCGTGCGTGTCTTAGCACACGTTCCATTTGGGAAAGAGCTTTACCTCGATTGGGCAGACGGGACAACACCTGGCGGCCAGCCATCTACATAACACGCTTTATATAGTCAATAAATAAAGAAGGCCATGTAAATTCACACAATAATATTCAATGGCGAACCCTTTTCAGCAACGGAGACAGTCCAGTGGCGGAGTTGCAAAGAGGGTCAATGAATATGTCATTTTAAATCAGTTTTAACATTGCATAAGTATAAATATGATCAATGTAAGCTAAACAAATGTTTATTTACTCTGTTTTGAATTTTTCTTGAATTGTGAACTTTTATTTAATGATAAAAATGTCTTATCCATATACTCCGTGTTTAAAAACTTTTATTTTATTTTTATAATATAGATTATATATTATTGGTTTACTATTTACTATAAATATGCCCAACCTAAGCTTTCTAGATCCGAGGGTCACAAGCAGTGTTGATTTTTTATTAGATATTAGTGTTTTCGATTTAAATTTTAAATTGACAAAACTGTTTTCAATTGTTTCTACCATAACATTTTTTTGTTGAAAAACCCAAAGACATCGTTGCAGTATTACAACACTTACTTCAAAAAATTATTTTTCAAATATTCTTAACTATGTACAATAATGTACATATAGCCGAACTTTTAACATTTCGTATTGTTTCGTCTATATTTTCTTTATTTTTCAAAGAAAATTATTTATAGTAGCTACAAGGTTTTTATATGAATGTGATGAAATTTATCAAAATTGAGAAAAATTATTTTGGCAATTTCTGCATTCATCTTAAAATTTTGATAACTGCTGAATTATAGTACTGCTGATACAAAAAAAATCACCATATTGTCTAGTACCGTCACTGACCAAAGAGGGGAGAACTAAAGTGTTAATATTCACACTTGTCAACTTTTATATGTTTGGGAAATAACGTGTTCTGATGAAAATGTACACAGAATGGCTGTTTATGCTTTCCTCTTGTATTTTTCCAACGCCAGCTGTGTTTTTTTGTAGAGTAAGAATCGTTTAGCATCATTGCTCGTTTTGGGGTTTTTTGATATTATGCAAGATAAGCCTGACAAAATGAAATTGGATATTTGAATGTAATGAGATTTGACTAAATCAGAAGTATAACGCTTTAGCATGATATTGATTAAATAGGCTCAACCTTAATCGGACTTTTTTTTCTTACGTGTTTTTGGACGAAGAAACTGTAACAAAAAAAATCAATTTTGAAAGTCTCAAAATTGTTTTTTTTTTTATATAATTCTAAAGCATGATATTTGCTTTTTTTAAATCGCTATATAACCATTTTTGACTGATGAACAAATCTGCATCAATAAAATATTTATATTTTCTTATAAGAATTAAAGCATGTGAAAACTATGACATGGGAACCTTTATAAACATGTTGGCTTACGATAATATAAAAATAATATGATTCCGATAGAACATTTGACCGAAAACTGCAAATCTGAAAAATGGGAAATATGTAACATTTTCGATGAGTACGGAATAAATAAAAACCGCCGGATGTATAAAAAAATCCTTTACGTTATCGCAAGTTATATAATAAAGTTATCGCACTGAGTGGTTATGGGGGCACCACCATACATAATTCAACAGGGCCATACACATATCGAATTATCACATCAAAATAACCGTTTTGAAGCGAAACCTTTTTTCTCAGATTCGCTCTCGACATATGCATCTGATGCGGGCAGGATATTATAACCCGTCATATTTCCGGCCTTTATATTCCCGACATTCCTGTTTTGCTTTAACGATTATCAATTTTCACAGCCGGTAATAAATTTATTGCCACTTTTACTCGATTTCAATATATCAATTATTTATCGCGATAATGTTTTTTGTACTACATGCTGTGATTTAATGATTTAATTTTTATTTACTTTCATTACATCATTTAACAACTTGATCGTCAAAATATTGAATTAATCATTTTAGTAATAGAGTTCACAAACAAAAATCGACACCAAAATAAATAATATTAACTATAGTTTGTTTCATGTAAGTTGGTTGCAATGGTTGCCGGAGGATTTGACGGTACGATATAGAGTTGTTAATATTTATATGTCAATTTGTTTGAATTTAATTAGATCAGTGATACATTAACTTAACACAATTAGTGACTCTGACACTTCAAAATATTTTTTTCATAATATTACCATTGTTTTAATATTGATTGTGTGCGTACGAGAAACATGCCAAACACTTCACAATACTTCAAGGAAACTATCGTATCAGTTTTACATCCCATTTGAAAGTGCTTGTTAGCTAAAAAAAAATTTAACTCCGTTATAATACCGGGCATTATTTTTTATGCAGTTTGTACCTCACTGCTCGAGTAAGAACTCTTCGAAATATTTATTTCGGTTTTAGAGCTGAGAATTGTTTTGAATAGATATGTTTTACCTTAAAAAATATACTCATCACTTTCTCAATACGACGGCATCGGTAATTCAATCGTTCTACCAAATGACGGCTAGAGGGGTACTCAGCACTGTGCCGACTTTAGCGTTAACTGGTGGATTTAAATTTCGCGTAGAAAAAACAGTCACGGTAGTATTATGGTGGGGATGGGGGAAGGTCGTTGGATAGAACTGTCGGCTAGTCATCGCATGGAGCGGTTGTTCAGTAGAGGGTCGTTTTATAGAGTGCAATTAACTTTAAAATCACCCACTAAATCAAAAATGAAATATTGTATAACCCATTAGTGCATAATGTGTCTTATAATGGACGTCTAGATTTTATTTTTGCTTCCTCGCAATATCGAAGATACGAGAAGCTTTGTTATCGTTTTAAAACGAGAAAAAATACTCTGCCTTGTAAATGCACGGTGCTTCCTCGTGCTAAATTCATCAAAGGTAGTTAATTATTGAACAATTTAAATAAAAACCGATAAAGTATTCAGATGAACTGCCTGTCATTGGTTAACCATTTAATTTTCATACGATTTTAATAAAAAAAATTAATTTGACATTTTTCTTAATACGCGCCTTGTTATTATGTCGTATATTTTAAATTTTTTGATAATTTCAATCAAAATCATTATTTTTCTGCTATGCGAATGTCAAAATGACATTTAAAACGTCAAAGTGACATTTAATATGTCAAAGTAAATAGCAGTTTTAAAAAAACAAATGACGATTTTCTTAAGTCAAATTGAGATAGATCTTTGTAAGGGAATATTTTACAACAAAATTAGGTGACCTATAGTCTATTTCATTTAAGATTGCAGCGGTAGCTAGCATAGGAAGTATAATAAGCGCTCCTGATTGGTCAAAACGCCAGATAAATTCACAATAACACAATTTTCACTAATGCAATACATCATGTTGCCTTGGAAATAATTGCAATTAAATTCAAACTGTCAGATTAGCTATTCTACAAATGTATGTATATATACAGTTGACATTAGGATATAAGAAAACTAATATTTATGACACAAAGGTGAATTTAATTTCTTGTAAATTCCATTAAAAGTTATATGACAGTTCAGATATGCCAAAAATTACGTGGTTTTAAAAAAATTACACGTCTGACGTCAAGAAAAAAAACACTATTGAGTATTTACAACAATCAGTAATAAATTAAAATGCGAGTTATTTCCCGTTTTACCAAACAAAAAAATCACAGCATAAAAACTATAAATGTGTTGAAAATAAATTTTAGCCTATACTTTGTATGAAGGATGAATCTAAATACAGTGAAAGTTTGAAAAAAATTCACTGAAAGGTTTAAGATTTAATAAATTTCTAGTGAAAAAACTTTTCTGTTAGCTATAAAATAGTTCCTGTGTGAATCGTACCGTCTAATCCCCGCCCACCACTGCAAACTTAAATGAAATAGACTATATATTATAGAGAATTGAATGCTCTACAAAAAAGGTTCTATAAAATTTTCACGTAACATGTGTCTTTCTTGAGATATCTTCAAAAAAAATCTTTTTGGATGTCACCCCTCCCCCTTACACACAATTTTAATTATTTTGAAATAAAGCGTGTGACAAGGATTGGGGGACAGACACACACACAGACAGACAGACACACACACACAGACAGACAGACACGGAACAAAAAGTGTTTGTCTTGACCTGAAACGGATAAATAAAGTAAAATTTTTGAAATCGGAGAACAAATTTTTTTTCTCGTTTTAAAACGATAACGAAGCTCCTCGTATCTTCGATATTGCGAGGAAGCAAAATTTGTTCTCCGATTTTAAAAATTTTACCGGATCTATCCGTTTCAGGTCAAGACAAACACTTTTTGTTCCGTGTCTGTCTGCCTGTGTGTGTGTGTGTGTGTGTGTGTGTATGTGTGTCTGTCTGTGTGTGTGTCTGTCCCCCAATCCTTGTCACACGCTTAACTCATGAACCACTGAACCGATATTGATGAAACTTGGTTGGTTGGTTGGGTCTGGCTTGAGGACGGTCCCATTTCAAAACTAGCTGTCGGATCCAATTTTACCCGGGGATATAAAATTAAACTATATAACGTATAATGCTGTGGGGTGCGATCCTTTAGGTCCACACAATCAACTTCCCAACATGGTATGACTTACAATACTTGAATACTGATTACTTATTGTTTCCATAATTAATATTACTATGTTATAGTTTGTAAATATTTTTTTTAATATGTATATGAAAAATTTTAATGGAATTTATCAGAAATAAAACTCACCCTTTGTATTATGAATATTAGTTTTCTAATATCCTAATAATGTTAATAATATAATTATAATGCACATTTTTAGAAAAACTAATCTGACAGTTTGAATTTTGAATTGTGTTGTTTCCAAGGCAACATGAATTATTAGATGTATTTATTAGTATGAAATTCAAATTTTGATGGTGATTTTCATCCCTTTAATGGCTGTTTGGACCCATATAAAAAATAAATACTGAAATACACGTTTCATTATTTGTATTGTATAGTATTTATTCTAAGTTCCGACTAAATTCGACCAAGAAAAAAAATAAAAATGAAAAAAACACCCTTTTTACCCCCGTAGGGGTTGAATTTCGAAAAATCCTTTCTTTCAGATCATATTCACGTCAAGACGCTTCGATTAGCACCCCAACGAAGTCAATAGCATTTTTTGTTCGCGAGATTTCGTCCCGGAAAAAAATGACACGTACGTACGTACGTACATACGTACGTACGTACGTACATACGTACGTACGTACGTACATACACACACACACACACACACACACACACACACACACACACAGACATTTTTCTGAAAATAGTGTCAATATACTCTAATGCCCTTGAAACATGAAAATATGTTAAAATTTTTGATTTCGATTTTCGGACCAATTACAATAACTCCCTATTGGGAAGTTAATAATTAAAATTGTGTGTAAGGGGGAGGGGTGACATCCAAAAAGATTTATTTTTTGAAGATATCTCAAGAAAGACACATGTTAAGTGAAAATTTTATAGAACCTTTTTTGTAGAGCATTCAATTCTCTATAATATAGGTCACCTAATTTTGTTGTAAAATATTCCCTTACAAAGATCTATCTCAATTTGACTTAAGAAAATCGTCATTTGTTTTTTTAAAACTGCTATTTACTTTGACATATTAAATGTCACTTTGACGTTTTAAATGTCATTTTGACATTCGCATAGCAGAAAAATAATGATTTTGATTGAAATTATCAAAAAATTTAAAATATACGACATAATAACAAGGCGCGTATTAAGAAAAATGTCAAATTAATTTTTTTTATTAAAATCGTATGAAAATTAAATGGTTAACCAATGACAGGCAGTTCATCTGAATACTTTATCGGTTTTTATTTAAATTGTTCAATAATTAACTACCTTTGATGAATTTAGCACGAGGAAGCACCGTGCATTTACAAGGCAGAGTATTTTTAATCGTCACGTTTGCAAGTCTGGACTTGTTTGTATGTAATTGTTGTTCCTATATTGACAACAAACAAACCCTTTACAGTAGTTAAGTACATTTTGATTTGTGAAGTGTTCTAGTGCCAATTAAATGGATCCCAATTTATACTCTACGCGAAACGGGGGGTTAGTATTTTTTTTTAATATAATACAATTAAATATTGTGATTTTTGTAAATGCTATTAGTTTTATATGATTATCTAGAATATTTTTTAACAATGAAATATATATTTTTCTTTTTATTTTATTACAAAAAATACGTTATTTAGTTGCATCCCTTATAATGAACACTATGCATAGTGACTATAAAAACTTTTTTCAGATTATCTCTTCATCAGAAGAATATTACAACGTCCGAAATAATTACTTTATCTATATGCAGGAAAATCTAAAAAAAATATAGGGGGTGGGGGGTGATGACTTGATGACCTAGACCTTATCAAATTGACCAAAAATGTAAGGGCACTAGGTATTTTTTTTTACTTTTAGCTATTTTAGATAGTCATGTCCATCTGTAAATTTTCAATCAATTAGGTCCCCCCCCCCCAAATTTAAAATATATTTTTTCACAAGTACATTATAGAATCGGATATTACATCTATTTTCTCGATGTCAGGGGGGTGTGTATCCCAATAGCCCCCCCCCCCCCCTGTAGATGCTCATGCCTATAATGATGTGGGGTTCTGTAATTATGAAAATCTCGTACATTCGGTATTATTCTAAACTCTTTGTGGAGTTTTTTTTTGTCAAACATGTCTCTATTTCCGAAAATAGTAAAATATAATTCACGCCCATAAAGTAAAACTACTATTTCTTACAAAAATGATGAAAATAAAAAATCGAAACAACAACCGTTAGGGAACGTCCATAAACCACGTAACGTTTTTAGGGGGGAGGGGAGTCCAGCTAATTGAAGGATTTTGTTACATGGGGGAGGGGAACCAAAAAATTCTAGAAAAAGGCGTTACGTGGTTTATGGATGTTCCCTTAGGCGCGCGACATACAAGCGTAGACCAGCCGTTTTTGATTCGTTATAACTGAAAACACCGGGCTAAAAAATTGCAACTAAGTAACTGATAATATGTAAGAATTCATAATCGACAGTTACTCAAAAGGGCACGTGCTCAAATAAAGCGTGATTATTATTATTACAGTTTTTATAGTAGTGGTCTACGCATGTATGTCGCGCGCCTAACGGAGGGTGAAGTACCCACAATGCATAGAGTCCATTTAAATGGACATGCGATATTGACTAATCTAACACTAATTAATTTTTTTTTATCTAGAAAAAAATTTTTTAACATTAAAATAAAACGTTTTATAAAATCAAAACATTTAATTTTGAAAAAATAAACTTCATGCACTAATGGGATAATATAGGTACATACAGTATGTATAGGTAATAATACAAGAAAACGTTAAATTCTAAACATACGGAAAGAAACTTTTAAAATTGCATTTATCAGCTAATAAAAAGTCGGATATAGCGCTTTATGCACGCACGAAAGATAAAAAATAAAATAAAACTCAAATTAAAATATAAAATAAATTTCCACATGTACGACAGAAGACGGCGACAACGAAGGAAAAAAAGAACGAAACACAAAAAGAAAAGTTAGAAACGAACATTTCCAAACAATAAAACATAATTACAAAAGAACGAAGAGGAGACGAAGTAGACCCGCATGCTGCCAACGTTCGTAAAAATCCAATGAAGTAGAAAATATTTTAAATTATTCAAATCAGCGAGAAACGAATCGTTCCATCGACAAATCCATCTGAAATTTGACAAGATGGAGTAAGAGCTAGTATGTCGATTGATGAAAAGACAGAGACACAGTGTATTATTAAAGATAGATGGATATCTAAATGTAAGCTCAACTTCAATGGGAAAAAACTGTTTGATATCTCGAAGTAATTGAAGCATTAATATCACTGTTTTCATGACTAATTATATCGATCGATTTTATAAAAGGTTATTGTTAATTCGCACCTACTTTTATTTTGAAAAACAAATTTTACATTTATCCAAATGAATGTATTTTCTGTAAGAGGATTTATTATTTAAACCAGCGGCTTCATACGTGCTGCATAGTCGCAATACACAAGTATTTTTTATTTGTGTATCAAAATAAATAAAACGTTTAACACTTAGGGACTCGCGCCTTGATTTGTAACAAAAATACTCGCTACCGGATACACTGGACCCAATTTAATATCAAATGTTTATTGCAAAACTGCTGAATAGAAGTGCACATTTACTTTCTTATAAGGATAATTTGTCAATAAAGAAAGACAATATTCAATCATATACTAATATTTATTGTTTTTACTTAATCAAACAGTCATTACAAAACTAAAAGGTATTTTTCCATACTTTTATGACAAGATTTAGACTTAATGTTGAAATTTCTGTAAATACTTATTTTTTTAAAAATCTTCTATATTTTTTTACACTACTATATTGTACTTATATGAAATAACAATGAGAGATCAATCATTATAGAAAAAACAACTTTCAAAATTAACAAAATTAAAATATTTTCTTTGGGATAAAATCACATCTCAAAATTGTTCAGTCGCTTTCTGTATCAAATTTAGTTATGACAATTTAAACAAACTGACGATACCGTCATGTGCCGTACTATTCTATCGTTGAAAGGTACTAAAAGCGGCAACGTCGCACAACAAAAAAAGATTTTAACCAAAATACGAAGGACTGGGTCCGTTAGACCCATTAGCGAGTCCCTAAGTGTTAAATGACCCCCCTTCAACCCTAAGTACTGAATTTCAGAATACTCAAGTGTTTGCGTCATAAAAAGAAGACACCCACAAAATTTCATGGGCTATGCGTTGATGAGTCAAGCAGTGAAGACAAACTATCTAATCACAATACTTTTCCACATTCTTCTACCGTATAAGAAACTAAATAAAAATTGAATTACTCACAAATACGATTATACTTACACACACACACAGACAGACACATAGGCATATCCAAGAATAAAAACACAAAATTCTTTATATCTCTAGCTATATCTAACTGATTTCTGGCTGCGGATCCGGGCGTCACGCTCCGGCCATGAATCAACACTCCGGTGACGGGGTTGAGAGGGGGGATGGGACACGCAGCAAGGTTAGCTCCGGTGGGTTCCGGAAGAACGCTCACGTGCGATCGCTCTGTCACCCGGACTCGAGAAAAATAAATAACACTTCACTAGATGCGGCTGGGCTCTAATCAAATACAGCCTGGTCTACCGCCACGATCAACTTGTGCTGTGGGATTATTATTATTGTTTTGTATATTGCAGTGCTTCTCAATATTTTAGTACTCGCGGAACCATTCGACTGCTTTTAAAATATAGAAATTGTAAATTCAGAATATCTGTCAAGATATATATTGTGCGATTTCAAATGTAGCTATATTTAGTTCTGTTATGTTTTTATTTTATTATGGTTTTATTTCCAACGCTAGCCTATATGTTATAGCGGCGGCGTTGGAAACAATTATTATTATTACGTTTGTTATGGAAAACAAACGAGTGATATAGAAGTTTTCACACATGGCAGTTTAGTGAAGCATTCATTATTATTATTTGTTATTATTGCAAATTATTCACAAATGTTGTATATTATTTCACAAATATATAGTGTAATTTAAAGTGTTTGTGTTGATATTTATTTGTCTGTATAAGACATGGTCCACTATATCGAAGGAAAAATAATTACAATAAATGATACCTGCTAAGGATCAAAAACTATTCATGGTGTGTACCGGATAGAAATAATACATTGATCCTACCAGCAGTTCTATATTATCCATCTTCTATAATATCCATTGGTCAAATCGTTTCTGGAGTTAGAAATATTCATGGTCCTTCTACCGGGATAAAGAAAGCAAGAAAGCCAGTGGATTATCAAGTATTGAAGATAATAATGATAAATCATTATTTTACAACATCAACGTCGCCAACATATACAAGTGTATAAATGTATGCTGGGTGATAAGAAAATTCATGAAATAAACAATTAACAAACGTAGCTGTGTGACAAAGTGAGTACAATCATCCTTGTTTATGAAACACATGGTGTTTGTTATTGTTGTGCTGTCAAATTATAAATTGACAACAATTGATTTTATAAATTTAGCATATGTATGTATTATAGATATAAATATTTTACGTCAATCGTTGGATCATTAGAGTTCTCTGTGGAGAAATTTTATTGTTTAGGTTAGTTTTGTATTACTGTGTAAAATCAAAACTACTTTAATCTTACTTATTATTCTTAATTTTATTTGTATAAATATTGTATAAAATGGCGAAAAGTGTAGAAAAACTACTCAATAAGAGGAAATATTATCAGAGTAGGATAACAAATATATCAGATTCGTTAGGTGACATTGAGTTATGTACGCACATTACTGATTTAGAATGTGCGTTGAATAGACTTAGTGACATTTTTATTAAATTTGAAGAAAGTCAAATAGAATTGGAAATAACTGATGAGATGAAATACAAAGCTGAAGGTCTCGCAGTGGAAAATGAGTACTTGGACTTAACTAAAGACATCAAGCGTAATATAATTAAATTGAAAAAAGCAGAAATTGCTCCTATTAAAAATGAAAATGTTAAACAAGTTGAACCAAGTGCTCATCTTTCACTGCCGATAATAAAGTTATCTGTTTTTGAGAACTTAATTCACAATAACAATGAATTAGGTAAAATACAAAAATTTTACTATCTTAAGAGTGTCATAAAGGGAAGTGCTCTGTCATTAATAGAAAGCATTCAATCATCAGAAGAAAATTACGATATAGCTTGGCGTATTCTAGTTGAACGTTTTGACAATAAAACATTAATATCAAACAGTCATTTAAACGCAATTTTTGAGTTGCCTAAGGTAATTAAAAATTCTGGAAACAGTTTGAGAGCTATGTTGAATTCATTCACGCAACATTATAATTCTTTAGAGGCGCTCCATTTACCAAATTTGCTTGATAGTTTTTTAGTATTTTTTATATCTCAAAAGTTAGATTTTGACACTCGTAAAGAGTTTGAACTTCAGCGGAAGGCTGGAGAATTCCCTACTCTCAAGGAATATATAGATTACTTGAACCATAGATGTCAAGCGTGGGAAATATTACATTATAGCGATTCGGTTAGTAGTGCTAAGCCCGATAGGCGAAATGTACATTGTAACGCTGCGGTCGCAAATAATATTCATAACTGTCCGTTGTGCAATAATAATCATCGTCTTTCAAATTGCGGAAAGTTTTACAAGCTATCTGTTATTGAGAAACGTAAATTTGTTGAGAGCAATAAGTTATGTTTTATATGCCTTGGTACAGGGCACATGTATTCAAAATGTTCAGCTAATCTATGCAGTAAATGTAATCAGAAACATCATAAGATGTTACATGCTAGTTATGAAACCAATGGCGATTATAAACAAGGTTCGGAGACTGCTAGTATAATTAATGAAAATGAAACTAGCGCTCAAGAGGTGATCGTTGTAGCAAATGCGTCATCTTCTTTCAATGCGGAAAAGATGAATACTTCTATTTCCAAATTTAGCGGTGAATGCAATTTAGTACTTATGAGTACTGCAATTGTTAATGTCATAGATGAAAAGGGAAATAGGCATTCTTGTCGAGCATTGCTTGATAGCGCTAGCGAACGTAATTTCATTACTTCTAAATTTGCGACAAAACTTAATACCAACGGTACTCAAGCTAATTGGCAAGTTTCTGGAGTTGGTGGTCTCACATCTCCAGTTGATATAGTATTATCGTTAACGGTGGGATCTCGAGTTAACGATTTCTGTTTTAAAAATAATTTTGGGGTTATAAAATGTATAACAAATGGCCTTCCAAAAGTCAGTTTTAGTAACAAATTATTGAGATGGCCAAGATTTGTCAAATTGGCAGACCCTCAATTTAATGTTCATGGGGATATTGATATGCTCATAGGGGCAGAGGTATATTATTCATTATTACTAGCAGGTAAAATTGAATTAGGAGATGAAAAACCTGTACTACACAATACTCGTTTGGGATGGGTATTTGGTGGTAGTTTGAAAGGAGATATAAACCTGACAGAGTTTAGTCTGTAATGCGGTTACAGTCACTTCATGCGGTGAAGATATAAATGATTTAATAACGAATTTTTGGCGATTAGAAGAGTATTCGTCCAAAAGTTTTCTCTCTGCCGAGGAAATGCGTTGTGAAAAGATATATCTTGACACGGTGTCAAGAGATAGTGAGGGTAGATATGATGTCGATCTACCTATGATTGAAGAAAAATTACCTAATTTAGGTAGTTCATACTCATGTGCACTGAGGTGTTTTTTGAGTTTAGATAGATTTAAATTTATCCAAGAATTTGTGGATCTTGGTAATGCATGCGAGGTTCCTCGTATTTCTTCAAGTGAGCTTATTCAGCCATTGGAGTATTATATGCCTCATCACGCAGTCGTGAGGGAGGATAAGACATCAACAAAGTTAAGAGTTGTATTTAATGCGTCTGCGCCATCAAACACGGGTGTATCATTAAACGAAATAATGCTGGTAGGGCCGATAGTTCAACCAGATTTATTTTCACTTTTAATAAGATTTCGCTGTTATAAATATGCTATTATAACAGACATTACGATGATGTACCGTATGATAAAGATCAAAGAAAAATATCAACCATTGCAAAAGATTTTGTGGAGAAATTCTCCTCAGGAAGAAATAAAATGTCTTCAGTTAAATCGCGTTACATACGGAACTGCTTCCGCAAGTTATCTTGCGACTCGAAGTTTATTAGAATTAGTTAAAGACGAAGGTATACATTACCCGTTAGCTTGTCGTGCGTTAAAATGTAATACATATATGGATGATATTATAACTGGTGCGTCTGATTATGCATCAGCAATGCGTTTGCGAGACGAATTAATAGAATTACTTGGTAAAGGCAAATTTGATTTGCACAAGTGGTATTCAAACAATGAAGCTTTACTTCAGGATATCCCTGTAGATAAGCGCGAGAAATGTAGTTTTAAGCTTAGTGATGGCAGCGACTCTTTAAAAGCCCTCGGAATAATTTGGGATCCAAAAAGAGATTCATTTTTGATATTGTACTCGAAATCAAGCAGTGAGTCAAATACGAAGCGTACGATTTTGTCAGAAATAGCCAAGATTTTTGATCCATTAGGTATAATTTCTCCAGTTTGTATTATAGGCAAATTGATTATGCAAATGATATGGAAAGAAAATTTAGATTGGGATAATACCTTCCTTCATTTGGCCTCTTTCCTAGGTCTAGTCAGGTAAGTCTCATCTCGGCGTGTAGTTCTACTTTCTAACTTCGAACTACATTTTACTTCCATGTTCGAAGAAATGAAAATATTGCAATACCATCGAAAGATCGTGTCCGAGATAAGAGCAGATTCTGATTGTACTAATTTCAAAACGTAAAGAAAAGTTAATTTCCGCATGGCGGCTGTGCGTGTCTGTGTGTGTCTGGATGTAGAATTTTTTTCCGTTCACGATAACTACTGTAAATATACACCGATTTGAATTATTTTTGGGTAAAATGTTTGCCTCAATGAGTACTCCAGACCTATTGATTTTGGTACTAATCGGAATAGGGGTTTCGAAAATATTCGTATTTTTGTACCAATTATCGTCTGAAAAGTGAGTATTATCTCGCCAATTTAGATAAGACTTGGTGCACTTGTAGTTTAATCCAATCTAAGGAGCAATTATTTCATAAACGTGCCGAAAAAGCCACTGAAGGGGTGAAAACCATCCTCAAAATGTTAATTTTAATAACTATTAAATTCATGCTGCCATGGAAACAAACGAAGTTAAATTCAAATGTCACATAATTATTATTCTAGAAAAATGTGTATTATACAACTGACGGAATATTAGAAAACTAATATTTATAATACAAAGGTGAGTTTTATATTAAAAATTATTGTAAAATATATAACAGAACATAGAAATCATGTATGGTTCTCCATACCGTTATTTTATTATCGCACATATGCCCAGTATTATCAACCAATTTGAAGCTCCTTTAGCGCTAAATGCTCCTTTAAAGTAAATTTGCTGTATTACAAATGTAATTTAAATCAATATTGATGCTCTCAATGAAAAATTTACATAATATACGTTGTAAATAAATACTGCAGATAATTTTAAATCTATTTAATTAAATGTATTATGCTTGGATCTGTTGATAATACGACAGTTAGTTAAAGGAGCATTTAGTTAAACTTGAAAATACTGGACGATAAGGTTATATTAAATATTTGACATTTTCTTTCGGAGTTGATCGTTTCGGAATCTGAATGAAATTCGTATTTGGTAATGAGCTATAAGTTATTAACCGATCGTCACGTGCGCAAGTATAGGCACGTTCTGCATTACCTTCTTTGTGATATATATTCATTATGTGCGCGGTGATTTACTTTAATATTTATGGTGATCGAAGCTCGGATATATGATTTATTTTTATTTTTTTCATAAAAAATACTGTCGGATTTATGGTATCTAAATTCGTGTTCATGTAATCAGGGAGACGTGGAATAGCAAGGTGTTGAAATGGAGTATGGAGAATTACACCTGCTACATCTGTTTTTTAAGTAAAATGTTAATGTATTGATTTTGTATCATATCTATTATTATTTTAAATAGAGGGTAGAGGTGTGTAGGGGTCATAACCCCCAGAATTTTATATTTTCCTGGGCCATTTTAGAGTTGAAACAAAAGACACAAACTAACCATTCATATATGTTTTCTTCAAAAACGAAAAAAGTAAAAACTACACTACAAAAATTTAGTTTTCATTCAAAATTATATTATATGTGATATACTACCCCATTAGATGTTGCCATGAACACTTTAAAGGCAGAGATATGTCGTTGCAGAGGACAGGTAAATGCATTTCTAAATAAAATATCAACCTCACCGTGAACAGCGCTATACTGTCAACTGTTTCATAGTTCATACCGTATTTTATATTATCTAGTTTATTTATTAATATTACAGTCTTTGAAATCTTGCATATGAGTTCTTGTTTTTTTTTCATATATGTACTCTTGACATATTATAAATCTGTATTATCGTTTTATTTAAAGCAGGACCGCATAAGGATTTAATTTACTTAACCTAACACTATTTAAAATTATCTTCAACACTAAATTGGTAAAAGAGACGTCGCGTCAACCACAATTTTTTTTCATATAAGTACTCTTGTCATAATTATAAATCTGTATTATCGTTGTATTTAAAGCGGGACCGCATTAGGATTTAATTTAGTTAACCTCACGTCATTTAAAATTATATTCAAAACTAAATTGGTAAATGAGGCGTCGCGTCAACCACAAGTTTTTTTCATATAAGTACTCTTGACATATTATAAATCTGAATTATCGTTTTATTTAAAACAGGATCGCATTAAGATTTACTTTAGTTAACCTTACGTCATTTAAAATTATATTCAACAATTAATTGGTAAATGAGGCGTCGCGTCAATCACAAGATTTTTATATTTAACTATTTCTTGCTATGAGATAGAGTTTGTAGACCTTGATACTTACTTGCCATTTTTAGCAAGTGAGACATTATAGCTACTAAAATCTATCAGAACTACTGGATACTAAGGAGTACTCTAGTGAAAGTTCCATTAAAATCGGTCTAGTGGTTTTATTAATAATCGAAAACAAATCTTTACTTCTTTCTAATAGAGTATAGTCAATAACTTACTAATAAATCTCGTTACAGCATCTTTAAAATAAGATATATAAACTTTAATTATATTAGTTCTTAAGCTAATATTTTATATCGAATCGACCACTCCATTTGAACGTAAGTCGTTTATTATCAATCCCAAATATCCCCCAAATAAAAAGAGATACATATAACCCAAGAACATATGCTATATCCTCGTTTCTTTCTAACCGACTACTTAACAAAAACACATCAATTAAAAAAAGACAGATATACGTGTACATACAATAGTGGGATAAGTCCGTCTTTGTTCGACACGTGTCTTTGTGGTGTTGTAGTTAGCAATAGCAATAGAAAGTCGGAAATTGGAGTGAATTGAATTCTGTTTTTTATAAAGAACCTATATCCGCTATTGGTACAATGCGTGAAACGTCTATCCCGGTGTATAGCGTTGCACTTTATTCTACAATGTGTATGGCTGGAAATCGATACAAGTATGTTCCATAGGTTTTACAAGAGGTTGCAGAAAATTATCGAATTTCAAATTGAAACGATCGTATTTTAGTATGACTTCTATGTGCTTATCAATTAGCCGCAAATATTTGTTTTATACATAGAATAAGACGCAAATACATATACTGCATACTCTGAATTTCGTATAAGAAAGTCCCAAATCATTGTTTGTTTGATTTTACTTCTTATTTTTCAAACTTGAGATAATATTTCTATGACCAATTAATGTTTGATGCATAAAATATAACCTTTTTTATGAAATGTCTATGAAAAGTAAAATTAGATATATAAAATTTGACGAAATTTTTTTGAGTTTTAGATTTAATTAAAAGTATGTCTTTTAAGTAGAAAATGATGTGAAAAGTTCAATTTTTCAAGCCGCAGGTCTGTATCTCAAACCGTTCTGGAGATATAACCTCTCAAAGTTTTCGTTTTTTCAAAATTTTTGAGAAAAATGGCTTTTGAACGTGTAGTCGGATTTGATTTTCGTTGACAGTTTTGGAATAAGTGTATCAAAATCTATATAATGACATGTAAAATAATTCAAAACTCGACAAAAAAATTTTTGCGAAAAATCAAAAAAATCAAACCTTAAAAAAATGTCGAGTTTTGACAAAAACATTTTTATCGAGTTTTGAAGTATTATACATGTCATTATATAGATTTTGATACACTGATTCCAAAACTGTCAACAAAAATCAAATCCAACCATACGTTCAAAAGTTACGGCCATTTTTCTCCAAAATTTTGAAAAAAAAGGAAAACTTTGGGAGACTATATCTCGAGAACGTTATGAGATACAGACATGCGGTTTAAAAATTTAAACTTTTCACTCTATTTTCTATAAAATAAACATACTTTTAACGAAATTAAAAACACAAAATTTTGGGGTAATATTTCATACAACCAACATAGAAATTAACTGAAATACAAAAAAAAATTGAATCAAAACTAATTCAGAACAATGCATATTTTTAGTATAGTTAGTCAGTTAAGCATCTGAATTGAATAAAAAAACTACAAATTAATATATTAATAATAATATTTAATAAATAAACAGAAATTTAAAAAAAAATATGTTCAATATAATCAGTTAGAGTAAACTTTTTCCAAGAAGAAAATAAATTAA
This sequence comes from Sialis lutaria, assembly GCA_949319165.1. NCBI lineage: Eukaryota > Metazoa > Arthropoda > Insecta > Megaloptera > Sialidae > Sialis > Sialis lutaria. The sequence goes on from OX439237.1 coordinate 25,828,053, forward strand.
AAAAAGTTCATTTTATATCAACTTTGCAATCATCTATATAATCGTAAATAAACTAGCTTCAAATGGAATATTTCTCTGGCGCGAATAAAGAAAACAAGAAAAATGCAGTTTCTGGAAAACATTTTTCTTCCACAAGGAAAATAGCGTAATCAATAGCCATTAGGTGAGAGAGATAAGAAATATACTGGACTATTTTTGCAGAGAACAAAACAAAAAAAAATATGCAAACCGTATCTGTGATTTCAATCGCAATCGTCGTCTTTGTTTATTCTTGTATTTAAAATATAGGCATTTTCTTTTATGTACATACGTTCTATAAAATATGAAAGAAATACTTGCCCTACTCTAAATCACAAAAATCATTAAGATATTTTATGAATAATGTAATTATGTTACATGTAAGGTAGAAATAATGGTGTTAAATTTCAACTCATAATGTAAATTTGTGTTATAATAGAGGTAAATAAACATTTTTTTATTTCAACAACATATTTTATTTTTTATAAATAAGGGGAAGGTTGCTATTTCGTACCACTTTTTCGTTTTTTTCATTTTAGCGGACTCAATTAATTGGCGAAATTTGCATTGTTCCATGAAGTTTCATTCTTTATGTACTCAAAATTATTTTTTAGGAGTGATAAATTGATCATAAATACACAATATTAACGTTTTTCTGAAAGATTTCAAACGGTAAAAGGGCATGTGTCCAGTAAAAAAGTATCATTGAAATTATGATTTTAAATAATGAAATGGATTAAAAAGATTCTAAAAAATATATTTATTTTTATATTAAAAGTGAGACTAATATAATTTTTGTTAAAATATAAATGCAAAATACTATGGCTAGGCCATAAAATGCACACCCCTTAAACATAAAAAAATGTATTAACTTATAATATCAAATAAATACGGTACAGGTACAATATAATTGGTGAAACTTAAAAGGATGTTTGAAAAAAAGATTGGAGGTAATTAATATTATATAAATATATAATATGAAGTTTATCACTCATTAAGATTTTTTAGAAAATCAACAATGAATCTTGATATCAATCGATTATTACCTTTTTTTATTTAAATTTAGGATGTATTGTAATAAAACAACAATCATTTTAATTTACAATTTTTATATAACATATTTTTTTTGTAAAATGTATAAAGTAAATAAATTAATTAATATCTAATAATAATTAAAAAGATAAATACATCCACATATTGCAGCGATAACAGCTGTGTTCACCTGATGTCTAGCATTTAAAATGAAATAACAATGTAACGTTTATAGGTTATATGACGTATATAATATATTTGTTTTAAAAATGCAAACTTACCAGATTTTATCTTGATTAAAAAGATTGATTGGCTTTGAATAAAATAATTAAAATACAGCACGTATCGATGTACATTTGTACATGTATTTATATATTAATTAACACAATATAATAATTATGGAATTTGAAGTGACATATGAAGAAATAGCGCCTACTACTATTAATAAATTATAAATAGCAACTACTCTATTTGTAAAAAAAATTCTTGTCAAAATATGAATTTTTGTTTAAATAAACTGCAAATTTCGTTACTTCTAGTTATCCAATTTTGTTGAGTTTTAATAGGGTTCTATTCTGATAATAGATGAAGTGAATTCAAAAGGATTGGTGCAAATTTATTTCGAATTGTGACCTGTAGTTCGGCGTTTCTATCAAAAAAGCGGGTTAAATCGACAAATTGAACTTTATTTATATTTTTATAACAGAAAATTAAAACCGATCGATATTAAACTAAGCAAAAATGGAGACAGTAATGTTTTCTATCAGAAAATGTAAAAATGTAAGTGAGATACTGAAGAAATTTAAGATATAATATTCATTTTATCAATTTATATACGAAAAAAAATTTTAGGACGAGAGTAGAACACACTTCCAAGCAGAGCCTGCTTGGGGTGTGCAATACAGCAATCCGACATGTTAAATACCATTCACAGAGAATGACGTCACGGGCCAGTAAACGTCAAAAGTTATTAACTTTTATTTTAGACAAATATCAATTCCTCTTACAAGATTATTAGGTACATACCTTATTTAAGAACTTATATACTTTGGAATTCATTTTTAACACAAAAAATAGTTAAATTATTGTCTAACTCTGAATGTTTGATTACTGTTGACAAGTAGTGTGACGTCACAACTCTCATATGTCACCTGCGAGCGTTTTGGCGTCAAATTCAAAATTAGTTTTAAAAGAGTCAATGCAATTAAACCTTTATTTTCTGCAGAAATAAGTATTTTTTTTGGAAATAGGAGACACGTAAGATCATCATAGAATCGTACTTCATATAAAAATGGATGAAAAAAATGCATTCATGTAATATAGCAAGTTTTCTCAGGAATTATTAGCGGGTCCCCTAAAAAATGTTTATTTTCGATCAGTTTTCGCTAAATTTTATTTACCTTCTTTAGGTCTTTCATCAGGAAACAAAAAAATCACAAGAATGTTTAAATGATCTTATTTTAAGTACGTTTTAGGCAATAGTACGATATTGGAAACTGACATTTTATAAATAAATTTTAATTTAACTGAACAAAATAAAACCAGAATTGGTATAATTATTACATATTGTAGATAACATAACTATATTTTCATTTCTTTAAATTGCAAATCTACTGAATTTTTAATGACCTACACTTTCACAAAGTTTTAACAATATTACATCAAACAACATACGATTGTCGTTTTAATATCATATCTTCTACAACTGCAAAAATTATTATGTGCACATAGAATACGGTTTAGTTGCTACTATTCACAATAGTTGGTTAATATGTGTAACAGTTTTCTTTAAAATAGCTGTGGTACGATTTAAGCGGTAGTACGATTATGGCTACTTTCCCCTATATAAATGGTCATAAAAATTAAAATAATATGAGTGAAGCTGCGAGTGGGTCGTCATTAAAATAAAATTAAAGTTTTAAAAAGATTATTGCTAAAATATTCATACAATAATAAGTATTTATTTTTGTGTCACATAATATGAATGATTCATCACAATTAACAAAATTAATTTCAACCCATCCGACATATGAAGCAACAAAAAACAGCGATAATTTAAACATAAAATATAATTCATCGTGTACAAAGCGCTCGTGTAATATATACATACATACATATATATAAATTATAATAACATTAAATCATAACGAAGCCGAAACACGGTTGCCCAAAAAATACAAACGCTGAGTAATTCAATTCCGAACAAACACACAAATAAAAGAAGTAGAAAGAAATAATAACACACACACACACACACACACACACATTTAAATTTAAATTTACATACACGGAGAAAAATATTTCATAACAATTTTCATATGTAGGCTTTGGTGGCCATAGGAGCTAACTTTTCGGGCTGCTGTCCACGTTGTGTGAAGTGTAAGAATACGACAACGTAGACAACAGCCCGAAAAGTTAGCTCCTATTTCATAACAATCATTTATTACATTCTGACGTAGTAATCTTGAAACTGTCTAAAATATTTTAATTCTTACTAGGCCTCGTGTTACTAAAGTTACAATATAAATAGTAATTTTTGTGTGCGGGATCGAAATCTATTAGTAGATATATTATTTATTATACCAATAAAAAATATACTATTAATTAATTTTACACAATCGTAATGCCGGCAGTACACACTCGCCGAACCTAGGCGAGACTGCCCGAACGCGAGTGTGTACTGGCAACGCTCGCCTCGCCCTGTGGTGATTCGCCATGCCTCGTCTCGCCTCGTGTTCGCTCCACATCAAGTCGGTTTTTGACCACGAGTCAAAGGAGGCGAGTGGCTAGAGCGAGCGCATTCAGTATACCTCTCGCGCTCACTCTCGCTTGAATTTACTTCAATTTAAATTGAACTGGGTAGTTTCGCCGAGTGTGTACATCCATGCGCTCGTACACATTCGCCTTACCAAATGTCTCGGCGAGATGTTCGGCGAGCGGGCTCGGCGAGTGTGTACTGCCGGCATAACATTTATTGTCTTATAATTTGTATAGCACTTAACAAATAATTCAACTTAAGAATAAATCATGTACACCAATACCTCGCTTTGCGTCGTTTCGTTTTGCGTTTTTTTCGAAGTTGCGTCGCTGCTGAATTAGTACTAATTTTCACTGTGCGTCGTTAAATTTTCGAAGTTGCGTTGTTTTGGGTTCGAGTCTTTAATTTTTTTTAAATAAAACGAGAGTAACTTAAATAATTCACTTTGCGTCGTGTTTTTTTGGAACATAACCACGACGCAAAGTGAGGTATGGGTGTATATGATATTTACGAATATAGTAAAAATTGTGTATTATAAAAATCAAAACCCGGGAAAAAATTGTAGATCTGCAGAGATCTACTCAGATCTCGACAAATACGCATTTTGAGACATTATATTTTTCATTGGTTTTTGATCTGTGGAGACTTGCAAAGATCTACAACGGTCTACAAAGATCTAAAATTATCTTCAAAGATCTACAACGATCTACAAACATATCTGAAGATTATTGTAACGTTGAAAATTCATTAATCTCTTTTTTAATCTCTATCACAATCTACAACGATCTTTAGAGATCTTTGTAGATCGTTTTAGATCTTTGTAAGTCATTGTAGATCAAAAAACAGTAGAAAATATAATGTTGTCTCAAAATGCGGATCTGTCGAGATCTGAGTAGATCTCTGCAGATCTACATTTTTTTCCCGGGAATGAAGATTGTAGAAGTTAGGTACTCAATTAACAGTACATGTTAAAACTGAGTATTTTACTATTTTGTGATACAAAATTAAATTTTTTAAATATAAATCGAGTTCAAACAACATCCATTGAATAATATTTTTATTAGAAAATAACTCAAATTGAATCTATAGTTACTTGCTTTTATGAAAGTACCTACTTAAATCATTTTAAACTTAAAATATATAATAACAAAGTAAAAACTTTTGACAAGCGCTGTAAGTATATTGGCACAATAAACAAAAGTGCCCGTTATTAAATTAAACAATTGAAACGAACACTTTTGTGCCCGGACGGGATAGGCTGGACCGTAGAGAGCTGAATCATCCATCTTGCAAAGCTATCCCAGAAGGGCATTGAATACTGTCTGTCTCCATGGGTCCATACTATACACGCACAATATGCGCCGATATCAAAAAACATACAATATTACTAAAAATGGCACAAAAAGCAAATAAATATTAATTAATTAATAAATAAATGTAATAAATGTTATCAGTATATATGTTTCCACATAGAACATTGGAATAGTATATTCATAATATATTTTTATATGAATTATAATATCATTAACATGAATATACTATTAAAAAAAAATTATCTCGGCATGCACAAAGCAAAATAATTCACGATTAGTTATTCAAAGCATTATTACGTCAATTCTAAAAAAAATCGTCATATTTAGTGAATTGTTCATTTACAAATTGAGGATAATTTTAGAATAAACTTCTTTGATTGAAAACAACCGATTAACTAATCATTAATTATTTTGCTTTGCGCAACCCGAGGTTAGCCTAAAAAATGTTGGATTAAATAAAACAAAAATAATCATAGTTCAATATTATTCCATTAAGAGTTAACGTTAACCACGGTTTTATAACGGACGATTAACTAATCACAACTATTTTTTTTCTCTTTGCAATTATATTTCCGGAATAAATTATAGTAGAGCAATAAATAAAACGCCAATAGATTTTAAAAAATAATTTTAATCCGCTTGGAAATAAAACCATGTTTTATACTCAAAATCCGATAAAAAAAATCTATAAAAAAATTACAGCCTTAACATTTAAAATGCGTATTTAAAAGGGTGATCAATGAAGTCAATTCTCGCCTCATTAAACTACACAGACGGCGCACATGTCATGGTCCATGTGTTAAATGTTCAGTTTCAATGGGGGGAGGGGGGGATTTATATGTAAAACCGAACTTTTTATTAATGGCTTCGATGTATATTTTTTAGAAGCGGCCAAGAGATTTATTTCCACCCGGAATTGGGTTTTTGATACGCTGCTGCAGGTGAGGTAATGTGGAATTATATCAACCCCCCCCCCTCTTCTGACCCCCCTCTCTCTCCAACGTACTCACATTCCCATAGGACGTGTAATGTTTTATATGTGTTATTGATATTCTTATATCCGTACAGGCAGTTTCAATAAATTATCAGTAACATGATGTATATCTCCTTTTTTGGTTTTATGAGGTAAATATCAAAAAATTGGGTTCGTGAAAATATAAACCGATGAAATTGATTGAATTCAAGAGGGGACGATGTGGTTCAGATTTTGACATATGTTTTTGTGCATTTATAATTTTTTTTATTTGTATGATTTACGTTTATCAATTTTCAGCTATCTCCATCAAACAATTTAGTAGTTAAAATGCTGTGACAAACATAATTAATTTATGCTTCAAAATAATTTCTTTATTCTAAGACTATGGATTCATAACAACCGATGTTAGTCCGTATATAAAAGTGTTACCAAAACTTAAACGGCAGCCATCTTTAATTATATGTCACTTTCGGAATTTTCATGCATATTATCTCAGAGGCATCAATTGAAAATTTTTAATAAGCAAATATGTTTTAAATTACAATTAAATTTGGTATGTAAAAGAGACGATAATTCTCTGTCAATCAATTATCACTTATACAGGCTGTCCAAGATAAGCGTGCAATGCATGGGGATATCCTAAACGGTAAGAGATACAGATGTGGTTAAATGAGATGAATTATTTGTAAGAAAGGGGTGAGTATTACAACATCAAAAAATATTAATAATTTTATGTGGTTCAGGAGGTATACCCAAAAAACTGAAAATTCGGAATTTCTTTAAATGACTATAACTTTTTTGGCAAAGTAGATAGGTACTTTTTGTTTACGGTTTCTTAAAGCACTTTTTTGTTTAGAATTGTTTGGTGTATTCAGAATTTTTATATCACTTTTAGTTTCCGAATTACAAGCCCTAACTTTAGTTTTTCTTATGGGCCGCCAAGTTGGCTATATCATATTCGAACGTGTTTTTTACTCTACTTTACAATGATATGTCACATGTCATACTTATTATTAAAAAAAAGTAAAAACCTTTTTTTTGTAATAGTTTATTGTTTTTAAATATGCATTTGTTATTTTCATTGTTGTTATTGCGATTTATGTTTAACAATTTTTGTTTTTCATGGCTTACTTAAATGTTTGTAATAAAATGCTTTATAAATATCACCAGTATTTAGTACTTCGACTTATTTTCTATAATAAGTATATCATGTGACATATCGTTGTAAAGTAGAGTAAAAACACGTTCAAATATGATATAGCCAACTTGGCGGCCCATAAGAAAAACTAAAATTAGGGCTTGTAACTCGGAAACTAAAAGTGATATAAAAATTCTAAATACACCAAACAATTCTACTCAAAAAAGTACTTTAAGAAACCGCAAACAAAAAGTACCTATCTACTTTGCCAAAAAAGTTATAGTCATTTAAAGAAATTCCGAATTTTCAGTTTTTTGGGTGTACCTCCTGAACCACATAAAATAATTAATATTTTTTGATGTTGTAATACTCACCCCTTTCTTACAAATAATTCATCTCATTTAACCACATCTGTATCTCTTACCGTTTAGGATATCCCCATGCATTGCACGCTTATCTTGGACACCCTGTATACTTTTAAATCTATATCTATAAAAAAATTTGTCCTTAACCACTCACTCACTCACTCATATATCAACGTACAGCCCAAACCCCTGGACTTAGAAACGTAAAATTTGATAGGTGCCTTCTTTTTAAGATGTTAGCACCCACTAAGAAAGGATTTTTCGAAATTCAAACCATACGGGGTTAAAACAGGGTGTCAAAGTTTATATAAAAAATTATTTTTTTTTCGCATTTAATTGAATCTTATCGAACATTAGAATATAAATAATGAAACAATTATTTCAGCATTTCCCAAAATTTAACCACTAAGTTGTTAGAAGGGGTGGAAATATTTGTAAAATATTTTTTTATGAATGACGGGGGCGAGGATGAATTTAGATATGTTTATCTGCATACCTGCTTTACTTATAAAGGTAAATTCAGGCAAAATAGTCATCTATTAAAATAAAATTTTCGACATTCAACACCTAATGACGGGGGTAGACAGGGTCTGTGTTTTTTATATGTTTATCTGCATAGCTGCTTACGTTATAATGGTGGAGTCGGGCAAAATAATCTGCAATAAAAAAAATCGATATTCAGCCCCTAATGGCGAGGGTAGACAGAGGGTTAGTTTTTACAATTTTTAACTAAGATCCGAGATATTTACGTTTCTTTATAGGTAATGAATACAAGTCAATTAAAAAAATGCAATATGTCATCCCCTATCACGTACAGAGGGTTCTAATTAGTTTCGAAGTTTACGCGAGCGAAGTCGCGGGATTCCGCTAGTACAATATAAAACATTTATTATTAATTTATTTTATAATTCAAATTATTTTTAAATCCGATGACTCGTGGAGCGATATGGTAACAACACGGAGAAAAATGAAGCATGAAATATATACAAACTTTGCCGTACCATTTGATATAAAGTTACTAAAAATATAGTAATTCGAAAACACTTTTGAAATCTAGCGAAACATCCGAAGCACAAAAGATAAATTACTAACCGACGTATAGTAATCGTTAAAGATAGCCGTGTTTGAATGTCTACTATTCAGTTAGTAAAAATGATTATACTTTGTATAATAATATCTTTTAACACTCGATTTATAAATATTTCTTATTTGCTTGGTAAAACTTATTATTATTTAATGTTAGATTTTCTCAATTTTAGAATTTAATTTTGATTATTTTTTTTTATAATAATTATAATGTATATACATCTGAATTTAGTAATTAATAGTAGATTTAACTTGTAATTTAGTATATATGTGACATGAATGTATATTTGCAATATTTTTAATGCCTCATATAGTAATAAACAATTTAATATTATTGGCTACTGTTTATTTATTGTAAGTAGATAACAATAAATAATTTATAGTCAATGAAACCGAATTGATTAATACTGTTTGAAACATTGAAAATATTGCAAATATACATTCTTGTCACCTATATACTAAAATAGAAGCTAAATCTACAATTAATTAAAAAATACAGATATACATACATTATTACATACAATAATTTATGAGCAACTTTATGTATTTATAAGTGATGTACATATTTTAAAATAAATAATAAACAAAGGTTAAATGAAATACAATATGTAGGTTATACAAATATATTTTATTAAGACTATTAAACCTAATTAATGAACAAATAATAAAAATAGAAAATTTAAATATAATGAAAATTTCACTTATGTCAGATGAAAACAAAAATTTAATTTAGTGAAATATATTTTCTCTTAAATATAAATTATCTTTATTAAAAATATTATTAATATCTTTTCGATTAGTAGATATAGCAAAAACGACAGAAGTAAGTGGCATTAAAATTTTCCACCAAACTAAATAAGTACATATAATATGGTTTTTCACTTATTAATATATTTCTACTATTACAGAAAAATATATTTGTAATAAACTATATATCATGCGTTTCAATTACTAAAAAAGTATTTAATTATTTATTAATAAAACGATGCAAATAATAAAACAGGACTTATATTATTTGTATGTTTTAATTATTAAGTAATACAACATAAAGCAAAAATTATATATTTTCAACAGATAATAAGCATATTACTTACTGTTTGCAAGTATGTGTGTCCATCTCTTTCTAGAGCATGCGAAATCACTTAGACGTGTCTCTCTCATTCGAATTACATGAACGCTTAATGATTACCTTCAAATTATGGAATTAAATGTGATAAATCCCATGACTTTAATAACTTTATATCAACTTGATTCATAGTAATATTAGTCAAAATCACTTTATTCTTATTGTAAGAAAAAATGACCGTTGAAGCTTGAAGAACGTGATGCAGACAATAAGAATATAAAATATTATAAATATACAATAACACTGTTACAACATTTAATATTCGAAATCACTTTCATTAATGACCGTTAAATCACGCTATATTGATAATAAAATATAAAAATTTTATAAAAAAAGTATTTTTTTCGAAACACAAACGAATACATCGCCAGTCGAAACAATAATGATTTGTTGCTATGCAGTATTTAGGTGTGGTGTACGAAATTTAATATTACTAACTAGATAGTAATAAGAATTTATTAAACGGTTAGTAAAATTTCTAGCACAGTTTATGAACCGTGCTGCGGCTTGCTATATCACAATATTTAATACATATTTTGACTATACTCTTATTTGTACTTTTTACTATCTGCTGTATAGTAAAATTTATGTACTGCTGCATACGAATAGTTATTATAACTTTATTGTGGGATAAGAAAAATTACTTAGCCTTCAAGTAATTATTAAAATTTTGAACTGTGAAAATTCATATTCTATAAACTTTACTATCTTTATTGCAATAATTTACAGACGAACTGTAATTTTTAATTAAATATTATAATTTATATTTAGGAATTGTAATTTATCCTAAAATCTGAGTTCCAGTTTTCTCCGTGAACGCTAAAAATAAGTAATGTATTGTTAGTCCTATATCTTTCCTTGTCTGAGATTTTAACACTCTCTTTTCTTACCCCCCCCCCCCATTCTGAAATTAAATAAGATAACATTTGACCCAAAACAATTCTACAACAAAGAAAATGGATAAAAAACCACATATTTGAGGGAAAGCATTATTTGTGATATATATTTAAATACACACAACATTTGACATGTTTGCGATTGAATATATCGCCGAGTTGACAGGCAGCAAACACTAGCTGCTGACATCTGAAATGTACCTGTGCGCTTGTTGCATGTGGTTTAGGTTATTTCACGTTCATTCTCGATATCTGTTTAAATTCACGTCAATCTTGGTTTATTTGTTTTTATGTCATTTTTTTACAGAGTATAGTGGTGAATTAATTCTAATAGAAGTTAATTTTGACATTTATATGTACAGTGCCGGATTTAGGACCCTTAAGCAATATTTTATTATTATAGAAGAAAGATTTTTTTTGTCTTACCAGCGATCCAAAAAAAAAAATTTAAATTAAAAATATATATTTTTGAAAGGATTCATAATAGAAAGAAATGTTTATTATAAATTTAATTAATGAAATTAAACATTTTTTTTTTAATTTTGACAATTTTTATCTACATTACTGTATATGGTATTAAGATAAAAATAAAAATTCCAACATTCAACCCCTAATGGGGGGGGGGGGTAGACAGAAGATGGTTTTATTTAAGATTTTGTATAATAATATATCACCCCCTTAACATATGAATGATTGTAATTAGTTTCATTCGATCCGGTGGAAAAAATGCCACATCAGTGAGGGTTTTAGAGGAAAAACAACCCCCTATCTCGCATAGGAGCCGAGATATTTACTATTTTGTACAACGAATAAAAATGAAAACAAAATAAAAATTTAATATTTCATCCCCTGGCGTGTATGGAGGTTTGTAAATAATTTCTTTCAATCCAGCGGGGAAAATGTCACGAGAGGTGGGAGTTTTGAAATTCACGAGAGCGAAGCCGCGGATAACAGTATGTTTTTACATATATTTTATCAGTTATCCATCAGAAATATTTTTTTATATTATAAGTAGATACACGTAATTGTTTATTTTCAGTATTACGTATAAGAAAGTCCCGATATTATTAGAAAACATTGTTTATTTTCCTCAATACGGGCCTGTCTTTATTCAATAATCATATAACTAACTTATCTAACAGAAAGTCTCAACAAAATAAAGTCCCATTCGAAACAAAACAATGTTTTTTTATCATCTATTTGTATATTGATAATAATAAACTAATAAACTCCCAGTTTTCTATATTATATTTTTATTCCCATCATTACACTTCTGTCAATTATGTAAGGATCTCTTATCCACGTTATGAAATTAAACCAAATAAATACAATAACAAAGAAATCTGAGTGTTTACCGAACGGAAACACAAAACCCCAGTTTATAAATAAATATACGTTCATGATAGAATATAAATACACAACAAGAAGATAACAACACAATTAGTTTGTCTCAGGATAAAATAACAACGTTTGTACATATACCGGCTATACAGTCAGCGCGAGCGGTGTATAGAAATCTGCAAAGTATCAACTTTTCTTATTATCTTTGTGCATACATATTATTATATATGTAAAAAGAAAACATAATTTTGAGAGCTTCTACAGGCCCTAATAATTTTTTTTACTAAATCTAATTAACTACTTTTGTACATCAGACTTTAATTTTCAATTTGCCTTTTTTGTATCGCTATACGTCATTTTTTGAACGAGTTATGAAAAAAATACTTTCAGCTTTCTAAGTATTTCTAATTGGAATTATTTTACGATTATTTGTTTTGTAGTTATATGCATTAAAAATTAAAAGTATAGGTTTTGCATTAGTCGCAAATAACTTGGTCAAAAATGGTTTTTACCCATTAGTGTCTAATTTTTTTCGTTGTTAATTTGATTTACATTATTAATATGTTTTTTTAAGGTTTCTCTATTTACAATAATTTTTAAAATGAACTCCAGAGTTCATTCAATGACAACTATGTATAATACTTTTTAAGTAATGTAACCGTGTAATTATTCCAGCTAGCAGACATTTATAGTTATATTTAGTAAAGTAAAACGTTTTTAAATTGACGAAACTATATACAGGGTGTCCCAGGACTGTGTCAAAGCTCAATATTTCATTTAATATAAGAATTGGAAGAAAAATTTAAATGCAAAAGTTGTCAGGCTAGAGGAGCAGCATAATTTAAAAATAGTTACATTTATACAGAGTGTCCCATAACTGCGTTACAAACCAAAGTTATGTTTTTTTAAATACAAACTATATATTTTTATTTGATAATTTAAAAGCATTCATTTTTCTGAGTATTTTGATGTATCAAGTATGGAATTATACAGAGGGGTTTAGAAATAATGACCAATTTTGTAAGAAAATAGGAACATTTTCAACGCCTTGTAATTTTCTAATTTCTGTATAACATTACTTATGAGAGTGTAAGTAAAGCATAACAATATCAATAATTTCAAAAATAAATCTAGGTACAGACTATCGTCGTTAAAAAAAGTGCTGTCCTATAAATATGACATAGGGTTCTCATGATAATAATCTAGTATGCGACTGATAATTATTGTACCTTGTATTGAATTTATCTTTTTGGTAATATTTTCAACAAGAATTGAGAACATGATCAAAAAATTCGGGAATTAATGGGTTAAAAATATTTCATTAGATTTGTTCAAATATTTTATCAAAATTAATATAAATTACGATAGCAAAAAAATGGGTCGGTTAGTTTTTTTTTGTCGTATAAAGAGCCCCATTAATGTTAATATGCCGTCATCGTTTGAAATACCTTCAAGTACATGTTTATGAAAGTTTTTTTTAAATAAGCTGAGATACTACACTCGTAATTTACAGAACATTTTTCAATAATGAAAAATGCACAAGAAACGCTAAACTCGTAGCGTAAAGGTGGTACACATGCATCAACAGTGTACGTTACTTTATAGCTGTTTGAATAAAATACTATTTCCTGAAATATTCATAGATATATGTAGGTACACATATATACATTTTCTATCAGAATAATATACTAAAATACTATTTGAATTATTTTTCAATTTGAACACAATTTATTTTATATAAAATAGAAAAATATTTTAAATCTATTCGGGAACATACATAAACTACAAGACTTTTTAGGGAGGGGAGGGGTATACAGCAATATTATTACATAACGCTACACGGGGGATTGGAGGATTGGAGGTCATATTCAAACGTTACGTAATATTCACTGATATACACAGAAAAAAACTGTATTGGACCAAGAAAACCTTGTTTTGTATATAACGAAAACAATATTTTCTTAATATAAGAAACATACTACGTTATTCCTTCGTTCAAGAATACTATAATTGGTTTAAGAGATTATTGCTTATCTTAAGAAAATATTGTTTTCGTTATATACAAAACAAGGTTTGGGAAATCCTTTCTACCAGTGTATACAAATAAAATCAAATAAAAATACAACCCGGTCCAACTTGCAAAAGATGAGCAAAAATAATATCGTCTAAATAACCAGATTCAACTAACGCTAAATAACCGTAGAATAGCTACCGCTAAATTACCATAAATAGCTACCGCTAAGTAACCGAAAATAACTACCACTAAATATCCGATAACAGCTACCGCTAAATAACCATTTTTTTTATAATGTCTACTTCATACTGAAATAATTATAATACGATATGATACTGTAGTACTAAACATTAGGCGGGTAGGGGGGAAATCAAAGACAATTATGTTCATGATGTTACATAGGGGAGGGGGTCCAAAAAATTCTAGAAAAAAAGCGTCACGTGGTTTATGGTCATTCCCTTATTCAAAATTCTGATTCACTTAATTTAATAGATATAATTATTACAATAATTTTCATTATATTTATAACAATTAAAACCGCATTTATTAATACACAATATTACATATATTAAAATGCAAATAAGTACTATTAAAGTTCTATAATTTCCTGGTACCTAGACTTAACATATACGAGAGATGTAGGTTGCATAAAGTTTTTGTTGCTAGAACTTAATCATAGTGTTAATCTATAAAACCTTCGCCGCAGTTTAACGGAGCTGATGTGATTTGCATGAACGATCCTTATTAACACGTTGTTATATTTTGTACCTACTATATTATGAACAATGTCACTCAAATATACACGCTTCTTTTTTATTCATATGGTATATAGCCACTTTTTATTACATAACTAATTTGAAAATTTATTTTGTCTTCTTTTTTTTAAATTTTTAATCAATGAAAATTTATATTGTATAAAAAATCAATTATATTTAAAGGTCTGAATTCCTCACCTCCCAAATTTATCAATATAACTGAACAATAAACAAAATTTATATACAGGATGATTTCCAATGAATGTAAAAAAAAAAAAATATTTAAAAAAAATTCTTCTCGAATGGAGCTACAGTTGGTTTTTATTTAATATCTAGAGAACCCATTGAGATGCAGTTATGAAATTTCATAATCTATTTGGAATTAATAAGTATTATCGATATATAAGGTGTATGGGGTAACCGACACCTTATTATCTGATATATTGATACTGAAAAAATCGATTATCAAATTTCACAATTAATAAAAGCTAATTGACGGGCGGGGGTAGGAAGGCTGTAGTTATCTTATACTCATTTTTACTCAAAATAACATCTACGATCTATTATTTTTTTTACATCATTCTGTATAATTACAATGCAACAAAAATTATTTATATTTTTGTTCATAAATAACTGGTAGGTATATAAATTCTAATACAGTATCATAACGTAGGTGGTTGTGACATACACACACAGACACACAAACATATACACGCGCATAGCCAACTATAACTCAGGTCTGCGGCATTCGCGTGTCATTTGGACACACGTTTGTTCTGTACCACTGTGATTTAGAGGCTCTGTAGGTAGATCTTTCTACTATATACAATACATACCGCAAACATTATAAGATACTTGTGTAAGGTGATTCATTTCTTAGATATATATAACCTCAATCTTAACATTATAATAAAAATACGAAAGTGTCTCTGTCTGTCTGTCTGTTTGTAACCTTTTCACAGCTAAACCGTTGAACCAATCTGATGATTCCATCCAGGGCCGTAACTAGAATCTCGGGGGCCCCAGGGCAGAATGTGTGTGCCCCCCCCCCCCCCCCAACGCTGTATGCAAAATAAAAACTGAGGACCTTTTTTTTTTCGTTGTTACCTCACTATTTTCAAGTACTATTAATTTTAATGAACTTTTTTTTGTTTTTTCGTTAACACCTAACTATTTTTGCATCTTATTAATAAATATAATTGTTTTTACGCTACTGTGGGGGCGCCTATGCTCCAGTGGCGGTGCGTCAGATGAAGCAAGTGAGGCCAAACCTCACTTACTTTATCAGCGAATAAAAAAGAAATATGTATTTTATTAAACATAATAAAATCAATAATTATAATATATTAGTATTTCTATGTGTATGACATAATTTTTACTAAAACAAACTTTTATTCCTCTCCAATGTCTTTATTGTTTGAACAACAATATTATATTTTATCATATATTACTATATGATTTTATGTTATAATATTGTTATAATTTTATAATTTTATGTTATAATTTTAGCATAATATTGAATATTAATCAATTATGTATTACGTTATTAGTTCTTAGTCTTCAATATCTATTTTATATTGTATTTTTTCATTTTGTGTATTTAATACATTCTAATATAATTTTTCTCATGTACATAATACCTGCATACTAGATAGGGGGGAGGGATATCGCCTAGGAAATTTCGGCCCAGGAGATATTATTTAAAAGGATATGATTTTTTGGCCTAACTACAGTCATTTTACACCATCACTGCTATGCTCGGGGGCCCCGGGACATTGCCCCGATGGTAGTTACGGCGCTGCTACCATCTTGAAGAAGAGCAAAATCTACTTTATATTATTCGCTGGGTGCAAAGTAGGTAGTGGGGGAAACGAAATCGATCACAGCGCACAACGTGGCAAAAAATAACACTTTGGGTGGACTAACTGTCATTTTTAATAGGCCCGATTTTAACTGAAAATAGAAAGGTCAACATGGTTAATCCCACTATAGACTATGTGCAAGGGGGTGGAGTTAGAAATAATGTCGATGCGAGTGTTCGTGGTGAGCAATATTGTAAAATTATCCGCGCCAAAATTTGAGGTTATGCTGTCAATGTAAACGAATTAATTATTTCTCTATTATACGTCATAATTAAAGAGAAAAAGATACCGAAAATAAATAATTTTCACGTACCTTTTATGCTATACTATTTATATTATATGCAAACAGCTAAATTAAATGATATTTGTTTAATAAAAAATTTCACGGTATTAAACATATTAAACAATGATTAAAATAGAGATAAATCCATTCAATCCTTCTCTATTACCCGCTAGCGGCGCTAATAGACTTCGTGCACATAGCTAATAGTCATAAATAATCGTTTAAAATGTATATATTACGATATTTTATTGAAATTATTTGTTTGTTAGTACGTCAAAGTCCACCCAAGTTGCTACTAAAGTCCACCCATTAGTTGGCGCTGTCATCGCGCACGCTGCGAATATCCCGAAAAAAAGATTTAAAAAATTTTTACTTTTGTACGTGCGATAGGTTAGGTTAGTTTAGTGACATCTAGCGTACAAATGCGAAACAAAAAACCTGTTTTATCGACTATCATAACATAAATCTGCATTACCTAATACCTAATCTGTATTCCACACGGATGAAGCCGCGGGTAAAAGCTATATAGTAAATAATATAATCAAACTTTCTGTTAGTACTGTATAATAATTATACATACATACATTTAGATACAAGTGATAACTAGAGCCCCCCCTCTTCTTCTTCGCCGCACAAGTAGACTTATTTATAATAATTATAATAAACGTATGATTTATTTGTAATAAATTATTATAAGAACTTCCCTTGAAAAGAGAAATAGCTCTCTCGGAAATAATTCAAGTCGTGAGATAGACTCGTCGTTGTTTCGGGCGTTTTGCTTTTGTTATTCAAATTAAACAACGTGAACTTGTGTGTGCAGTTTTTGTTACGAACTTTTGTGACAGGTAGAATAAGAAATAGAATAAATATATACCTGTCTTTTGTTGCTGTATGTGTTCAGTAATGAAGTAAAATGTATTGTTGTATTTTGTTGTGTACTAGTTCTAGGTGATTGTAATTTTATATGTATACAGGTGATTTTTAAAATAGTGTCGAATATTGATTGAAAATACATACATTGGTTAAATATAATGCATGAGTTAATTTCTTTAAGAAGGTTTATTCATTTGTGGATACTTTATGAATAAACTCATAATAGAGAAGCTCTTTTATCTGTCTATCCGTCTGTCCTGGATCAATTGAGCTGAGATTTTGAATATTTATGTAAAATTGTCTGCTCATTTCGGGGAAAAATATTCTTTTTTCACATTTTTTTTATATGTTAAAGTGGAGTAACAAAACAGCTTATTTTAAAAATATATCTATGAATAATTTAAAAAATTATTTATGAGTGAAAAGTGGTAGAATTTTTCTACGTCTGTAACTTCCAACATTGAAATTAAAAAAAATGTAAGTAGGTATAAATAAAATACAGTCGAAACCAGTTATAACGACATCGGTTAATACAACATATCGGTTTTAACGATTAAAATTAAAAGTTCGACTAAATACTAGGGTGGGACGAAAACGGCAAAAAAATTTTTTTTTTTAATTTCAAATGGGGGTAGTGGGGAAATGTCTTATGTAAACAGTGAATACAGTATTACTGTTTTTGTCCTAAAAAAAAAATTTTGAAATTCCAAAAAAAAAAAAAAATTCGTCCCACCCTACTAAATACCATGTAAGTAATTAGGTACCTTTTTACCGGTTTTTACAACTATCAGCTTTTACGACCTAATATGACGTTATACCCGATTTCGACTATATATAATTTAAGGAGAGGTAGTTTCTTACATACCGGCGACTTTTAACAATTAATAAACTCAAAATCATATTTTTTTATAATAGACATTTATTTTAAAAATCATCCTGTATAATAAAGTTAGATTATCTTCGTATAATTGATGAACATTTTATGAATTGGAATGTAGGTCATAAGTTGACAATTTCAAAGAGTGGGGGTGATATTGGACCCCCCCCCCTCATGCATAAAAAGCACGAAAACCAAGAAAACACCACAATCATTGTATAAGACAGTATTTTTGTAAAGAAAATACCTTTATGTTCTTGAATAACCGTATAAAATCGTTATGACCGCCATAACAATGTGTAAATATTATTTTATGGTGGATTATATTATTGTTTGTTCATTTTTCAATTTTATAGATTATGAAATGTAAATGATTTGATTGAAATAAGTAAATAAACTCACCACAAAATTTTTTATGTACTTCTAAATGTTTCATTTAACCCTTGGTAGCTCAAGATCTTAAAAATTTAAATTATGTTGATAATGAGACAAGTTTAGGCATATAAAAAAACACGTATTTTTCAGAAATTAAAAAATATTTATTATTAATTATTTATTTGACTTTTTTGGGAGTGACATTACTATGAGTTAATCGTAAAAAAACACTTATGTGGTATGGCAGGATTTGAAACAATTATTTTGTTTGTTGTAGCATAATGCTACTTACATCGCATTTTTTGCAAATTGTTTGAGAAACGCCAGTACAATTTTACAGAAAACTTACAACGTATTCTTTTTTCTACCCAAATCGGCCAGTAACCGATCTGGTCCTGCTTTACTGCCAATAGTTACGTAATAATACGTAAGTCAATTGGTTATGCCATCTGTGAATTTATTAATATGTTACAGTAGTGTTACGCATATTTGAATGAACTAAAAATATTTAGTACGTATATTAGCGGGATTATTGAGGTTTATTTTTATTTGAGAAATGTCACATGAGGTTATAAAGGGTTAAGTTTGCAGTGGTTGCCAGGGGATTTGACGGTACTATTCACGACTCATACCGTCAAATCATCCGGCAACCACTGCAAATTTAAATGAATAGTACTGAATAAAAGTTATTAAAATTTGTAAAATAAATTTTAATTTATTTTTATGAAAAACACTCACCTAAATTTTCTTCAACATCTTCATCGTCATTTGACGTCCAATCATTGACGCTGAGCTCATGAGACAGGCGGGCCGCGGAAGCCTGAACGTGTCTGGCGCGCACTTCCTGCTGCTGGTGAGCACTGAGTACTTCCGGTCCAACCGCGCACCAACACAACAACAATAAAAACACTGGGCGCACCATTTCCGAATCCGTAGCGCGATTTTTAAATTCGATATTTACAACACTGTCGATTGTGTTGTGTAATTTTTACGCGGCAAATTTGAATTTAATGTTTTGATTGTTGTAATATTTACTTCATGCAGTTAGCGCGGGAAATTTGAAATTTTATTGATAACTTTTTTTGTTATTGAGCGTGATATAAGTAAAATATCAATTATTTTAATAATGTTACATGAAATAGACACATATAATTATGCGAATTTACCGGAACTGAATTATTTTTATTCACTAAAAATTAAAAATATATTTATTATTATATTCTAACAGTGTAAAGAATGTTTTGTAATTTTAATTTATTTAAATAACATAAATAAATATTTTTGTTATTAAATTTATGATTTAAAACTTCAAACAATTAAAATTTGGCACAGTAGAATATCGAAATAGTGATTAAATTTTATTATTTTAAAAATTTTCCCGTTTAAAAATCATTCTAATTATTTTTCTGTAATGTCTTTCATACAACACAGATGGCTCTGTCTAGTACATATTTTGGTTATGAACTTTGGTTGTTTTTCTGTGACGTAACACTTTTTAAACATTGTAGATTTTGAAGTTCTTTCATACTGAAACAAAAAGGAAAAAAAATCTTGTTATAATATAAAAAAATCTACTAATTAAGTTCTTTATAGTATCAAAATTAGAAAAACCCAAATTTTACCGTTTTTTTTTTAAATGAATATAAATATGAATGAATATTTTTTAAATACATATATAAAAAAAAGATAAATATAAAAATATGTGTAACTCTTTTTATTTGGCATAATTTAAATCGCATTTTTAAAGTGGAATTTATTACCACGCCACAAAGGAGATAGGTTCAGAGAAATTTAATTTTAAATTCCTGGAACCGTCAAACAGAAAGGGAAAAATGTGTTTACTATCTAACATAAAACACAGCATCCGTACATAAAAAAAAACATATAATAATTAAGATAAATCTATTCACTGAATCCATGAAAAAGTACCTATCCTTATAACATACTTGGGGGGCGTTTAAAAAATTAAAATAAATCAAAAATTAGGGGCATACTACTACACACTAGACAAGTCATGAAAGTCTCGTCTCGTCTTGATTTCTTGGAACAAAAAAACTCGAATTTTACAAAAGACAATTTTGAAATATACTGTATCTTAAAAATTCTCAATATGTAATATAATAATTATGATGAATCAACTGCAAGGCCGTTTAATTAGGATTACCAGAATATATAAGTACAATAGAATCCAGATATAACGACCTTCGAGAGACCGGCGATACTTGATCGTACTAACCGGACGAATCGCGACGCACTAAACGAGCGGATTTTTTTTTATTTAACGTCCATGTTATTATGTATTTTTTCTTAAGACATTCAGCAATTTACAAGATAATTTAAGCTTGTTTTTTTATTATTATGTACATATTAATATTACTGTAATTCTTATTATGAAATAATAATATACAGGGTGTCTAAATACCAGGGGACACCACGGGGATCTCGGAAACCATAAGAGATAGAGATTCGGTTAAATAAGAGAAAAGTTACATTTAAGAGGGAACAGTTCATTGGTGCATTTACATTTTACAAAATTTTCATAGCTTACTAGATATTAACCAAAAACCATTTTACTCCGAAATCTTTCATCGTGAATATTTCTTAAGCGACTTGAAATTTAAAAAAAAGTTTCAAATAAATGCTGTAGGGTTTAGTATTGTCTATTTAAAAATATTTTTTTAATTTCCAGAAATTTCATTGTTTTTGAGATATGATACTAACTTATATTTTCTTAAATAGAAGCAATATGAAATTTTGTAATTTTTGAATAGAAGATTTTATTACCTTTTCAATGATATGCAACTTGATATACTTATTTTTCAAAATATCTCAAAAAATGATCAAAAAGTACTTTTATACACTGGATCATCCTAAGATGGCTATGACAATCAACAATAATATTAAAAAAACAACTGAAAATTTACTTATAATTTACATAGCATGAATTAACTATTTTATTTATAAAAAAATTACATTCTAATTAGTTAATACAAAATACCAACCAAAGAAGGCTCTGGTTATTAACAAAAAAAAAAAAACAGATTTTAAATTTAATACAGAATACCAGTCTTTGTGGAAATTAAAAAAATGTGTTTTTTTTTTTTAAATAAAATAGCTTACTGTTTTTTTATATTGTTGTCGATAGCCATAGCCATCTTTGACTGGTATTTTTTATTAAATAAATAAAAACATGTTTTCTTTTTATAAATAAAATTCATGCTATGTAAATTATAAGTAAATTTTCAGTTGTTTTTTAAACTTATTGTTTAATTGTCATAGCCATCTAAGGATGATCCAGTGTATTAAATAAATAAAAATAACTTTTTGATCATTTTTTGAGATATTTTGAAAAATAAGTATATCAAGTTGCATATCATTGAAAAGGTAATAAAATCTTCTATTCAAAAATTACAAAATTTCATATTGCTTCTATTTAAGAAAATATAAGTTAGTATCATATCTCAAAAACAATGAGATTTCTGGAAATTAAAAAAATATTTTTAAATAGACAATACTAAACCCTACAGCATTTATTTGAAACATTTTTTTAAATTTCAAGTCGCTTAAGAAATATTTACGATGAAAGATTTCAGAGTAAAATGGTTTTTGGCTAATATCTAGTAAGCTATGAAAATTTTGTAAAATGTAAATGCACCATTGAACTGTTCCCTCTTAAATGTAACTTTTCTCTTATTTAACCGAATCTCTATCTCTTATGGTTTCCGAGATCCCCGTGGTGTCCCCTGGTATTTAGACACCCTGTATATTGTTAGATTAATTTCTATTTAAATAAAACAAATATTAAAATTAACAAAACGTAACTTTAATGGTACCTATATTTACTAAAACATTGCACATTACATACATACCTAATGTATTACAGTTTGATCAGAGATACATACATTCTATGCATGTAAATATGTATTTACTGACGTAGAAAGTCTGTAATTTTACTAATCAACAATCAACATACGTAGGAGAGAGGAAAAACCGGGCGCGGAGCGGCGAGACGTATTGCTTGTGCGTAGATATTGGAAACATTACACTGTGCGTCGTTCTAACCGGACAATTTATTGTCAAAATAGGTCGCTTAAACCGGAGTCGTACTAACCAGATATGTTTTCATAGTACGTCTATATAAAACCTAATTTGAATTTACATTTTCGTCGCTAAAAACAGTTAGTCGTTATATCCGGATTCTACTGTATATACATATACTCATCGTTCTCACGCATTTCAACCTGTCGTATTTTAAAATTTGTTGAGGTAATTATAATTCACTAGCTCGCTAAAGAAGTATCACTTCAATAAGTACATCAAATATGAATAAAAATAAAAAATGAATAATTGAAAAATCGAATTAGCCAATCTAATTACAATTAACATAAAAGATTGTGTTGAATGTAATTCCAAACGGGATAAATCATCTTTACCACAGTGTAGAAGAACGAGTCATGATAGTATAATTTATCATTCCTTAATTATTTTATGAATAAACTAGTCAAATTCACACAAACCGTCCTTTTATAAGATAATATATCAGAAAGAAGCAGAGTGGGCTGTGTTGGAACTTAGCCAATGACGGCACAGTGAGCCAATAACTTATAAAAACTGGCCTAATTTGAATTTCATATAGTCGATCGATCACCTTTTTTATAATGTCAAAAAAAATATTTAAAAAAATGTATGTTTAATAGAAAATTCACCAAACTTTTTTGAAAAAAGGGTCACATAGAATTTTGAAGAATAGGGGTACAGTAACAACTGTGCCACGACTAATAACATAGCTAAACTTTTTTATGCTATTGTATTTAACGAAAAAATAGGCTATCAAAAATGAGGTTACCTCCCTTGTACCGCAAAAAGCAGTATTTCTACGTCAAAAATGTGTGAACAATGTTTTAGTTCACAAAATGTTGATAATTTAAATAACAATGCAAAACACACTACCTTTAAAATTAAAAAGCATATTTTTATATTTCATTTAAAGTTGTCCAATATTTTGTCAAGTTAGACCCACTGTGTGACGTCACACCCACAGCCAACTTGGAATTATTACATCTGTTTATTGTTCACGAAAGATAATTGAATCTTCCATCTTCTTTTGTTTTTAGATTATCGTCGATATTGTTGTGGATTCAATGGAGGGGAGTTTTTTGAGACTACTAGTTTAAATAATTTCGGTGAAATTCCTACTAATACACCTATGTATGTATATACACAAGCGATGTTTATTTTCATAGAAAACATACTTGACGTTTTGAAGAAAATTCTTCTAAAATATTTACCAAAAACTTAATGTATTACATCTGTCCCGTATAGGGATTTTTTTCATTTTTACTTTTTTATACATACATGAAATGTACTGTATAAATAAAGTATGGTGATCACGAAAAAATTCGAACTCGAGATTTTAACGGAATTACATGTTTTGAGCGTCCCTGAATCATATACAACCATTAACTCAATGACGTCTGTGTGTCTGTCTGTCTGTGTGTGTGTGTGTGTGTGTGTCTGTGAACGCTCTACAGCCTAAACTGTAAGACTTACGAACATGAAATTTTAAACTTAAG
The DNA here is from genome assembly GCA_949319165.1 of Sialis lutaria. Taxonomy (NCBI): domain Eukaryota; kingdom Metazoa; phylum Arthropoda; class Insecta; order Megaloptera; family Sialidae; genus Sialis; species Sialis lutaria. Next base: position 25,852,714 of record OX439237.1, read on the forward strand.
GTTCTTTTATACTCTAGATGTGCACCTCCTATTTTTGAAAAACATCACTAAACCGGAAACGGATGTTTACTGGTGTCAATTTTTGAACTTTTCGAATTATTTTTGAAACGGTGCGCAGTAGAAAAAAATATCTTTGACTAAAGTTGTAGAAGGTACTTTTATCTATAATTTATGTTCTATTCATTTTCCCCCCAAAAATGTGTTTTTAGGAAATAATCGATTTTCTAAAAAAAATATTTTTTCGATTTATTTTTTAAACGGTAGGTATTAGAAAAAAATATTTTAGATACAAGTTTTAGAGAATATTATTTTCTATAATTTATGTTCTATTCTTTTTTTGTATCTTATTTTTTGTAATTTATTTTTAGAACTGTCAAAATTGAAATCTAGGAAAATAAATACATGTTAATACAATTATCACTAATTTAAATTGATTTCGTTTAATATTTAATGTCAATATTATACATTCTGTATCAATTTCATCCACTGAAAATCATTTTGTAAGTTAAAAAAATTTTAAATCAAATATTATACTATAAAAGTAATCACATATTAATACTTCGGTGTCATAATGTATAAAAAAGTCTCGTGCCTGCCAAGGCAGTTATTTTTATTATGTTGCAGATACATTTTGGGTATACGTATCTACACATTTTATAGGTCCTGACTTACAAGACACCCCCATAACTGATTTAGATTAAATTTGACAAAACTATATAACATTTTACTATAGATACGAGTAAATTTATTTATGAACAATTTTCCAAAGTTCTTTCAACTGAATTCTTTAATATGCAGTTATATTTAAAAAAGATCCAACAAAATCATTTATAAATATTTACAAAAAACCTTTTTGTAACAAAAAAACACTGATGCATGAAAAACTTCAAAGGTACAATCAAAACATCCAATTAGTTTTATTGTTTAGATAAAATTATATTCATTTAATGTGTTCTGTAATTAAATTAAATTTATAAAATGCATATTCGTTTAATGAAAATTTCTATGTGTTTTATTAAAAAAGAATTTACCATCATAAATGAATATTAGGTATAACAAGATAAATATAAAATTCGAACTATACTGTGTTATTGTTTTGTAAACGATAAATATTTTAATGAAACTAGCTGCAACAGGTTTGTTGCATAATACTCACAAATATTTACATATAATACATATTATATCTACGCTATTTTAATAGTTTGCACTGGCTTTAATTTATTTTCTAATTTAATGAATATAACCAATTTTGAATAATAAGGGAAAAGCGGGTAACACGACGCAACCAGAAAAAAGATAATTAAATAAAACGGGCAAGTGCGTGTTGGGCACGCACATGATAGGGTTCCGTAGTGTCATTCTCACTACGATTTATAAAAAAAGAGTTATTTAAAAAATTTTCGTGACTGAAGGGTTAAAATCAAAAAGTCATTTGACTTTTATTTTTGCATTTTAGGAGACGTATCAAATGACACCCCACTTAATGGGGTAAATGAAAAAAATGTAAGTTCATTATTAAATCTATGAAAGGGGGGTCCAAAATATTTTTAAGAATGTTCGTTATAATTTTCAGTGAAAGTACTAATTAAAAGCTACATTCTGGAATTTATTCAGATTTTTTGAATTGATAGTTTAGAACATAGAGGGGGGGACGCTTTTTTAATGACTTTGGAGAGCAAATACATCGTGATTGAAGGGTTAAAATCAAAAAGTTATGTTACATTACATACTCAATGTGGTACGTGAATTTTTTTTAAACACTTTTCATTTTATGGGAAGGGGGCCTAAAAAATTATTTTTTTTTCAAAAATCTTATCATTTCTGTTTTTGGGTCATTAATCTACGACCGTATACCAAATTTCATCTTATTATCTCAAAATTTTTGAAGACGGACGGACGGACATGGAGAAACTATAAGGGTTTCTAGTTTTCAACGGAACCCTAAAAAGTTTATATGTTTTAAGAATATATTGAATTGTCTTTGTTTAGGTATAATCGTTGGAAAAAAAATTGTAATTCCATCATTTCTTTATTATTTTCTGAAGAAAGATTTTGGATATTTTCATCGATGGTCTACAAATCAATAATGAAAAAAAAATTAGTTCTACTATATAAATTGCAAAATATGAATTTATTTAGGCATAAGTAACTTATTACCACATGATTTTATTATTTGAAAAATACAGAATCATTGAAAACCCCAAAAATACGTAACTAGGCGACTAATGTGGTGTATTCAAGCAAATATTGAAACATGGGATAGTATTGATGTATTTGTGATAGTTAATATGCAAAATCTAAGTGATTTAAGTAATATTAGGTATTTATAATATTATAATTTATTATCAGTGCCCTCCACCCCACATTAAATATAATTTTCATTTTTAAATCTATATTAATTTTGTTAAATTTAATAATGTATAACTGGTGGGGGGGGGGGGTAATGACTCATAAAATAAGGGTTCATACCCCTACTCCAATTACACAATTATATCATGGTTTATATCATTTTCATCTTATGATTTCACAATTATGATAAATAAACATATTAAATTATCAAAAAATATAAAACTGATATTGTCAAATCATTAGTTATATTGCAAATATTCAAACTACTGCAAAAAATAAATGTTTTACATATTTTATTTTCTATTAAATATTATTCTTAGGTGCGTCACATTTTCCACTGTTCCCCTACTACACTTTTAAAAATTCAAATAAATTATTAAACAAATGGGGCATAGGGAAGGTACAATTTTATAAGAAAATGACTACTTGACTTACCCAATTGAAAATACCAACTTATAGAAACAATAAATAACAAAATAGATTAAAATTTCTAAACTCAAAATGCATAGAATAATAATTTATAAACAACACAAAAGAATCATAATTAGCATAACAGTAATCTTACACTGTTAAAATAATAGTTGGCAATAGTCAAATTTACCAAAAATTGGTGAAAAATTCAACAAGTACAATACAGGCTCCAGGTTACATTCCACGTTTTCCATTTACTCCGCTCTTTTTTGTCCACCGCGTATATAGAAGAAAGTAAAGAATCATATTCGAATTTAATTTTTTTCTTATTTACAAAATTTTAATATGATACTAGTAAATTGCGTTTCCTGAATATTATATTCAAAATAAAAAAAATGGCAACAGATTAGGTATGTATAGGGAACATAATTAAAAAATCTCGTGAACGTAAGTTTTTGTTGGAGAAATACTTGTAACTTTTTTTTGTTGAAATGAAACTTATTTCAGAAGTTAAATTCTCTTTAAATTGAGTTAGATTTTACACTCGGATGAAAATGAAAAACAGCATCGGAGCAGAGAGAAAAATGCACAACTGACTTTTATATTAAACATTCGCAACGGTTTATTATATGTTTATGAAGACGACGATGGCGTAATTTAGTTACTGCGAACGAAAAATTTTATCAAATTATAAAAACCGTTTTAGTTTTTAATGTCAATAGTTATACCTTCATAAAACAATAAAAAACATGGAAATAAAATTCTTGTATCATCTTTTTTGTCTATGGATATTTCACCACTGTAAAAGCCCCCCCCCCCAGGGTTTTACTCTTACTTGTTTAGATCTAAGTTGTAGAAGTTACCCATTTTTTCGAACTTTAGGAAAATTCATGAAAATATCACATTAATTAGTTTCCTTCAAATCGAGATGTCGATTTTTTCATAAAAATTAAAATTTTAGATTTTGTATCAAAAAATACTGACAGTTTTAACATGTACTGTCAATTGAGTAATTTCTAAAATCCAATTGTAATTTTGATTATACCTATTCGTAAATAAGTATCATTTACATGATTTATTCAATTAATCATTCTTAAGTGAATTATTTGTTAATAAAGTGCTATACAAATTATTTTATTTCAATAAAAAGACAATACAATAAATACTACAATTGTATAAAATTAATTATATCAATACTATATTTTGATTGGTATAACAAATTAAACTATACCATAAAAATATATTTCGATCCTGCAAGCAAAAATTACTAATTCATATTGTAACTTTAGTCACACGGGGCCTAGCAAGAATTACATTATTTTAGACGTGGTATGTAAGTTTGAAAGGGGTCTATGGGAAAATTTGTGTGTTTTGAAATTTGATTTTTTATGCAATACAAGAGTTTAAAAACAGTTAAAAAAAAGTCATTTTACATGACCCAAATAATAAATAAAATGCCACGTTTGTCACAAGACTTTCTTATACGTACTACAATGTACTTCTATCTATGTATTTGTATAAAAACAAATTTTTCTGGCTAAATGATAACATTTGCACTCAATATTATCATAAACTAAGAACTCTTGCAAAATAACATTGACAATTTCAAAAATAACTATTTTATGAATTGCAAATAAACTGACATTAAATTGATTCAAAGACTTATATTAGTCGATACACTTTATTTCTTATTCTGCCAATTGAAAATTCTACCGACTTGTTTATAAACGTATTAAATTGAAATGTTCGTCTACCTTCAATGCTTATAAATAATAAATCAATTTTATTATAACATGCTTATATTGGATTTTATTCTTTCTATAAAAATAGCGCTTTTCATAATCATTTGCTTATCAAAATCAAGAAAACGGAAAATTAAAATACATATTTAAACAAACTATATTACAATAAAAACAATAGTTACCAAGAGTTTATAGTTATCTTTGTTAGAACTAATATTTCTCTGTCATATCAGTATTTAACTCCACAGGAACCAACTGTTTAAATTTCTGGTATCTTTTATCTGTACCAATTTGGAGAATTCAAAATTATGAAATTTATTTGCATAAAAAAAGAATTACTACATATTTTTACTTTCTTATTTGTAGTGTCAAGGATTATTTTTTTTAAATATTTTGATGGAATTATCCATTTGAACTTTCCTATTTTTTCGTAATGATGTATCTCTGTCTGTCTGTCTATAGACATTGTAACTCAAGTACTTATGTTTAATTTTCTTCTATTTTTCTTTCAACCGGAAACGGTTGTTTACAGGGCCGGTATCAGTCTAGGCTTCGGTATGTCGTACTAGACACTCGAAAAATTTGCGTGTGTCGAATTACCCACCAGAGATTGGAAAAGCATTTAATTTTGGGTTCTGTTTACGAGGACTTATTTATGACCTGCAAAACATTAACCCTTATCGAAATAAATGATTTCGTCGTCAAATGTACACTACTGATCAAAAAAAAGTGGACAGCATGAATTTAAGCACAACGATTAAATTTATTGTCTTCTATCATAATTTTCCGTTAATATGAAGGGTAGTTTAATCAATAGATTGAATTAGTATATCATTGGCATCAATATGTTGTATAATTGAGGAATATCCAATGTATTTTTAATATTATTTTTGCAATATTGCTTGATTTGTGCTTACGGTTACAAAAATTCGCATATTGTTTAATAGTGTTAAATCGCAATTTTTAACACTTTTTGAAGTTTTTATGATTCAATGTCACCAGTTAAGCGGCAAGCATTAATTTTATTACATTTTTTATATAATTCAACCAATCCTCAAAATGTTTTTATCATGAATTTAATAAAAAACAAAAAAATCATATTATTCCGTTATAAAAGATTATAGAGTGACTTTAAGCAAATTTTATAAAGTCAAATCAACTATTTTGAAATTAAATTAACATAAAAGTTCATATTTTATGTACTTATTTACTTTTATTTTAAAATAGAACGACGTAGCTATCAGAAGAAGAGTGTGGAATAATTATTGTTTTTAGAAAATTGGAGAAATCTATTAGAAACATTGTTGTTGAAATGTAAAAACAGGGAGTTAATGATACTAAAAGTGCTGTGCATAAAAAAATTTATAATTATAAAACACTAGGAACTGTTTGACGCGCTCCAGGTTCCGGTCGATCACGGAAAATAACAATGAGAGACAATCACGCGCTTAAGAAATTGGCACACAAACATAGAAAGTCTTCATATAAACATATCGCGGATGATTTTGAGACTTCCAGTGGTCTTAAATAAGTCGGCATACGATCAGAAGACGTTTAAAAAACAAAGGAATAAAAAGTTATAGGTGTAGAAGAGTTTCTATGCTTTTTACATAAAATATAAAGAAGAGGAAGACATGGGTGCAGAAATATGAAAAATGCAGATTGGAATAAAGTAGTATGGCCCGATGAATCGCGACTTTGTTTGGTATCAGATCGTTCTGAAAGATGTCTACGAAGATCTGGAGAACTGTTTTTATCAGAGTACACAACTAAAACAGTTAAAAAATCAGATGGGATAATGATATAAGGTTGTTTTAGTGCACAGGGTGAGGAAAAATTGTACTGAATGAAAAAAGATGTAAAAATTAACGCTACTAAATACAAAAAAAATGTACAAGAAGAGTTTCTTTCAAGTATTAACGCATTTAATAAATGTAGAATTTTAATTTTTATGCAAGATAATACCCTCTGTAATACGACAAAAAGTGTTATTGATTGGATTAATGACCACAAAATAAATTTTAAGGATGATTGACCTCCACAGAGCCCAGATTGAAATTGAATTCAAAATTTATGGTACCCTATTGACAAGGAGTTACATTAATGTAATAATAAAAATTTAGAACAGTTATGGACAAATATAAATAAAATTTGGAGTGAAATCAGCGTCGAAACAACAAATAAACTTATATCGCCAATACCACGAATATTAGAAGCGGTCAGAAAAATCAGTGGGGGGACTACAAATTATTAAAATTGTTTGTAATTATATATTTAATAATTAAGTAACAATATATATTTTATAATAACTACACACATTTATTTAATTTATTTATAAATTCCCTTTTATTTCCATTTTACGTTAATTTTTCCGCTGTCCACTTTTTTTTGATCAGTAGTGTACTTACTGTAGGTAAAATTTAGAAAAACGTATTATGAATAAATTTTTGACCAAGTAAATATTATTGAATTTTACAAAAACGATTTTGATAAAGATAGATTAATTAATAACAGAGACATGTTCCTTGATTTGACAATAAGAAGTAATAAAAAAATTAAAAAGTTGAAGGATATCGTGACTTTTTTACGTGATAACGAGGGGTGGTGCATAGGAATCGTACCCGAATCGTCTTGCACAAATGAACGAAGTTTTTCAGTTCTGCGTCGAATAAAAAAATATATTCGTTCAACAATGATGCAAGACCGATTAAATCATATGACTTTGATCCACATTTATTCAGAAGTTGACAATTGAAACACTAATGGACGAATTGATCGTTGAAAATAATAAGCATACAACTGTTTTCGCCTTATCGCAGAATAATTAATGTACTTTGTAATAATTTAGTCAGAAATTATGAATAAAAAGCTAATTTGAATTTTTATTTGTAAAACTATTGATAATTTTTAAAGATTTAAAAACCATATTTAAAAAAACTCTCCAACTTCCCCCTCCCCTCACTTTTTTACTAGACACTATAATTATTTTTGAAACGGTGCAAAATAGAGAAAAATCTTTTTTATAAAAGTTTTAGATAATATTATTATCTATAATTTTCATTCTATTCAATTTTTTCTATAGTTTATCAGTTTATGAGAAATATGCTTGTTAATAAAATTAAAAACAAGTACATTATATTATGTTTCATTTAAGTTTGCAGTGGTTACCGAGTGATTTGACCGTACGATGCACGTTTCATACCGTCAAATTACCTAGCAACCACTGCATTTAATCTCAGTAATACGTATAAGAAAGTCCCATGGTGTATTTAATTTCTGGAATATCCCATAGTATTTGCCTTATATATGTACTTTTTATTAAACTAATAAGTTGCAGCATATCCCTGTACATAAATAATGTTGATTAATAATGTAATTTTGCACCTTTCTGAGAAGGCACACATGCATGCAATAATAATTATAGTGACTGCTAGTTGTGCTAATAGACCTTAGCTCTCATAATTTATTGTACATTACAGCCGTTAATATTCATGCGGCCGAAGTTCCATATTCATACATACACACGGCTACTTAAACACAACGATACATAATTCAACAACATTTAGTTTTGGAGTTATTGGGCGTTTAACTTGTACAGGTGTGTATGAATTTTTAAATTATGTCTTAATAATAATTATGTCGTGTCTTGAAATTACATACTTAATTTTTAAAACAATTAAATCGATGTTCTAATATCTTACCTATGGAGAAAAATATTTCATAAGAATCACTAAATTTTTAAAGAAGTATTAGGTACTATTTGATGTAGTAATCTTGAAATGGTCCAAAATATTGTAATTCTTGCTATACCACGTGTTTGTTACTATAGTTACAATATCAATTAGTTATTTTTAGGTGCAGGATTGAAACCTAGGTATATTATTGGTATAGTTTAATTCCTTATACCAATAAAAAATATGCTATTAATATAATGAATTTTACATACTCAAAATTAATGATTTTTCAACGTTGAAAATTTATGAATTTTCAAAGTTTTAATCTCTACCACGATCTACAACGATCTTTATTGGTCTTTGTAGATTGTTTTAGATCTTTGTAAGTCATTGTAGATCTTTGCAAGTCTCCACAGATCATCTGTTGAGATCTGAGTAGATCTCTGCAGATCTATAATTTTTTCCCGGGAGTACATGTTAAAATTGAAATTTTTAACCGACAACTTTAATTTTTATTAAAAAATCGACTCCATTTTTCGTCCGGTAATAAAAATGAATTTTAAAGCTTGTAAACACTTTTAAACGCGGTATCAAAACTATAGGTGCAATCTCAGTAAATTGGATTTTACTGTTTTTATTCAAAATTAGTAAATACACTTTAGTAAATATACTTTATATACACTGGTAGAAAGGATTTCTCAAACCAAGTAAACCTTGTTTTGTATATAACGAAAACAATATATTCTTAAGATAAGCAATAATCTCTTAAACCAACTATAGTATTCTTGAACGAAGGTATAACGTAGTTGGATTAAGAGTATGTTTTTTGTATTAAGAAAATATTGTTTTCGTTACAAAACAAGGTTTTCTTGGTCCAATACATTTTTTTCTGTGTACTTTAGTTTTTACTTCCTATGTCATACGCCACTCAAAAAAGAAAACTAAAAAACGACTTAAAAAAGCCGAAAAATACTTAAAAATATATCCTTTAAAATTAATAAATATCGTTTTTGAATTAAAAAAAACAGACTTCTGAAGTCGTTTTTTAATTTAATTTTATTTTATTCTATGACAAAGTTTGATGTATAAAATATAACCGATCTGAAGTTAGGGTACCAACCACCGTTGAGGTAACAATTTAGTCTATTAACATATCCACGTACCTATTTTATTAGATACACATGTGAAGTTATGCGTTAAATGTATTAATTACAGGCTGACGTGCAAGAGAACCTAATTAAAACGCTAGCAAAACGTTCAATTATCAGTTAGAAACATGTAGACAGACGTTCTGCGCGCAACCGTCTCAGAAGCAAAACAGAAGGGGTAGAACATGTGTTAAATGACCAAGGGTTAGGTTATTTGGGGGTAATATGTATTATCTAAAAATTTAAATGTAAAAAAAACACATTTTTGAATTGATCACGTGAAATCTAATTTAAATTTTAGACAAGTGTATGGTAAATGCTTTTTACTTTCTTATATCCATGTATGGATATGAAATATTCCATTTTGACCTTCCCTTCTGACTATTTTTGCCATAATGTCTCTCTGTCGGTCTGTCTGTCTGTAAGCACTGTAGCCCAAATACGACAAATCGTAGAAGGGTGAAATTTTATATTTAAGATTAATTTTTGTCTTGGAAGAAAACCTTATATTTTTGAAAACGATCTTTCAACCGGATACGGAAATTTACTGAAATCGATTTTTGACTTTTTCGAATTACATTGAAACAGTGCAAATTACAGAAAAATGGTCAAGTTAAAAATTTTAAGTAATATTATTTTTTATAATGCATATTCTATTTATTTTTTTCGAAAAAAAAATTATTATAATTCAAATGGTTCATATGTGAGAAAAAATATCTGCCATGAGTGTCATGAGACTTTCTTATACGTAATACTGAGAGTGAACAATATGGGTGATTCTAAATAATTATTTTTAAAAATTAATAATTAGTAATTACGTTTAACAAAATTCATTTGATACATAATGTATAAATAATATTTTTATAGTTAATGTTCTATTCTTTCATTAGTTTGTCAGAAATAAATTTCAGTAAAATAAAAATCACGTACACTGTTCACTATCAATATTACGTATAAGAAAGTCCCATGGTACCTTTTTTATATATGACTTGAACTATTAAAATAAAATTAACTAAAATGTAAAAATTACACGAAAATAATTACTATTTACACTTAAAATGATTCATTTTTAATCTCCATCAAACTGTACAATTATAATTGAAATATCTGAAAGAGAGAATTATTTCAATATACTTAACTATAAACAAAAGCAACTGTGCGCCCTACAGCGCCACCTTAATGACGTTGTAGAAAATACGCAATGTTACATTTCTGCTTTGTAATTAGCACTTGATACAATCGGCATAAAAATATATATTACACTACATGAATTCATATTAACAGTTGGTTTATATATTTATATTTTAAAAATAACTTGGTACCTATTTATAAAATGTGTACAAATAAAACTTTATTGATTTCTTTAAGTACCTGCCTATTTTAAATACGATTTTTCAAATTAAAACTTAATTAATTATAGTCAAAAACTGTCTGTTGGGAATTTTAACTTAGAAAATGTTTTTTAATACTTTAAAATTAACTTAATATTTATAAAATGTGTACAAATAAAACTTTATTGATTTCTTTAAATACCTGCCTATATGTTAAATTTGATTTTTCAAATTAAAACTTAATTATTATAGTCAAAAACTGTCTGTTGGGAACTTTAGCTTTAAAAATGGTTTTTAATACTTTAAAAATAACTTAGTATTTATAAAATGTGTACAAATAAAACTTTATTGATTTTTTTAAATACCTGCCTATATGTTAAATTTGATTTTTCAAATTGAAACATAATTAGTATAGTCGAATATTGAATTCAAAAACTGGCGGAAATTTTAGATTTAAAAAATGTTTTCTATCTAACACAAATTTGTATTTATAAACTGATCATTTTTTGTTAGAGATTGAAACTAGATGAGCTACCCAGCGATGCTCGAAAGTTAAGTATTTTTGCAAATTTCACATTATTCTTGCTATTGCACGAAGAAAAATTACAGTTGCCGATTAAAAATTTCAGTACCTGCTGAGTAACTTCTCCAATCTCCATTGTAATTTTTATAAAACTCAATTTTTACTACAATCGTAAATATCATTTACATAATTTAATTAACTAATTATTTTTAAATTGAACTATATAGTGCTATACAAATTATTTCATTTCATAAAGTAGTACATTTTTCTATTCAATACTAAAATATTTATTAAAAGACAATACAATTAATACTACAACTGTGTAAAATTAATTATATTAATAGTATATTTTTTATTGGTATAACAAATTAAACTATAGGTACCAATAATATAGATTTCGATACTGCACGCAAAAATTACTAATTCATATTGTAACTTTAGTAACACGTGGTCTAGGTTAGGTTAGTAATAATTAATAGTAATATTTCTTTAAAATTGAATGATTGTCATGAAATATTTTTCTCCGTGAGTACATAGTTGTTTAAATTTAATAAAAACTTTATTTGTATGGAAAATATGACTAGGAATAATAAAATCTATATATTTTTTTTAATTAGTTCATTCAACATGATTTCAAATAAAATGGTGAAAATATCCAGGTAAATTTATTTGCCATTTATTTATTCAAGTATGTAAACGGTGTACTTCAATTTAAAATATACTCTAAAAGACAATTCTACGTTGAGTGTAATTAAATCGTAATAATCCCAAAGAGACTAATGATAAAAAAAGAAAATTAACAAAACCGTGCACTCAATATTAATTAAACCCTCATCAATTGGTCATTACTAATTTCCGATTTTGGAATCCTCAGGCTATTTATCACACACGCTTCTTACCACAAATATAATTCAGTAGAATACCTTTCACCCTCAATTACGAAAAACACCCCTATTGTGAGGGGTCTGCGTGCCCCTGATTACACTCCCACGCTTACACACACACAAACACACACACACACACACACATACATACATTTCTTACACTCCTCTTGTCAGTAGCGTTACTTCAAGAAACTAAGATCTTAGAATAATTTTTTTTTAATTTTGATATTTTATGACCTAGATAAATCCATACTAATATATATAATAAGTACGAAAGTATATCTGTCTATCTGTCTGTTTGTTACATTTTCATGGTTAAACTGCTGAACCGATGTTAATGAAATTTTACAGGGAGATAAACCCCGCGAAAGAATAAATGCTACTTTGCATCTCGAAAAAATGTTTGGATAAAAAAAAATGGTGTATGCCATTTTTACGAGCAATATGTTATACTTTTTTGGCATAGACATCTATCGTGCAAATTCGAAACTAAAAATATCATGTGTAAGTCGTGGGTAACAGCTAATAAAAATTATATTTTCTTAATTTATGGATAGAAAGGGCCTTATTATGCCTTTTTTATCAAAACCCTTTAATATGACATTACTATTTATTAATAAATCCTTCTATACATAAAATATAGTGACGTCACTGGTAAAGCAGTACTTAAAATTCAGTTTTAACAAACACAAACATTTAAAAATTAAATATTCGTGCTGAGACGAGACAATCACCGGGTTTGTCTCGTCTACTTTGACCGAGACCAAACTGTTTCAATTTAAAAAATAATTATAATATCTTAAATTTTAAAAAAATGTTTAAATACAAAACACAGTGACGCCACTGGCTGGTAAGAAAGGCATCGCCTTGGGGTTGATTATACTGCAGAATAATTGTATTGAGAAATAATTGTATCATTAATGTAGAATAAGTCAAAACGCAAGTTTTGAAGTAGAATGTATGCTTTTGCTCAATTCAGATTGCATAAAAAGTTAGAAATATGTCTTAACTCTTTTCATTGCAACAAAAATCAGGATATAGAATCATGCATGGAGGCTCACGGGGTAATTGATTTGACAAATTTTACAACTAATGTCCGGTAGCATAAAAGGGCTAGCAAAATTTGTTAGCTCGCAAGCACTCACAAATGAGGTATTAATTTTGTGAAAGTATCTATGGATTTGCTATGGAATTTAGAGCAGTGATACTTCAACGTATTGTAACACAATTGGCGACTTTTAGTTAAAATAATTACATAATTTACATACAACGCGTGCGCAAAACTTGTCAAAGTCTTCATGAAACTCCAAGAGAACTATCATATATATGTTTGATACCTCATTTGAGAGTGCTTGCAAGCTAGCTTTTATCTCCTTTATATGATACCAGATATACATAAGTTTTGATTCGACGTCCAACCCTTAAAATATATTAGCACCATTTTGTCAAAGTCTTCATGAAACTCCAAGAGAACTGTCATATAAGTTTGATACCTCATTTGAGAGTGCTTGCAAGCTAGCTTTTATCTCCTTTATGATACCAGATATACATAAGTTTCGATTTGACGTCCAACCCTTAAAATATATTAACACAATTTTTTTGGTACGACGAAATATATATTATATAAGTATTTATTTTTATCATACGCAACATTAAATATTAAAAACATTAATAAATATATGTGTATATAATTTAAGTAATAGGCACATGTATATTATTATTAAACTCACTTCCAGCCGTCAAAATTTGATTAAAATTCAAACGTGTTTTTTGTTTATTGTTTCTTTTATAAAAACAGTCAAGTATTTTTAGTAGCATGATTACATCAAAAAGTGTTTCTCAACGTTATAACGGTACCTACCTACATTATTTTTAACATAATTACGTATTATTATATGAAACGTATTTTAATATCAATATTGAATGGGATTATTTTTAAAAATGTTATAATTATTCATGAAAATGTGTTATAAAAGGGTTTTTAATAAAAATATATACCTAAGGTACTTTTAATGAAAATGTTAAAGGTACCAACCTAAATCAACTTATCTTAAAATATTATATAAAATGCAACGTCTCTCTGTCCGTCCGTTAGTGCGCTATCACTCGAGAACCATTTATCCGATTTGCATGTTTTTTTTATTCATAGATATGTTCATTGTCCAGGTTTTTGTTACGTTTGGAATAAACAGTGACGATAATAGTAAATCAAGTCAGAAAAAAGTTTGACTTCAGCGCGCTATTTTGCAATACGCTGCTTAAACTGTTAAATATTTAAAAAATATATTGTAAATAGTAAAGAATTGTGTCGGATTGTATAATTCAACTGTATTTTTCAAAAATAATTCCGTAGTTCACGCAACCGAAGCCGCGGTCACAGTTAGTTTAAAATAAACATTTTATTAAAAAACAATGTACGGGGAGAGGGCAAGACTTTTTATATGCGCTAAATTATAGTTAAAAAAATATGATTTGTTGAACTGTAGGTATGTCTGTTGGTTTGTTACCTTTCCACGGCTAAAATAATTAACCGATTTTGATGAAATTTTGCAGAGGGATAGCTTGCGTCGTAAAGAAGGACATAGGTTACTTTATTATCCCGAAAAATTTATTAAATAAATAAAAGTACAAATTCCACGCGGATGTAGTTACTCATAAGAATTAAATTGATATAAAATTATGATAATTCTTAAATAGTAGGTAAAACATTTCATAGGTAATTTCAATCAAATATCAGAATAGAAAATACAAAAAACTATATTAAGAAATTATACATTTCTGTAACTATGAAAACTTAAAAGATATAATACTTAATAGAGCAGGTAGCTTAATTAAAAGCTTGTTAATACACCGCTTTACCCATCCTTCCCCTATTTTACTAATCAAATAATTAACAACTGACAACCTGCAAATTTAAATACATTCAGATTTTTTTTAAATAATCATACAAAGAATTTAACAAAGAATTAAAAATAACTATGAACGATAAAGTTAATTACAGTTTTTATACTACGTAGGTAATCATACAATAAAAAAACTTTAAAACTAATTAATTACATAAAAATGTATTGAAATCATTTATAACAATCAGAATAATTAAAACATTACCGTCTATGAAATCACAAAACTTTTCGTTTGTATTATTTAAAAAAATAACTTTTTCATTATGTGCATATAGCAAAATTCTTGGAATAAAAATGAAACAAAAAATTCACATTACAATATATATTATAAATATTACATATATGTAATGTCCAGCCACACACACACAAATATATGGTTCTATAAAAAGAAACACTTTGATGTTGTTAAAAATGTACAAATGAATATAACATACATGCGAAAAAAATCTGACCGAAATTAAAATAATTTTTAATCCATTTGAAATAAAAAAATTAATTATTTAAAAATTTTGTTATGTAAAATATCAACATATAAATTATTAATATTCTAAATTCTTTTTGTTTTGATTTAAAATATTACATTAAAGAACAGTGGTCACCTATTTTTTAGACTTTAGATCTACCTCTGTAAAATATAATAAAAAATATGAAATCATATAAATCATGACCTTTATAATAGAAAAAGTATGCCGGGATGTAAAAATTGATGGCGCGTCATTTTTTTAGATGATAGAGGTGACTATAATATGTAAGGAAGGTATCATACCTTGGATCAATTTTTATATTCTTTAATATAACTTTTTCATAACCTTTTTTAATTGTATTTTAATAATAGATTTTATAGTTTACTTTTAATGAAAAAAGGAAAAAACTTAATACATAATTCATAATATAATGATAGCTCGAAATGAGTTTTGTATGAGTTGATTCATTAGTGCATAACAGTGTCCATTAATTGTGGATTTTTTAGAAAAATGAACTGAATAAAATGCTACCACATAGTTAATATAATAAATACGAGAGAATGATTATAAAAATACAATGTTTTTCAGATTTTATTGGAAGATAGATACATCTTCAAACAACCAACCAAATTCCAAATTACCTTTTCCAATGAAATTACTTAAATATAACAAAATCACAAATCTATTTTTGAATGGTTACATTATTATATAACAGTGTCCATCTACATATAGCAATGAGTCCATAATACACCAGGGGTCTATGGAAAATTTGTATGTTTTAAAATTTGGTGTTTTTTATGCAATGCAAGAGTTTAAAACCAGTTCAAAGAGCAAAAAAGGTATTTTAAAATTTTTAATTCACAAATAATTACAGGGGGGGTTACACGCAAAAAAGGTGGGGAACCCCAGATCTATATGTATAATAAAAATCATTATTCAATAAACACAAAACAGATTTTTGTAAAACTTTTTTCCATATATAGAACGATATTCAAAAACTATAACATTCTAGGAAACAAAAATTGAATTATTTTCCAAAAACCAATACACTAATCAATCCCAAATTAGAGTACTGATCAGGTACAATTAAATACACGTTTTTTTCAAATTATTCAAAATTGTAACTATATTGGCAATATCGATTAGTTATAATTATCGTACCAAATCAAGTATTAATTCACTAATGTTTCAAACAGTTTCGAACATAATCGAATGAATATGGGTTCACTTAACTGACACATGTTAATCTGTATCCTATATAAATCAGAGCTTTAAACGAGATGAGACGAAAGCGAAACAACCGAGACTCGTTTGATTTATTTATTAATTTATTGTTTGTAATATGAAGAAAGACATTTTTTAATATAACTTATCTTAGGAAAAAAATCGTGCTGAAAAAAAAATTCTACCATCAAAATTTGCAAAAAAAAAAAGATAATTTATATAAATTTTGAGTGCCTCAATGGACCATGATAAATATTTTGTATCACTGTGCGACTATATTTGGTAGGTTTATGAAAAAAAAGTCTTTTAGCGTTCCAAATCTTCCAAAAATTGAAGTAGAGGAAAGTCTGAAATTTCATACATATATCTCGGGTTGCACAAAGCAAAATAAATCATGATTAGTTGTTTTCAAAGCATTATTACATCAATTCTAAAAAACAATCACGGCTATGATACATGTTATAAGGTAAAAAATTGTCATATTAAGTGAATTGTTCACTTACAAATTGAGAATAAGTTTAGAATAAACATTAATCATGGATTGAAAACAACCGATTAACTAATCGTTAATTATTTTGCTTTGTGCAACCCGAGGATAAACTATCAAAATATATAATATTACCTGTTACGTATAAAAGGGTATAGACTAAAAATAAATTACATTTTACAGACAAAGCTTATAGATTTAAATTCCAAAAATAATTTTGGTATCATTTGCAACAAAATTATAAAATAAGTAATCCTTCCGATCATAGTATATTTTATTCATAGGTACAAGCAAATGTAGTTATGAAAAAATATTAATTACCATTGTACTGTATAAACAAAACAAATTGTTTTTCATAAATAATTCTTACCCCGATTTATACATACATAAAAAAATTTCAAATGTGTTTTAAAAATTAATAAAAAAATATTTTTAGACTGAATGGAATATCGATTTTTTATCGTGATATTTATTAAAACATTTTTAATTAAGCGAATAAAATTTCTAAAAATACAAAAAAATTCCGTGCATTGAATACAATTCTAACAGCAGTAATAATAAAAAGGATATTTACGAGCTATGGTATTTTACTACCGTATTTAATATTATATTTATTTACTCACTTCATGCAAAATAATAACAAACTTGAGCCATATTTTCTTCCGTATATAAAATAATAAAGAAATAAAATGATATTTAAAGTACCTATTGTTTAAAATAACATCGTAGACTAAATTGACCGATCCCCCTCCACGTTCGTTTTTCCACATTTGTTAAAATAAATAATTATTTTTCTCAACCAATAAATACCACGTTAAATATACCCCCCTCCCTCCACCTCCTCGCCATTTTTCAGAAAAATGGCATAAAACTAGTATCTGTTAATCATTAATTTCATTAAAAAATAATATCATGATTATATAAATTACATATTATATGATTTTTCAACTTTTACTAATCTTTTTTTTAATTAAAAACTCTCTTATACGCAATACTGGGTGTAGCATGTAATTGTTTCTCATTTTAATAAAAAATGAATGGGTTATATATTATAGATAATAATATCCCCTACAAAATTAATCTAAAACATTTTTTTCTAAATCACACCATTTCAAAAATAATTCCAAAAGTTAAAAAATTGAGAAGAGTAAACATCCGTTTCCTCCCTAAACTAAAAATTTCACCTACTCTATTTTTTTACAGATCGACATATCATGAAGAATATAGTCAGAACAGTTTCAATAAAGGTCAAAATGGTTATTCACATCAAATTCCCGTATTCGAAAAAAATCAGCTTAGAAATAAATACCTACTATGTATATGACCATATTTCATAGTATGACCATATAAAAAAATAATAAATAGATAAATAAACACTTATTAAAGAAGAAATGATTATTAAATAAAGAATGTATCTTAAAATTAACTGCATGCATTAGTTTTACTCCTTTTCAATTTATTTCTAAAATAAAAAAGCACACGAATAAAATTTTTAGTACATAATAAATTCTTTATTATGCTTTTAAAATAATATACCATACCCATTTCAATCGTTCTAATATTACTATTTTATAGCCCCAAATGTTTTCTTTAAAAATCCAATAAAAATAAATTTATTTTCACATTACATGTCATTACATAAAAAAATAATTGATACAAGATGTATTTAAAATTACATGGCTTCTGAGCATAAACATCGACTTTTCTATAATATTAACAATGTTAAAAAAATTACCTTTAATAATATGAGGGGTAAGTATCTTCCACTTATTTATAAACTCACAAAAAAATCACATTAATCAATGAAAAGTAGTTATTAATAACTACACATTATAGTTTAACTACCTCAATTCCACAAGTTGCTTCAAACTATGCTTTTTATTTGTGAAAATGATCCATATTTAAAACCTCATCACTCAAACTTAAATATATCTGTTAAATATTTTCCTAATTTTCCACAACAACCACTTATAATTTTTTTTTTAATTGTCAACAATCAACCGCAAACCATATCAACAATAAACCGATTCGACTATTGTCAACAATTAACTTTCCAAAATTGTCAACAATGAACCGAAAACGATATTCAAATATACCCGGATGCAATACGCGTACGTAGTACAGTCTGAAGTTCGTACAGATCCTGTACGTAACGCGACGGCAGTCTGACCAACACTGGCGCTAGTACATCGGGCGTCTCTGTTGTACCTGTCGACGTCGAGGGCGCACGACCGCTCCGGTCGACGCAGGCCGAACCTGGGCGGCGTTAATAGTTTCAGGTACGGGCGGTACGTTTCGAATAGTGTACTGCTAACTATCTGCATAAGAACGGTATCAGCATGTTTGATATTTTCATATTAACAACAGTGTTTATGCATTTTTAATCGTTATTTATTTTCGTGCTTAGTAAATCCGAAAGTAGAAATTTTTCAATTAAATTTTATATATGGGAGTACTGTTATTACAAATACTAAAATTTATATTTATTAAAGGATTATAAGTACATAATTAAGACAAGAAACCGAATTAACTTCTGAACCGAAATAGGGTGAGAACTAATATTCAAGAATCATAACTTACTTGTCTATTTTAGGACACGTTGTCAAAGTAATATAAATATTTGTTTCAAAATTGTACGTACCCCCAGTTTTAGCAAAGACTGTTATTTTTTGAGCCCAATATTTGCTATATATTACATCAAATAACCTGGTAACATTGATAGAAAAAATCGGGTAAAACCTATTCTTTTAAAAATAAATAGGTAGATTAAGTATGTATAAAATTATGATACCCAGTACCGGCTTAAGGGGGGGGGGCGAAGCAGGACAACCGTCCGGGGCGCCAAGCCAGCAGGGGCGGTGCGCGGAAGGCAAGAAGTAACAACGAAAAAAAAGAGTCTTCAAAGGTTGAGGAGGGCGGCCAAAAATTTTCGCCCAGGGCGTCGGGATTGCAAAGGCCGGCTCTGATGATACCGTTTAAATTATAAATCATATTCTTCATATTTTTAACTCTTCTCTTCATTTTCTCTTCCTACTTACAGTATTTATTAAAATATCATTAAGAAAAAAAGATAGATAACTTTTTAATATAATTTTAGACAAATGAGGTTAGTTTTTAAGAATTAACTTTTCGGGATGTTCTTAAGGACAACGGCAACGAAAGCCTACAGAAGAATAGAGGTTTGTTTTTGACTATTCTTCTATAAAGTTGTCTTGTTTGAGAGTAAAATCTGGCCTTACCATTAAAAATTAAATCTTAACATATTTTAAGAAAATTTATTTATTAAAATTTCCTCATTTGTTTGGAATATTTTAGATAACCAGAGAGTTCTCAGTATTGGGGAAGATGAAATATTAATTTTCTAATATCTCAAGAAAAAATATCAATATCTAATAAAGGAAAAGATTCAAAACTCTTTAAATATAATATAGCAATTTCATATAAAATTAAATTAAAACATGAAGCAAAATTCATATCTGTTATAAATATGAGAAATATGTACATTAAACAAGTTAAATAAAGAAAAATAATATACAGTGAATTGAAAACATCAAAACCTTTATTAACTTCTACAATAAAAAAATGAACATACCCGAAAAAATAAACACAGCTTTTATATTTTAAAACACAAAGGTTTTTACGCCTTCCAATAAAAAACGTATTGCTGGAAAACCCATCAAAGTAAATACTAACAGGGAATTATAATATTATGTATACTTATAATGTAAATGTCTTTTTTAATGGCGCGTGGTAGCGAAATTCATCACAATTAATTCAGGAAATTACACCCGAAAAAAAATATAAAAACACTTTTTCAATAACATTTGTAGAATTGTATGTATAAAGTAGTTATTTGTTTGTTATGTAAAAAATACATTTCTAAATAGTATTTATTTTAATTTTTATATTTATAACCAATAATGAACCAACATATACACAGGGTGTCCCATTTTAATCTATCATAAAGTGTGACTTTTTTTATATAGGTTTTTTACCTCTAATTCAAGTTTTTCAAATAACATTTTTTTCATTTCAAATTAAATTTTTTCCATTTCAAATTCAATTTTTTTCATTTCAAATTCAATATTTGAAAATAAATTGATATATTTATTTTTTAATTGTTTAAAAGTACAATTTATTTTCAAATATTTAATTTGAAATGAAAAAAAATTAATTTGAAATGGAAAAAATTTAATTTGAAATGGAAAAAACTTAAATTTTTCCTGAATTTTTTACTGGAAATCTGTCAATTTTAGAGGAAAATTGCAAAAAATGTGTTTTTTTAACTAGGAAAATGATTTCAGATTAAATATTTTGAATGGCAAAATTAAAAAAAAAAACTTGATATAATTATCAGATTAATTTTTTTTATATAATATGATACTGTAATAAAAAAAATATAGGTTTATATTTGAAAAAAATGCTGGCCCTATTTGATCTTGAAGACGTCCAAAAAATCCAAAATTAATAAAGCCATTTTGTTTCCCCCTCAAAACCAAACAACTTTTATTTTTTATTTTTTTTTATTTTATTGATAAAAAAATTAGAGGGGGATAGACTAAAATGGGTCATCCTGTGTATGTAGGTACAATATATAATTATATTAAATTCTCTGGATGATGATAAATAATTATGTATGTAATAAAAAAATGCAGAAAAATACTGAAGACATTACGAGCTTATTATTATAATATATTCATAGGTGGGCATTAACTCGTTAATCCGTTAATCATTAATTAACGAAGTTAACAAAATGCTTAACGGATTAACTTTTAAGTTAACTCAAAAAAATGTTAACGCTTTTGTTAAATTCCGTTAAATTTAACTTTCGTTAACTTTAGTCCGTTACATTGGTTGTTTGAAGACAAATACATAAGAAAGTTGTCGATAAAGCAAAAAAAAATAATAATTTTGGATGGTTAACTTTTAACGGTTAACTTCCGTTACATTTTCAGAATTTTAACGCTTTAACGATGAACGAAGTTAACTTTTTTATTAACGAATTAACGATTAACGAAGTTAACTTTTTCGTTAACTGTGCCCACCTATGAATATATTTATACAAACTAACAATACATTTATTTCATATAAAATATTTATTAATCTTTCTAGACATATTAAAAAATTAATAATATTTTATATTTTTGTCATAATATATATTTTAACAATACAGGAAAAAAGTTACTTGACCAAGCAATACTTGTTTTATAAATGTATCTCGGAAACAATATTTTCTAAAAAAAAGAAAACACTCTTAATCCATCTATATTATTGTTTCTCTTCAAAACAATACTGTCGGATTAAAACAATGAATTCTCTTTTTGAAACAATATTTTCTTTTCGTTTACTAAAACATAAATTGAAGGGTAGAAATCACTCCATAAAATACTACAAAAATATCGAAATTTCAAGATCTAGCCCAATAGGTTTTTGAGGAAAGTATTTAATATGAATATTAAACTTTTTTTTATCTTTTTTTATCTATCTATTTTTGATTTGCCATTGGGGGGAATAAGAAATAGTACTTATTAGTGCGACAAGAAAAAATAAATAAGGGGGTCAGATAATATTTTTTAAATAAAAAGAGAATCGAGGAGTATGAAATTATAACATAATACTAGGCTAGATAATTTTTGCAAAAAAAAGCGGAGGGGTAGAAAGTAAGAAAAACAAAAATAGCGTGACGGATTTTATGGACAGATTTTATACACGTTTTTTAAAATTTTCCTAACAAATTTGTTGTAGACAAGTTACCACAACACAGTGCCCTATCGATAGCGTAACGTCAACAGGACTTTGCATGACACACAGGCACAGGCATAGAGACAGAAAGAGAGTGGGAGAGAGATAACCCGCAAACAGCCTGAGGCCTTTTAAACGCGGCACAATCATGTGTACTGCAACAGACAAACGACGGTTTTGTTGATGCTATTTTTTTACTTTTTTTTCATAATATACTAGTGTATAAAACGACTAGATGCTTTTGCAAAATTTAAAATCAAAATTGTTTTTTTTTAATAAGATACTTCATAATAATTAATTTTCTATTTTAAACCGACATAAAAAAGGAGGTTCTCAAATCAACCTTTTTCGCACGTAGGTCCCTTTTGAAGGAATGACAAAGTTCATAGACCCCTCCTATAATTATTTGTGAATTAAAAATTGTAAATGACCTTTTTTGCTCTTTTAACTATTTTTAGATCCCCTATAGACCCTGGGTATACTATATACCCCTTTCAAACTTCCATAGTCCTCCGGAGGTCCACATAGATTTATAGTATACTCTCAAATGAGTCCCAAATTTTTATCGAAGTTTCATTATGAATATAAAAAAAGAAGGGATTTTCAATTCGACATTTTTGTTTGTTTGAAAGAGTAATACTCTTAAAGTGGTCCCATATAAATTTCATCAGACTCTGACCATGAACTTCAAAGATACGCCACTTAAGTGTATACAATGAAACTTGGATAACTGGAATCTCAAGCGATCAGTTATTTTATCCCACTAAAAAAAAGGTGTTCCATTTACTCAGATTCCCAGATATAACGGAGCCTTAGTTTATGCATTTTAGTTATATAAGTTTCCCACTTATCCCACTTAATTAAGTTTCACTGTAATAATTAAATTTAACAATTTTTGAAGTCAGGCCCAGTTAATAAGTATTGAAATTGGGTTTATTTTTTCCTGGAATGACTTCTTGATTTCTTCTATAGTTTCCTCCCCAAATAATCGAACTAATATAATTGTATATACAGGGTGATCCAGACCACCCGTCCACTATGTTTTACGCCCAAACTATTGAAGATAGAGTTTTATAAAAAGAGTTTTACTATGTATATCGACCCTAAAGAATTTCAAGAAAATATTTTCAACCCCCTAAAACTGCGCCTTAGGGGGTAGTTTGGGGGGTACATGCCCGTTCCTCAGTAAAATCAAATAGCACGGTATATTCAAAAGTACATAATTGTAAAGACCATAAAAAAGTAAGAAACTTTTGTAAAACAAAAATTTTCATACTTTCAATTGTTTAGAAAATATGGCGACTTGATCTCAAATTTTAAGGTTTTACTAAAAGTGCTCTAATTTCGTTGAATATTAATGGAATTTTGTTCTTTTTTTAAATTTAGAAAGTAGAAATAATGACCTTTGCAATGATCTATGAATATTTAAGATTTTGATAGTTTAAAGTGACATACGCGACATATCAAAAATGCAAAAGTTCAATTAGCGATAATTCAAAAAATTTAAATACAATGGTATATCAATTAATACTTTATCTTAAAAAAGATACGTAAATAAACAACGTTTGATAATAAAATTTTAAATTAAAAATTATAATTTTCAATTTTCCATTTTAAAATTTTGATTTTTAATTTTTAATTTTCTTAACAAAAGTTGTTTATTTATATGTCTTTTTTCAGATAAAGTACTAATTGATATACCATTGTATTTAAATTTTTTGAATTATCGCTAATTGAACTTTTGCATTTTTTATATGTCGCTTTTGTCACTTTAAACTATCAAAATCTTAAATATTCATAAATCATTACAAAAATCATTATTTCTACTTTCTAAATTTAAAAAAAAATAATAAAATTCCATTAATATTCAACGAAATTAGAGCACTTTTAGTAAAACCCTAAAATTTGAGATCAAGTCGCCATATTTTCTAAACAATTGAAAGTATGAAAATTTTTGTTTTACAAAAGTTTCTTACTTTTTTATGGTCTTTACAATTATGTACTTTTGAATATACCGTTCCATTTGATTTTACTGAGAAACGAGCATGTACCCCCCAAACTACCCCCTAAGGCGCAGTTTTAGGGGGTTGAAAATATTTTCTTGAAATTCTTTAGGGTCGATATACATAGTAAAACTTTTTTTATAAAACTCTATCTTCAATAGTTTGGGCGTAAAACATAGTGGACGGGTGGTCTGGATCAGCCTGTATATAATATGTTTTCACAAAATATTCCTTATTTCATATTTGAAAACGCCAAACGTCATTTGTTTATACTATGACTCACAACATCACATTATGCGACTTTTAACTTTATTTATCACTGCGTACCTCTAGCAGACAGTCGCACGTTAATGTTTGCAGCGTTATATCATTACGGAACGACATTATTATCACTATAAAGGGGTTGCTGACCCACGAAAGCAATGAGGCCCGCGTTTAAGCTGTCAGATGGTACAGAGTACATGCGAAATTTTTCGCACGTGGCTGTGTATGCGTGCAATGAGAGTTGGAAAGGGGCAGGGAGGGGATATGTTAATTACTGTGCACGCATATCGGAGTGGATAATCTCAAAACTGACGCATATAATTATTTATAGCTGTTGTTAATTAATTCACCAGCATAACACTAATGATGATGATTACTATTATGACGGAAAAGTATTACTTAATTGTTTTATAAGTATAATAAAGAATTGGCCCTTTTTTCCTGCTAGAAATTATATATCAATCTATATCTATATCTATAAAAGAGTTTGTCCTTAACCACTCACTCACTCACTCATATATCAACGTACAGCCCAAACCCCTAGACCTAGAAACATGAAATTTCGAAGGTGCCTTTCTTTTATGATGTAAGCACCCACTAAGAAATGATTTTTCGAAATTCAACCCCTACGGGGTTAAAACAGGGTGTCAAAATTTATATAATTTTTTTTTGCATTTAATTGAAATTTATCGAACGTACACTACAATATAATTAATGAAACAATTATTTCAGCATTTCCCAAAATTTAACCCCTAAGGTGTTTAACCCCTAAGGGGGTGGAAAAATTTGTAAAAAAATATATTTTTTCAATTCACCGAATGAAACATGGCGCAATAGGTACTCTAAAAAACAAATATCAGTTACGAAAATTCAATTCCTATGGGAATGGGTAGGCGGGTAAATTTTTATATATTTATCTTAATAATTGTACATGATATTAAAGTATATTCGGATTAATTAATATTCAATTAAAAATGAAAGCGAGGGTAGACAGGGGATTAGTTTTTACAATTTTTAACTAAGATCCGAGGTATTTACGTTTTTTATAGGTAATGTAATATGTCATCCCCTATCACGTATGGAGGGTTCTATTAGTTTCGAAGTTTACGCGAGCGAAGCCGCGGGATTCCGCTAGTAGGTATATATAATAGTTTGTCCTGACTGATTTATCACCGCCGGACCTAGAAAGGTGAAAGGTGAAGGTGTATCTTCCTTTTATGACGTAAGCACCTACAGAGTTTGTATGGGAAGAATACTATTCTGGTCAGATTTACTTAACACTTTAAATAAATACTAAACAAAACAAATAATGATTAATGAAACGGGTATTTCAGCAATTCTCAAAATTCAATCCCTAAGGAGTTATACCTTATACTCCACCTTGCAACTCTTTAGAGGTAGAATTTTCAGTAAATAGAGTTGTACACGTACGGCTCCTATCATAACTACCTTTTTAAATATTTTTTTCGTTTTGAATTGTTAATATGTGATATGCGATAGACTTTTTGCAAAATTAGATCAACGAACTCAAATATACAATGTAAGTATCAACCTATTTATATACATTTTTTAAATATCAAAGAAGATTTCCAAGACTTGTGCCCAGTATTATCAAGTTTAACTAAATGCTCATTTAATTAACTGTCATATTATCAACAGATCCAAGCATAATATATTAAATAAAATAGATTTAAAATTTTCTGCAGTATTTATTTACAACGTATATTATGTAAATTTTTCATTGAGAGCTTAAATATTGAATTAAATCACGTTTGTAATACACCAAATTTACTTTAAAGGAGCATTTAGCACTAAAGGAGCTTTAAATTGGTTGATAATACCGGGCATTAGTTATGTTTTAAGTCTTATTTTTTTTGTATTTGTCTTAATATTTCTATGACAAATTGAAGTTTGATGCATGAAATGCAAGTAAAAAATTTTGAATTTTAGATTTGATTAAAAGAATGTTTGTTTTATAGAAAATGACGTGAAAAGTTGAAATTTTCAAACCGCAGGTCTGTATCTCATAACATTCTCGAGATGTAGCCTCTCAAAGTTTTAGTTTTTTCAAAATTTTTGATAAAAATGGCCGTAACTTTTAAACGTGTGGTTGGATTTGATTTTTGTTGATGAATTTGAAATCAGCGTGCCAAAATCTATATAATTACATATATAACACTTAAAAATTCGACAAAATTTTTTTTATGAAAAATCGGCATTTTTTTAAGGTATACCCCTTGGAAAAATTTCAATTTTCAGCAAAAAAAAATTTCTCGACTTTTGAAGTATTATACATGTAATTATATAGATTTTGACACGCTGATTCCAAATCTGTCAACAAAAATCAAATCCGACTACACGTTCAAAAGTTACGATCATTTTTCTCAAAAATTTTGAAAAAACTAAAACTTTGAGAGGCCATATCTCGAGAACGTGATAAGATACAGACTTGCGGTTTGAAAATTTCAACTTTTTACGTCATTTCCTATATAATTAACATACTTTTAACGAAATCGAAAACACAAAATTTTTCAGTCATTTTTCATGCATCAATCTTCGATTTATCATAGAAATATTAACTCAACACACACAAAAATAAGAAGTAGAATCTAAATTTTCTATATAATTAATAATTTTAACTATTTTCTGTGTAATTCGTGATTTAAACCAGAGTTAATTAAGTTATTTCATTGAAACAGAGATATTTGCGATTTTGTATACTAAATAAAATGCAATACAAAAGAACAAATTAATATTTCACCCGCTGTCACGTATGGAGAGTTTTAATTAGTTTCGAAATCCACTCTACTAACAAATTCATCAAATAAACAAGTAATTTTATTAACAACTTGTATTCAATTTAACAACTGTGTCACCCAAATATTGTCTTTCTCATGATAGATCACAGTAGACGTGACTTCTACTAAGAAGCCAAGAAACAGTGATAACAAAATACCAAATTATAAACTACAAAATATTTTAATAAATCTGATACGCGTTGAATTCACAATTCAGTACGAGGGTTAATTTCACCCTTGTTTTTAATGGTACGCTACTGACCCCATTCTACTGGCGCACTTCAATTTCATCAAAGTTAATTTTTTTTAATGATGCCGATAATCCGCTGCTGAAATTCTGTACAGATTATTACTTTTTACTGCATCTGACCGACTGGAAGGAAAATCAATTCATAATTTACCCGAAATATCGTAATTAATTTGTGGTTTTGGTTTACTATACAGGAGCGGATTTAAACTTTACGGCCCTTTATAGTTACGTGAATTTTTTAAGCGAATCTTCTTTAAAGATCTAGTGAATTGGGTTGACCTCGACAGGTTTTAAGGTTATTCGATCATTAGAGCAATGTATAGATAAAAGTCTAAAATTTTAATGTTATTTATGGATAACTCATATATTTTACTAATTTTTATTTAAAATATGGTTTTTGAGTAATTGGATATTAAAAATATGTTAAAAGTTTTTAACACACGATAAAATGAGAGAACTTGCCAAAAGTGCTTTTATTGAAATTCTACACAATTGGCTATATAGAGACATTTTAAACACTAATTATTCGAAACTTTTAAATACTATAAAAATTATAAAATAAATTATAATTTCACATGTAATTTATTCAAAACAATGAAAAACTAGCTCTGCCATTACAGCAAATTAGTACATGTTACTATTATATACCATTCTATCTATTTCAATTTTCTAATTAAATTCAACTTTTTTACTTTTAATAACGAAAGTAAAATATTCCATTAAATGTAGGTACATGTGTTCTGAATATAAATTAAAAACAAAATTTTTCGAAACCAAATCTTTATTTACAGTGTGCTAGACGTATAACCTTAAGATGAAACGCTAAGAGAGACTGATTATGGGCGAAAGAGCGATGAGTATATGTATAAGAGAAAAATGAATTAAAAGCGCATACTTAGGGCGTTTTTCCACACACCGGCAAAACCGGCGCCGTTGCGGTTAATAACTTATTTTTTTATAATAATTCACAACTATATTTTTTTTTCCAAAAATATGACTGTATGTGATAATCGTAAAAATCAAAAATCTTTTATACGAAAATACATTTTGTATTTAAAAATTTCAATTTTATGAACCTTAAAAAATAATAAAACTTATTTATTCTACGAAAACATTGCCTGGAACATAAAATCTCATTAAAAATATTTCAGATTCCAGTACATACAAAAAAACACGTAAGAATTTTAATTTAAACATTCAAGTTATAAAAATGACATTAATTAAATTTAAAAACACGTTTATTTTAAACAAAAATTATATTATTTAATTAAAAATATTTTAATATATAATGTATCGCAAATGCCAGATGTAGATTAGCCCAAAAACAAGAGCAATAAACGACCCCAGTATTACTATTATTAATATTATAGCAGCTGCTATAGTTTTAAATATTGTACATAGAATTAATTTTTAGTAGATATGAATCATTTTAATTTCGTTTAATACAACCCTTCTATAAATAAACGTACGTTTGGAGGGGGGGGGGGGTGAGTCACAACATCCTTTATATTACTGTTTAACCCTTTTTTATATTTATTTAGTTTTCGTCATGCTCTAGTGACAATTGAATATTTGTGACTCATTATTTTGATACCGTTTCTAGGCGTGGTGTTCTTACTTTTTGATCAATATTTTGTATTTCCTGGAAAATTTCTACAGTATATACCTACGTTTAACAAGAATACAGACCGAACAACACCGCAAACCGAAATCAACTGAATAATCAAAAGAAAACCGAATTGTTCTCAGTATTTTCGATGTAGGTAATTTTCCGTTTAAATCACATTTATATTCAAATGAATGTTTTTTCATAGAAAACATGAAAAAACGGTTAAACAGAAATAAATTAACATTAACAGAATAACTATACTTAATTTTTAAAAATTAAATTGTGTTTAATATTCTTAAAAATATCATATGTTAACAGTGGTACTTATAGGTACCTCGGTGATAAAAAAGCGTACAGCGAAAAGTAATAATTCATTTATATCAAATTTTATTATAATAGAAAAAGGAAATTGACACCGTAGAAAAATAACAGAGAGATTAATATAGCTTGGAAAGTAATAAGACATGAATATTTAAAAATAAGTTTGTAAAATTTCAAAATTATAAGGAGAATAGTTATGAAATATTAAATAAACATATTTCGAGATATGACTAGACTTTTCAAAGTGATGTGAGAGAGAATTTGATGAAAATTTGAGCATAGGTACAATCTTTATTTAATTACAACGGTATCTTAAAATTTTCAGAATGATTAGAGACCGCGTTTTCTACTTAAAAAAAATGAAGTATGTGAAAAGAGAGAGAGAGAAAAATGCATCTATGTGATTTCACATGCTCCAGATAAAGATACACCTTGCTTTCACTCTATGCTTATCGACAAGTGCTTACTTACTCCTTACACTGAACAAAAGTCGATCTTATTGAAAATTTTAGATGGGATAATGCTTAATAGATTTATCTTGTTAACATAACAATATTTCCTCAATATAATAATAAAAAAAATCTTATTGAGAATATTTTTTTCATTTTAAAAAATGATTATCTAAAAATTCATTTCATTTGTCAAATTAATAAATAATTTATTACACCAAACAACGAAACTCCCAAATAGATTAAACATACTGGTTGTATTAATAAATATATGTATTTGTCAATGTGAATATTTTTTACACCACCCAAAAGTGCAATTTTCGATATGGTAAATTCAGTGATGTCATTAAATAAATGAAAATAAAGTATTTTTTTATTTAAAATATATGTCTTCAATACGAAAC
The DNA here is from genome assembly GCA_949319165.1 of Sialis lutaria. Taxonomy (NCBI): domain Eukaryota; kingdom Metazoa; phylum Arthropoda; class Insecta; order Megaloptera; family Sialidae; genus Sialis; species Sialis lutaria. Next base: position 25,883,694 of record OX439237.1, read on the forward strand.
AAGATTTTCACCCTGATAAGAACATTGTTGGTAATAATATACATTTATCAATAAGATAAACGTAGATATTTTCATATTGGTAAAAAATTATCATATTAACAAACATTTTCTATCGCAGCCAAATCAGTCAAGAATTTTTTACATCTATCACATTTTTTAACACATAGACAAATTATGGTTTTCTGTGTAATATAGGTGCACAAAATCATAATTTTTAGCAATGGAAGTTACAATAAATTAAAAACCTGACGTGTTGGAGCAATTTGAGCAACAAATTCGATTTAAGCAAGTCAAAAACCTTATTTATTCAAACCTCTAGATAGTTCAAAAATGATTTACAAAAACGCTATACTTAAATTCAAAAACCAAGACTCATAAAAACGCAGTAATATTTAGTATTTGGTACACATTACATAACAAACGTTGTGTACTCTATATATGATACTACCCGATAAAATCTTTATGACAAAAATATATTTTTTACTATCGAATCGTTAAATTTCAACCAAACACATTTTTACTGAAGTATAATGTTACAAAAATAATTCGTGTAATAAATAAATATTTAGGGTCGCATATACTCAACGTTCTCGCAGCTGTTTGGAAATGTTTCTCTTTGAGAGGCACGACGTCATGCAGATCTTGTGTTGTTCTTGTACATTAATGTTTTCTATTTTAAAATAAAATAGAATTCTCTATAGAATATTCAAGTATTACCTACGTAGATATTTGCTTAATATAGTTTCTGTTATTTCTGTAGTTTTGAACTTTACTTGTAAGTAATATGGTAGCCAATGTAATAACAAATATTGTTTATCGAGCTCACTGAACACAGACAATTCATGATTACGATTTTAATCATTTTGTATCGACTAAATACTTTATTTTGATAATATGTAAGCCCCTGTTTAGGGCTTTTGTAAAAGACGCGATTTATACCTGGGAGCCAAGATTGATATCAAAACATAACTTTTTAATAACTCGCAATTTTATTCTATAAATATTTTCATGTAATAATTTATAACTAATTATTATTTTAAATCGTTTGTGAATGTATGAAAATATTAACTACTATAGCTTAATTAGTTGAATTCAATTAGGAAATATAATTAAAATGACCTAATTAAGTTGACAGCTGTTACTTCTATTTTATAATATAAACTGAAACCAAATAAAATGTCATATAATTGAACGAAAAAAAACGAACCTTTATTAAATTTTTTATCAGCATTTATTTATTTATTATATTTATACTCATTACTCAATTTTGATACTTTTTTTTACTTTAATGAAATAACGTCCATTAATGTATTATTCTTTTTTTCTTTTAACTTATTGTTAGTAAAAAATGAGCAGTTAACTGTAATACACGCGGTATATTTTTCATCAAAGAGCTATAAATATTGAAATACAATTTAGCTAGGCAACAAATACAGATTTTAAGGGTATTCTTATCTCACGAATGAAATTAAACAAAAAATAGATGGGTGAATTTTTAGAATCTATATATAAATAAAAATAAATTGCCGCATGTGAGAACGGCTGGACCGATTTGACTGATTTTTTGTTTGTAATTGTCAAGACAAAGTTTTTATGAAAGAAAATTTTTGGAACATAAATTGTATGTAAAAATCGGATATTTAGATAGTATTTTTTTAATAATTTTAAAGCATTACACACATCATTTTATAGATTTTTACACGCTGATTCATTTTCGAAATCCGTCGACAAAAATCAAATCTGTTAAAACGTTCAAAAGTTACAGTCAATTTTCTCCAAAATTTTGAAAAAACTAAAACTTTGAGAGGCTATATCTCAAAAACGTTATAAGATACAGACCTGCGGTTTGAAAATTTAAATTTTTCAAGTCATTTTCTATATAATTAACATACTTTTAAAGAAATCGGAAATACAATTTTTTTTATGCATCAATCTTCGTTTAAATATTTTATTAATTTAAATAGATCCAATATGCAAGTATTTCAATACAATGTAGATAGATAATTTCTTAATCTAAGATTTGCATACAGTGTGTTAAGTAAGAGCGTGTACGGCATTACTTGCAGACGGTAAGTTATACAAACCTAAATTATTTTTCATCAGGCTCAGCGAACTCCAGCCTATTGCGCTTTGATGAAAAATTTCAATTCATGTCGATCTTTTGGAAACAATGTCACAATCAGTTTTTCCTCCTTTTTGGGCACTTTTCCTATTGAAGCACGATTTGGAAAGACGTCGACATTTTTCGACTATTTAAATCAATTCACCCACTTCTAAACAAATGCCTTCGACTTTTTAATGTACTTGGCTGCCACTGCATAAGACATTTTTGGCCCTTTTGGGTGCGTGCAAAAAAACACGGCTACGAAACATTTCGTGTACACGTCATTCACATCGCGGTTTCTGTGTTTTTTTTCTGGCAAAAAATCGACATAAAGATTTAGGTTTGTATAACTTACCGACTGCAAATAATGCCGTACACGCTCTTACTTAACACAATGTATTAAGTAACATAGAATACATATATACCATACATCCTAAAATACATATATCTTCAAACAAATCTACTGAAAAACAAACGCCACCCCTCCCCCACATGCATAGATGTGTAATATATGTAGTTGATTTCCAATAACCGTGAATGTAGAGGACCAGTAAGCGCGCGGTATCATTAGCTATCTGTTGCAGAAGCAAAAACCGGCCGAGATATGCAATCAACAAGTAGTCCTTTATCCGGATTGTGATTTTATTGTAGCCCGTTAGATGGCTCTAGTAGCAGCGCACATTCGTTTGATACAATGTATTATATACATGGCCAGCGGCGACTCGTCTTATGATTATCAATAAATACTTAAAGAAATTTAACATTGGGTCAATAAGAAGTGTCGTTTAGTATATTCCCGTTTAGAACAGAACCAAGTGAAAACGCAAATACTTTGTTACTGTCCCCGCCCACTACTAAGCTGTCAATTGTTTAAAATATAACTGAACCATAGACATACAGCATACAGACATAGACAGCGCATCTGACTCGAAAACAGAGCCGTGTTAAATGAAAGAGACAGAAAGTAGTTTGGAAATATACTTGTCCTTACTTATACAGGAAGGCAACTGTTTCATTTTTAGCCCCGAACATTAAAAATGTTCATATATATGAATAAAGAGGTTAAATGACAAAACTAACGTTATAAAATATTTTATTTAATAAAATGATTACTGATTTTTAAATAATATCAGTTTGGTTTTTGACTTAATTCTTTTCTGGTTCATCTTTTTTTGTTGCTTCATAGTGTAACCTTATATCAAAAAAAAATTTAAAATCCTATTTAAAAAAATGATTGCTGCGAAATAAGCAATTTGTTGCAATTAAAACATTTATTTGTTTTTGTATTTTCCTAGCTACAAATCCTGACATAACTAATTATTTCAATAATGTTATCATAATTAATGCCTTCATAAATATTGTATTCGTGTTCATATAAAATATATTCGCGATGATTTTCGTTACCTATATATTTTTATCATTACAAATATTGACTGTACGTAAATAAATAAAGATTCGACATAAATACTACCCTGAACTGTAATAAACTACCAATCACATTCTTAGAAAAAGATATAGATATTTTCCAAAATACACTGCATCTCTCTCTCACTTACAGAACAAATGTTACACCATTATGTTAATACGAATGCGCTGTCCATATCTCTATGTCTATGAACTGAACTGTGATTTTTACAGTAACCCACTTTGAATGCAGTCTAGTAGCCTTTGAACAAATACAATAGCGTGCATTTTAAAATGCATGCCGCTACTAAACAAACTAATCAATTTTAAATTACACGCATAAAAAAGTTTATTTATGTCCGGTATTATAAAAGACCTAGTAAATTTGCTAGCTAGCCAGCACTGTCAAATGAGGTATCAAACTTATATGACAGTTCTCTTAGAGTTTCATGCAGATTTTGACAAGTTTCGCGCACGCGTTGCATGAAAACAGTATCACTGCTCTAAATTCCATACTATCACAAAATGAATACCACATTTTTGAGTACTTGCTCGCTAGCAAATTTTGCTAGACCCTTTATGATACTTATTGTAAGAAAATATTGTTTTCGATATACAGGATGATTCAGCACTGTCGTAGAAATATCGATAGAAATGAAAGCATGCAGAATTTACCTAATACGGATGCTCAAAATTACAAAAAAAAAAAAAATCTTGTTTTATGATTAAAGGTAAGAAAATAGTTCCTATAAAAAAACCTTCTAAACTGAATTCTCTAAGATCTATAGTCAGTTCTATTACTGTTACATACACTTTACTAACTTGACTAAAAAACGAAGCTATTTGTTGATAAAGATGCATTTTTTGATGTATATTTAACTTTTTGTCTTAATTTTTATCACAGAAAAAGAATGTAAAATTATTATTTGTAATTTGAAGCATCCGTATTATGTTAAATTCTGCTTGCTTTCCTTTCTCGAAAACAGTTTATCCTATTTTAGTCATATAACCTTAAATAAGTGCCCAACTTTATAAAAAAATTAAAAAACAAAAAATACTAGATAAAAATCGATGGGTCCACTGGCCCCATACATCCATGGTCTAAATTATAATTGTTTAATACGAGAAATCGATAACACTTTTTATTACTAAACAGAATACCAAATTTCATAATTTTATCACAGAGGGTTTTCTAGATATTAAATAAAAACTCATTTTGAGCAAAATTTTTGGAGTAGTAGTAGTTCCCTAACAAAAAATTTCCGGACACATGTTTATTAGAAGTTTTTTGCATAAAATATTTTTCTTAATCTACTGTTTAAGTTTGGCATGACAGTTATGAATCATCCTGTATATGAAACAGGGACTGTCTTGGCACAATAAATTTTTTTTTCAGCATAGTCAACAGAATAGATAATTTTACGTTTTTAATTCTACTGAATTTATTTTTATTCAACATTTGTGAGTGCGCCACTGAGCTAGATATAACTGTCTATCGTAGATTTCATTCTAGATGGAGACGCAGGACAACTCAAATTGCTATAATAAAATCACATTTGGTTTTTTGTGTTTAAATGGGTTCGTGTGTCCTAAAGCGACGCGACGCCTACTTTGTGCTGAAAATTGAACATCATGTCAGATAAATGTTATTCTTTATTTTTATTAATACACTATCTTTTATTTCAATTTATGAACATCTTACACACTGTTGATATTCAGAATTGTTTTCATAATTCAATATTCTTTTATTTGATTTTTTTCTTTTAACATTCGGCGTTCAAAAAGACCGATAATAAGATATGCAGTGACCTTTTATAAAGTTTTCGCAGTCTACACGAATTGATATACAAATTGTATGTATAACATTAAAGATAATTTATTATGAGTTATAAGTTATGTAATATTTTTTTATTATTATTAGTAATATGAATTTATAAATTTTCATTTAAAAAAATATTAAAAAATTAGTTTTATATGTTTTGTTTTTTTAACTTAAAAAATGAATTATCCATGTAACACAATTTAGACGAATAATAACTGTTAAAATAACCACAGTCCCTAACTGTAAGTATTGTAAGATTTAATGGCCACACATGTTATTTTTATATGCACTAAACATTTAATAGTTTGTGTTTTAACAGGCTTAGACCCCTATTATAAAAGTAGCATTAAAGTAGAAAGTATAATAAAAAAAACTTTGTTTGTGTTGTACATTTATAAAATAAAATAACAAGAAACTAGAATAAAAAATATATTTAACATTTTTTATCAATACAATTGCAAAATATGGATGAAAATATTTTGTATAATTTCCACGTGTGGGTAAAAAATTCTAAACTGTATTTAATTATTTTAAAAATTGACAACTATCAAGCTATTATGATAAAATCACGCTATCACACAAATTGACTGAGCAGTGAAGCAATAAATAACTAAAAAAGACTACAGTTTGTATCTATAGCACTTGGAGCCACTTACAAGTGCATTTTAATAAAAATTGCCATATTTCTAGCTCCGTGTCTCTGGCACCCCCTTTTTTCGAATTTTATTATATATTCGTTTGTGCTTCGTTTGTGCACGTTTGTGCAGGAAATCCTTTCGTTTGTGCTTTAACCCTTTAGTAGATATTCTAAAAAATCAAATGGGGGGCCGAAGACATGCGAGCCCCCCTTTCTTGAAATTTAAAATTTATTGTATACAGTTCGTTTGTGCTTCGTTTGTGCACGTTTGTGTAGAAATTTTCATCGTTTGTGCATCAACCCTTTAGGTGGTATTCACAAAAATCAAAGGGAGTGCTGTAGACATGTGAGCCCCCCCTTTTTCGAAATTCGAATTTTACTATATGCAGTTCGTTTGTGCTTCGTTTGTGCACGTTTGTGCAGAAATTTCATCATTTGTGCTTTAACCCTTTACATGTTATTTATTTTTTAAAATACCGAAAACATGTCTCTGGCACCCCCTTTTTGAACATGCAGTTCGTTTCTGATTTGTTTGTGCACACGAACTTGTGAAACGAACTGCACATTCAAAAACTTAAAACGGGGTGCCAGAGATATGTTTTCGGTATTTTTAAATATAAATAACATGTAAAGGGTTAAAGCACAAACGATGAAAGTTTCTGCACAAACGTGCACAAACGAAGCACAAACAAACTGCATATAATAAAGTTCGAATTTCGAAAAAGGGGGGGCTCGCATGTCTACAGCACCCCCTTTGATTTTTGTGAATACCACCTAAAGGGATAAAACACAAACAACGGGATTTTCTGCACAAACGTGCACAAACGAAGCACAAACGAACTGCATATAATAAAGTTCGAATTTCGAAAAAGGGGGGGCTCGCATGTCTACAGCACCCCCTTTGATTTTTGTGAATACCACCTAACCTAAAGGGTTAATGCACAAACGAAAGGATTTCCTGCACAAACGTGCACAAACGAACTACATATAATAAATTTCGATTTTCGAAAAAGGGGGGGCTCGCATGTCTACGGCCCCCATTTGATTTTTTTTAATATCTCCTTAAAGGTTAAAGCACAAACGAAAGGATTTCATGCACAAACGTGCAACTGAAAGTGTTTTTAGAAATCACATTTCTCTAAGTTTTTGTAGCTTACGGTAATTTATTTTTTTAAATATGATCATATTCTACTAATTGAGTCCTACATTTTGACACCCCACAAACCTAGATCCCTATTTCTCCAAAATTTCAAATGATATTGTTGATTTTAGTATTTATCGTTGGGAGTCCCACCAAACCATCGTTACCATTTTTTTTTTAATTTTTTGAGCTAGTATTTACCGAATTAGATAGGGGGTGGACAAAAAAAATTGCTTGGAGCCCCCTGCAGTCACCCTTTTTGACGAATAAAAAAATAGTATATACTATTCTACTAATTCAGATCTAAATTTAATACCCCGCATGCTTAGATATGAAAATAAAAATTCAAAATTCATAACACCCCTCTCTATTATCCAAAATTTGAAACGATATTTTTGGTCGTCCAGTCAAAGCCCCGTTACCATTTTTTTTTTAGATTTTTTGAACCAGTAGAGGAGGAAGGATAAAAAACCAGTAGTTTACGTTTAGTAGGCAATTCATCGCGGTTTTGAGGACACAACAGAGAGAATGAGCGACGTACAGCCAACGGGAAGTTACACACAGATAATACATGGGAACAAATCGATGACAAATGGTAACTGTTCAATGTGAGAATCTATCACGCATGTCTGAATCCCACATACATACACCTACTGTTTTATTTTTTGCATTTTAACTTCTTTTTCAATGTGTGTGTTTTTTTTAACGTTTCGGTTTTATCAGCATTGATCAATACTTAATATAGGCTCTATGTCAATGTAAATTTATTTGATATGTTTCACTGTAAGAATGTATATGAACCTATTATATAGCAATAGTTTAAATTAGAACGGGTCCGTATTAAGGAAAATAATTATTCCATCAAAATTCCGAAATTAAAAAAAATCGGCTTTTTAAGGAGGTTGACATCATAAAACTATAACAGAGAGATTTCGATGAAACTTTGTAAATAACTAGACATTTATATTTAAAAAATCCTTGCAAAATTCCAAGGTCATTAAGAGAATTGTTTAATGTCCGGTATTATAAATGACCTAGCAATTTTGCAAGCACTCATAAATGAGGTTATTAATTTTGTATCTATGGTTTAGCTATGAAATTTAGAGCAGTGACACTTCAACGTATTGTAACACAATTGGCATAGGTGGGCACAGTTAATCGAAAAGTTAACTTCGTTAATCGTTAATCCGCTAATAAAAAAGTTAATTTTGTTAACCGTTAAACCGTTAAAATTGCGTAAATGTAACGGAAGTTAAAGTTAACCGAAAATTTGACAATTTAACGAAAGTTAAAGTTAATCGTTAAAAAGTTAATCATCCAAAATGTTTGAAGACCTTTTTTTGCTATTTCGACAACTTTCAAATGTATTTTTCATCAAACAACCAATGCAACGAACTAGAGTTAACGGAAGTTAACAAAAGCGTTAACATTTTTTTGAGTTAACTTAAAAGTTAATCTGTTAACCATTTTGTTAACTTCGTTAATTAACGATTAACGGATTAACGAGTTAATGCCCACCTATGACAATTGGCGACTCTGACCGTATAAAATAATTTTCATAATAGCACTGTTGGTGTTTACATACAACGCTTGTGCGAAAGTTGTCAAATTCATCACAAAACTGAAAAAGGACTGTCATATAAGTTTGATATCTCATCTGAGAGTGCTAGGAAGCTTGCAAATTTGCTAGGTCTTTTATAATACCGGACATAAGAGATATTAAATAAACAAATTAACTTGCATTTCTATGAGAATTGCATAATTTCGAGACATCACAAGACTTTTCAAAGTGTTGTGACAGAAAGAATTAGATGAAAATTTGAGCATACATTCTTTATTCATTTACAAAGATATCTGTAAATTTTCAGAATAAATTAAAAAATAATAAGTGTATGAAAAAAATTAGAGAGACGCATCAATGTGATTTCACATTCACTCTATGCTTATCTACAAGCGCTTACTCGCACCATTCCTTACAAAACCCACCCCGCACCTTATTGTGTTAACCTCCTCAATATCACATAAAAAATGTATTACTTAAATAATGGAATGATTTTCTATTTTCCTATATATACACTAAGAAACCAGAAAATTGATACCACTGACCTAACCAAATGAAACAGAATTAGATTTAACCGGAAGAAAATAAAAAATGACCGCCGCCATTACATGCGCAACGTACATATGTTACCCTTGTTCGTACAACTGCCTTTCTGGGAACTAATGCCTCCCCCTCTCCCATTCATCCACAAAAATAATGAAGACAAAGTGCAGAAGAAGAACACCGGTGTTTATTATATAACAAAACTCTACAGAATTGATATTTTCTTTTGTCAATTTCGTATGACAGATCGACAGAACGCAACTTGTCAAAAAAAAATACAAAAACAACAAAACCGAGAAACTTTCTGTGAAACAATTGGCAAAACAAAAAGCGATTGCCACCAAATTAATCGGTTTTTGTTCGTGCGAAACGACGCATGTATATAATGTATATACAGGGTGGATAATTTAACTACAGTACATAAGGATTTCGATACAAATACCTATATACAAATATTTCGAAAATTAAAAATACATTTCTACATACTTATAAATAAAGAATTTCGCACAAATTTCACTGAAATGATGTACATATCGCCTTTTTCAATAGTCTCAATAGTCATGAAGCCCATTAATAAGAAGTTTTAGAGTTATTCAGCCCAAAAAACTAAAAGGAAAATTCAAAGATCTGTTTTTAATATTCATTCCCCCCCCTAGCTTTCTTGGATTTCTTATTTTGTAAATACAAAATGCTGGGGCAATTTTACCTCTCTTACTCATTATTACTTTTATTATTTATCGAATTAATCAATAAAAATTAAATGTTAAAATCAAAAAAGGTTTTTATTTAAATGATTTGAAAATTTCATATGTAATTCTAGACCTCATTGGAGTGCTAGGGGTCTATGGAAGTTTGAAAGGCATCTATAGTACACAGGGGTCTATGTAGAAAGTATGTTTTGAAATTCGATTTTTTTATGCAATGCAAGAGTTTAAAACCAGTTCAAAGAGCAAACAAAATATCATTTAAAATTTTTAATTCACATATAATTACAGGAGGGGTCTATGAGCTTTGTCATACCTTCAAAAGGGGTCTACGAGCAAAAAAGGTTGGGAACTCCTGTTCTAAACTATACAAAGACTAACCTGAAATGTGTATGATTCATAGTTCCCAAGTTCTGTCAGCAAATATTATCGATTCAATACTTTCAATTTTTGTTGTAAATTCAACGGTAAACTACATAAATATTATTAAGTTCTATAATGTTTTATGTTTGGTTGCATTTAAAGAGAAAAATGTCGCCAACCTGTACCTTAGAAAATATATAATCGAGTCGTTAAAGACCGTTCAATGTAGTAGAAACTAAGAATGTAAACAAAGTTCAGTATGGTCTCAGCTTTGACGAATAAAAAGCTCACATAAAATATTTTAATATTTCCAAATGAACTGTAAAGACTTGCGTTCTGACGTTCCTTTGAATTAAATTTCATATGCAATGACTGGTTTGTAGAAAAAGATGAATATGTTTATATGTATGTATGTATATTTGACATTCCTCCCCCTTGTATTCAATGGGGTGGCTTAGATATCATTCCCTGTGTAGAGTCTTTAAAAATATATGCGTATAAAAATAGAATATATCTGATATTATATGTAAATGTCATGTATTTTTAATTTTGATATTTTTTGTGTACGTATTTTTATCAAATATATACATTACTGTCAGTTTTCACTTTCTTATACCCATGTATCTGAAATACATAATATAGTATAAGTATTGTAAAACCAATTTTTTCGAATTCCGTAATTTTGATGGAATTATCCATTTTGACCTTCATCGAATCCATTCTGAATATTGTCTATGTGTCTGTTGGTCTGTTACTCAAATATAACAAATCGTAGAAGGGTTAAATTTTATATTTAAGATTAGAAGAAAACCTCTTATTTTTGAAAATGATCATTCCTCCGGAAATAGATGTTTTTTTATGTCAATTTTCAAATTTTTCAAATTATTTTTTAAACGATGCGAATTAGAGAAAAATGATCAAATTAAAAATTATAGAGAATATCATTATCTGTATAGGTAATTTATTTTTTATATTATTTTATTTTATTTATTATTTCAATCAAATGGTTCATAATAAAGAAATATCTGCGAGTGTCATTGGACTTTTTTGTACGTAATACAGTAGTAGGTATACAGTAATAATATCCAATCTCAGTAATACGTATAAGAAAGTCCCGGTGCTCCCATGGCAGATATCTTTTATAAACCTGTTGCAGAGTTATAAATATTCGATTTGTATAAGTATAAAAATTTAAATGTTATGAATAAAAGTCTTCCAGCTTTCACAAATCTGCCTTTGGATTTTTTTACAATCATTTATAAAATTATATAAGTTCCAGGTTAAAAGCGTAGTTTTTGTATTGACCGCAAATAACTCGGACAAAAATGGTCATACTGTGATACAAAAAAAAAAACGTATTCAAGAAAAGTATAATCTACAAAAGTCTTTCGCTAGATTCAATAAAATTTTATTGCAGTCTCTATAGGCTCTCAAAATTTGCCAATTTTTGACGTAAGGTAAAAAACTTTAGACGAGACATACACAACTATAGTCTCGTTTTGTCTCAGCTCTATTTTGAAACTGTTGCAGCTCAAGAATTCATAAAAAAATATAAGGTTTCAGTTAAAATAAAAAAATACAGTTATTATCTTGATACATCTCTGTACTATATTATAAAAAAAAAGTTTAAAAAATCGAATCGTGCATGGTACTTGAAGGTTTACTCAAATAGGGGTAATTCCTTATTCAGCATTTCTACCGGTATTTTTAATCAAATGTAAATACTATTTCAGATTTCTATAGAGCATATCCCTTGTATACAGGGAAATGTGTCGCTCGTAAACGTAAAATGTTTTCATTGGCAAAACGTTTTCAGACATTTTTTTTTATAAAATTTTATTACTATACTTCTTTCGTTCTATATATGTATGTATGCAGACCCTGAGAACTTTAAAGGGGCCTGGGTCAAGCCATATTTTGGGGACCTCAAACCAAACAAACAAATTCTGTACTAGTAAAATTGTTATAACTTTCTAATATTATTTTAATATTAAAAATCAGGGGTTATTTAAAAAAACTAATTATTGATTAAATTAAAAATTACATGTCAAATAATGAAATTTATTGTTTATATAGTTATTTATAAATTTTTTTCTTGTTTTCTTATCTTTAAGTTGATATTTCTATGACCAATTGAAATTTGATGCATGCAATTTGACTGAAAAATTTCGAATTTTAGATTTCGTTAAAAGTATGTTTATTCTATAGAAAATGACGTGAAAAGTTGAAATTTTCAAACCGCAGGTCTATATCTGAAACCATTCTTGAGTTATAGCCTCTCAAAGTTTTCGTTTTTTCAAAATTTTGGAGAAAAATGGTCGTAACTTTTAAACGTGCGGTCAGAATTGATTTTTGTTAACAGATTTGAAATCAGCGTATCGAAATCTATATAATGACATGTATAATACTTCAAAATTCGACAAAAAAAAATTTACTAAAAATCGAAAAAATTCAAAGGGGTATACCTTAAAAAATGTCGATTTTTGTCAAAAAAATTTTTATCGAGTTTTGAAGTATTATACATGCCATTATATAGATTTTGACACGCTGATTCCAAATTCGTAGTCAAAAATCAAATCCGACCACACGTTCAAAAGTCACCGCTATTTTTCACCAAAATTTTGAAAAAACTAAAACTTTGAGAGGCCATATCTCGAGAACATGATGAAATACAGACCTGCGGTTTGAAAATTTCAACTTTTCGCGTAAATTTCTATATAACTAATGCACTTTTAACGAAATAGAAAACACAAAAATTTTCAGTCATATTTCATGCTTCAAACTGCGATTTGCCATAGAATTATTAACTTTACACACACAAAAATAAGAAGTAAAATGTTTCTGAGAAAAATATATACATCAATATAAAAAAAATCCATCAATATTATGATTTTAAAACTTATATACTACTAGCTGACCCGACCACGCGTTGCTGTGGTAAACCTATACTTTAGCAACATTTGTAAGTTATATGAAACGTTTGGAAGTTTGACATAGCGCCATCTATTGAATACTTACTCAATACAGTCAACAGATGTCACCATCTGTTAGAATCGTTTGGAGGTAACAGATAATTGAGACCGTCAAATAATAGACAAATAATTTGCAATAAAATAATATTGCGATCATAAATTGAGATGTAAGGTATCCTATCTTTCAAGTTGGATCAAACTGCACACGGTGTACAAATTTGATTAAAATCGGTTAAGTAGTTTAGGAGTCCATCGCGGAGGAACAACGTGACACGTAATTTATATATATTAAGATTTTACAACTGTTATGAGTTTTTTATATTTCAATAAACTGACAATAGTATCACATTAACATTTAAAACGAGCGACAGCTAAAATTAATATCACCAAGCGTCTAATCCTTGAAGAGGGCAAAAATAAACTCCTTATAATAATAATCCCTGTAATCATATTAAGGAATACGCAATTTAATGATGATCCTTTACCAAAGCCGATTAACTAAAAATGATCACCAGACGTTTATTCTATTTGTTTGTTTGTGTTTTCAGTTTTACAGACATCATCGTTTTACGATATTGCGTTTAATTGAAAAACGATAATTAGTTATTCTAGATTCTATTACCGTCTCTCTTTCTCACTATTCAGTTATTTTTATTCATGATTATTTAATTTTATAAACCGCTAAAGAACTTCCACCAGTTTTTTTATATAAATAACTTCCATGTATTTTTTTATAAAGATCTTTTCACCCTATACTGGTCCAATAAAAAAATCTTACATTTTATACATATTGGCTATAATAATTTTATAAGCAGCCAGTAAAAAGTATTATACTGTGGGATTTAGGATGTGCCCTGGGATAATCAAGACAGGAAACCCATGCAATCCTACTGGATTCTAAAATTAAATTTTCATACTTTTATTTAAAAATAAATAGGTAAACGAATATGTTGGTGTCCCTTATATTTAAAAACCATATATTTAATAAGCATATTCTCTACAAAGGGGTGGGCTGACAGGGTTTTTAGTAGGAAGGGCCCGACGCCAACAGAGCGAATCAAATTCTAGCCTGGGGACCCACGTTATGTAAGTGGGGGTCATTGGTAAATATAACTTACTTTTAAATAATGTTTTTTTAATTTGAAAAATCAATAAATTAAGTAAACACATTGTCGTTGTTTTAGGATATTCAAAATGTAGTTAAATAGTTCATATTATAAAGAAGGTTCACATTAGGGTGGCCCTTAATTTACTTATTTTCGAATTTCTTTAAGGTCAAATTTCTTAAAGGTACGAAAAACATAATGTATACAAAATTTTAAAGTGATATTATTAACCCGTGCCACCGAGCGATCGAATATTAACACGTAAAATGCATTTAATTTTTTTAATTTTTCTTTAAACAGCTGTATCTTTGTGGAAACTGAATGGAATTTGATGTTCTAAAACCCATTTTAAAGCTGACACTTTCTAGTTTTTGTACGTTTTAATTCGATTTTTTTATCGCTTTCCTCAACTCCTTGAGAGATTTCAGAAAAGTGAAAGAAGCCAAAAATTTAATAATTCAAAATTGGCATGCTAAACTTTTACAGTATGTATAAATATTTCGTAAGAGAATTACATTTAAAATTGAAAAAATCAAATGCATTTTACGTGTTAATATTCGATCACTCGGTGGTACGTGTTAATAATATCCAATTATTTTAAAATTGTGTATACATTTTTTTTCATACCTTTAAGAAATTTGAGGGGTGACCTTAAAGAAAATGGAATATAAGTAAATTAAGGGTCACCCTAATGCACATTATCACGTACATTATAAGTAACTGTCGTTCTTTTTATACCAACAAAATGATAATTAACTTTTTGTTATTGCAGATGCTATGAATGAGCGATTAAATTTTTGATATATAATTAACTTTTCACTTTATGCCACACTCAACTACTGTAGTGAATAAAACAAATCAACTTTGCTTAAGCTTTAAAACCGTAATTTGTTGACGTTTTAACTAAGACTCAAATTACATTGGAAGGAAATAAACATTTCATTCGACATAAAATTCCGGTAGCAATAAACTTTACTTTCGTATAATTAAACTTAATTATTAAATTTATTGTACGATATGAGTAAAATACTAATTAGATTTTCATTTTATATCACTGGATTTTATTTATTTTTTATGAGAAAAAATCAATGTTTTTTAAGTGTATCTACGTGAAAAATTACTTAACGAAAATTTTACATCAAAAAATCTTTCACCAGCGTTTTTTATCGTCCACATCAAAAAAAAAACAATCAAATCACTAGAGAGGTAAATTGTATTCATTATTTATTCTATTTTAAGACACAAGAAGCAAACACATATTATTAAATTCAATAAACATAAAGTTGAGGAAAAATTAAATACTTTCACATATTTTATATTCTAGATACGCCAATGTAAGTTTCTTATTTCTGTAAAATTGGTATTTAATGAGACAAAGAATTCCTCTTTAATCTTTTAGTCTACGAGTATTTCTATGTACGTTCTTCTATGAGTTTTTTCCCTTATGTTTTTTTTACAAGATATATTTATTATTCTTTTGGGATTTTCTAGAATATATTGTAACATTTTTCATAAAACATGAATAAATATAGGTTTTTGTCATTAATTAGAGATAGAGTTTTCTACATGAAAAAAATTAGAATTAGCGATAAACGTCTCGGCTTTGCAGCAATTTTATTTCGTGTTAAAATGCTACCCCGCAAAATTCGACATGTTAAAAATATAAACATTGGTTCTGAAGTTTAACATTTAGAATTTTATGATTTTAGTACTTACACTGAAAAAATTTTATGTTAATTTTTAACATGACAAACATGTTAACCGGAGGACGAAATTGATCCTAGAATTTTTTAACACCCGACATGGTAAAATTTAAAAAAACATCTACTACAATTCAATATACTGTATTACTGTACTTATAGCAGTTTCTATGACGGCGATAGGCCAGATATGAAAAGTAATATAGAAACATAGTAAAATTATAGAGAATGTTCGTGAAATTTTCATATGCAAGAAGTTAAATTAAAGAATAGCGTATATTACTTTTTCAGAGTAAATAAATTTTAATAGGTACTATGTTAAAAACCAGTATGTCATTGTAATTTTTTATTTACTTTATTTTAAATTCTACCAACTTTTCTGTTAATTTTTAAAAGAATATTCTCTCCGTGTATCTTACTACTTACTATTTTCTGTATATTATATTCTTATTTAATTCGTACCCGAAACTGCCATTGAAAAAACATAATTGGATATCTTAAGCCTTAAACAAAATTACTACCTTTTATTATAGTACAAAAATACTACAAATATCGTATACCTAAAAATAGAATTCATCGTAAATATTATTTTGTCGTTTGGGGTGACGCATAGGTCAACATAACCCCCAGTTTTGATTATTTTTTCACAATATGTGGAAAGAATAAACAGTATTATATTCAGTTTTGTTCAGTGAATAAAAAATAAATTAGTTTTGTGGCTACGTACAAAAACGTGAAATTAAAAAATCGGAAAAAAATTTACTTTTCACTACCAATTATAACATTAATTGAAATATTGTTGATATTTCAAAACCGTGCAGTACTCAATGTATGAAATTTTAAAAAATCAAATTAATTCGAAAATTTATATTGCTTTATTAAATCAGACACGTTAATAGAAAAAACAATATTTTCTAATGGAAAATTTAAAAAAATGTTATTTCGGAATAGCTTTCAATGATTTTATAGGATTCTCTTATATTAAAAAATGACTATCGGTTTACCCCCCCCCCCCTCCTAAAAAAGTGTTGTGGGAAGTAAATTAATAAACACACTATTGAAAATGAAAAACAATTCTAGAGTTCATTTTTTCCAACCAAATTAAAAAAATAACTAAACTATATAAAAAAGAATTTAATTCTTATATCCTTACATTTATAACAAAACAACGTCTCTCTGTTTGTCTGTCGGTTCGTTAGTGCGCTTCTCACTCGAGAACCACTTATCTGATTTGCGTGTTTTTTTTATTCATTGGCCAGGTTTTAATATATATTTTGTTACGTAATGTAACATAGGAATAAGCAGTGACGATTATAGTAAATCAAGTCGCCAGCTTGCTCTTTTACAATACGCTGCCTAAATCGTTAAATATTGAACAATATATTTTTAAAAACTCCTAATAATAATTCCGTAGTCCACGCGAGTGAAGCCGCGGACGCAGTTAATAGAATATATATTTTTTAACGAGATAAAATTTGTCGCTTATTATTAAATTACTTAACGTGTACATCTCCAGTATACTTTAAATCCGTTATTTAAATAAAATTTACCTGTGCAACTTCGCAAAAACAAGCATAACAATATATAATACACGTACAATAGTTGAGAGACGACATTATAATAGACTTACGTTAAGCTCTGTCCGTTCATAAGCTACTTACGTAGTAGATTTTAAAGTACAAATCTAATATTTCCTTGTTATGCCATTCGGGTTATTTCTCTAGTTTAAAATACATTTTTGGGATCATATACAGGATGTTCGAGACCACCTGTCCACTATGTTTTGCGCCCAAATTATTGAATTATTTTCAACCCCCTCAAACCGCGTAGTTTGAGGAGTACATGCCCGTTTCTCATAGCAAAATCAAATGGAACGGTATATCCAAAAGAACATAATTGCAAGGACCATAAAAAGTAAGAAACTTTTGTAAAACAAAAATTTTCATATTTTCAATTGCTTAGAGAATATGGCGACTTCTCGAATTTTAGGGTTTTACTAAAAGTGTTAAAATTTCGTTAAATATTGATGAAATTTTATTTATTTATTTTTTATTTAGAAAGTAGAATTAATGAACTTTGTAAAGATGTATGATTATTTGAGATTTGGGTAGTTTAAAGTGTCATATGCGACATATCAAAAATGCAAAAGTTCAATTAGGGATAATTCAATTTTTTTAAATACAATGGTATACCAATCAGTACTTTATCTTTAAAAATACCTATAAGTAAATAAACAACTTTTGTTAAGAAAATTTAAAATTAAAAAATCGTATTTTCTTAACAATTGAAAGCATACAAATTTTTTATTTAAAAAAGTTTCATTTGATTTTGCTGAGAAACATACACCTCAAATTACCCCTAAGGGGCTGTTTTAGGGGGTTGAAAATATTTTCCTGAAATATCTAGTAATTTTTTTTTCATAAAACTATCTTCAGTAGTTTAGGCGTAAAACATAGTGGTCTGGAACACGCTGTATATATACTTATTTTATACTTTAATTACAAACATAATAATTGTTTCTAAGAAAATTTCTTGAGTTTTTATTAAAATTTCAATTTTCTTTATAACTTGAAATTCTCATAAAATGAATATATAATTACTCCCTTTGCCATCTGAACAGCTCATACGGTTGCACAGATGTCAGTTATAAAGTTGTAGATACATAATGTTTTATCAAAGAGATATTAATTTGACATTTCCCTTGATGACGATGACGCCGTATGTATTTGACAGCTAAATTAGTTTTTTGTCGCCGCATCACACATAAAAGTAACCCCTCACTTCCATATACCCCCCCCCCCCACCTTACCCCAACAAATTTGTAGCGGTTCTAAATTCGTGGTCATCGTCACGTAGTTGTCGTTAGTGATTTATTTACAGTAGAACATCGATCAAACGAATGTCATTTTTATAGACTTGACATTTGATAATTGATATTAAATTCAAATTAATCTAAACTTCGTTTAGATTACCCTAGATTACAGTGGGAGTTACTTTTATTACTTAAATTACACTGGTTAACAAAAAAAATTCCTAGAGATCTGAATAGGTTGTCATGCCGAAACCGAATTCGTTGCCCAAATGGGCCCATCACGTCAGGTTTTTGAGATATCTGAAACTAAAAGTCCCAAAAATTACGAATTTAGCAATGTTGGGAATTTATTATTAAGTAGGTATTTTTTTCCTCACGTTTTCTTTCATGATAACAAATAGTACTATCTTTTCTCTTTAAAATGATTTTTTACGTTTCACTGTGCGACTTTTCTTCACCGAAATATACTACTTCGAAGATATATGTACTTACAATTAGTAAAGTTCATTGTGTCTACTATACTACACTCTATTAACAAAAATATTATATTTTCAAACTAGTACATCTAGGCTAAAAAATCGTATAATAAAAAGTTAAAACTCATTTTAAAGAGGAAAGATAATACTATTTGTTACCGCGACCGAAAACCATAGAAAAAAATAACATACTTGGTAATAAATTCTTGAACATTGCCAATATACTCATTTTTGAGACTTTTAGGTTAGAATATCTCAAAACCCTGACGTGATGAAACCAATTGGGCAACAAATTCGGTTTCGGCATGCCAAAAGACTCCTAATAATTAATACAAAATAATAACAAATAATACTCGACTATAAAAGTTATAAAGTGTTTTTTTTTATCAAGTTTTCAATATTAGGTACTATATTTATATATTACCTAAAGTATTATATTTTTCAATAGAAATCTATAATGGCTGTTAAACTTCAAACTTACTTTAAATAAAATTTTAATGATCTTGGAAATATATACCGTGCGATTTTAAGTAGTATTTGATTTCTGATTACACTAGACCTCTGTTCATTAAAAAATATATATCTATATATATCGAATTTCAGACGAAAAGTTCAAAATTAAAGAACGAGGGGTTCGTGTGCGTTTACAACTTGAAGAATTTCTTTATTAAAAATCTACAATAAAGTTACAGTTTATTACAAGTACTTCACTGAATTTGAATATTAAAGAAAGGAACGTCAAGATTTTAATTATATACATTCATATAAATATATATAAATATACTTTTATATGTATACTTACTCATTTAAAAAAAACTGAACATCAAAATTCATTACAAAAAGGATGAATATATACGATCGAAACTGGTTATAACTACATCGGTTAAGTGGTTATATACAGTCAGAAAGCCAAAAAAACGTTTTTTTCAATAATTTTTTAAGAGTAGTCTTTTAAATTTATTAATGTAAAAATGTGTACACATGTTATGGTAACTTTAAATTGTATTTTAACATTTTTTATTTGTAAAAATAATAATTTCGGAAGCTGCTACAGCTGTTCTCCACGAGGTCCTCTCAAAAAAGGCGCCTTGCGGTGACCACGATATCTCTGGACTGGATTATTTAAAATAAAAAACCCAAACGGATTTCGTTAAAGTAATGTATAATCGTGTACTTAATCGAAGGAATAAGCAAAATAAATTTTTTTGACAAAATGGCGGCTTCTCAAAAAAAAAATATACCTTAATTTGTTTATAAAAAAAAAATATTTATCGGTGAGAAAAAACCTTCGATTAATTACTAAAAAATATACTTAAGAAACTTGTGTTAAAATCGGTTTAGCCGTTTCTGAGGAATCGTGGTGACCGACTTTAAAAACACAGATTTGAGAAAAACGCGCTGCCGCTCCGACCTCCTACATTCAAACGCTCTGAGACGTATGCGTGTAACTTCGAAAATAATCGCCAGATTGTCTTGAAATTTTCTATGTGTGTACTTAAAAATATGTACATTACGAAAATGAAATTAAAAAAAATCGATTTTTTTGAAAATCCTAACTGTATATAACCCCTTAATACAATATATCAGTTTTAACGACCTAATATGACATTTCCCCTCTGTGTTGTTATAACCAATTTCAACTGTAGTATCAAACGCTTTGTAAAAATTGAAAATATGCGTTTATTTTCTATAAACTTCATAGTGTAATGATGTAATGTATAAAGCAAACATTACCAATGTTTGTAAATTTAACATAGTGTATTAGATTGGAAAATTATAAGTAAAATTATTAAGTATCTCACCATTACATACAGACAGACAGACTAGCAGGTACAGACATCAAACGAATAGTCAAAATGGATATTTTTATCAAAATTTTGAATTCGAAAAAAATAATTTATAATTTTTTTATAGAAAAAATAAAATGTTTTTTTTTGTATGTATGTATATTGTATATATATCACATATATGACCGTATAAGAAAGTTAATATATAAATAGAAAAATGATATCTGAATGATTGAATTACAAATTGCGTTAATCGCATTTCCTTCTGAATTGATCAAAATGTTAGATTTGTATTTCTTTCAGTATAATATATTTTATTATACATATATTAAATAAACATTTATCAATATGTAAATAATTATTATTACTAATTATAATTACGTATAATACAAATAAAGACGCTACGAACTTTTTGTTTTGATAAAGAAAACTCAAATAAATCCATGTTGAAACAAGATATTAGAATTTTCGTAAAGTTGATTTTATATAAACACTGAAGGGAGGCGAAAACTTTGAACCGTCAAATTAAATGAACAATAAAATAACATCATTTAATAAATTGAAACAAACTTAATACTAAGGGATAATTCAGTAAAGAAATTTGCGTTCCTCGTTATTATTTCAAACTGAGAACTTTCACTTCTCACTGTTTAAATGATATTTTTAAATACATATAAAGTAATCCCTCTATTTACGCGGTTTCGATTTATGTGGATTCACTCTAACACGGTTGAAAATGTTTAGAAAAAAAATATGGAGACTTAAATTAAAAAAACATAATATGTTTTTTCTACGCACTGTTTTCATGGAACCAACTAATCACATAATTAGAGGTATTACTGCATGTACCTACAAATTACAATATAAATAGATGTGTTTATAATGATTAAAAAATTTAATTGTTATGGGGCAGCTAAAATCAATGCCTTATTTAGTTTAATTAATTTTGATATGAGTCAAAAAGAAGATAAAAAAAATCGATATTTTAAATTTAATATATCTATTTTACTTACTTAAAAGAAAACGATTCAAAATCATATTCAATTCCTAATTATATTTAAATCTATATCTATAAAAGAGTTTGTCCTTAACCACTCACTCACTCACTCACTCACTCACTCACTCACTCATATATCAACGTACAGCCCAAACCCCTGGACCTAGAAACGTGAAATTTCGTAGGTGCCTTCCTTTTATGATGTAAGCACCCACTAAGAAAGGATTTTTCGAAATTCAACCCCTACGGGGTTAAAACAGGGTGTCAAAGTTTATATAACAAAATATTTTTTTTTGTTCGCATTTAATTGAAACTTATCGAACATAATCTAAAATACATATAAATAGTGAAACGATTATTTCAGCATTCCCCAAAATTTAACCCCTAAGGTGCTAGGGGGGTGGAAAAATTTGTAAAATATTTTTTTTTTGTATTCACCGAATGAAACATGGCACAAGTAGGTACTCTACAAGAGAAATATCAGTTACGAAAATTCAACCCCTCTGGGAATAATAATAATAACTGTTCATGATATTAAAATAAATTCAGACAAATTAATATTCAATTAAAAATGAAAGTTTGGCGGGGACTAGGATGGATTTAATCTGCAATAAAAGAATTTGATATTCAACCCCTAATGGCGAGAGTAGACGGGGGTTTTTAAAAAAAAAATTAACTAAGATCCGGGATATTTACGTTTTTTTGTAAGTAATGAATAAAAATCAATATAAAAAAATATAATATGTCATCCCCTATTACTTATAGAGGGTTCTAATAAGTTTCGAAGTTTACGCGAGCGAAGCCGCGGGATTCCGCTAGTTATTTATAAAATCGCATATTTAATGACATCTACAATTTTTTTTATCAACTATGTATAACTTGAACAAATCCTAACCTAACACAACGTTTGAAAAATTATATAATTGACTAAAGAATCATTTTAAAATTACTACAAACGACATTAATAATGTAGATATATATTAAGTACACTTAATTTAAAGAAACATAAAATATAGACTTACAGATATATTTGCTGTCAAACTTTATTCGATGCATTTAAGTTTGTAATTTAGATTTAATTTACTGAAATCTAAACATAACTCACTTCTACATATTACTAAGAGTTTTAAAACACTATAAAACAATAACACAAGCAGTTTTTAATATCTAAAAATACTAAAATGTTTATTATAATCACAATAACATAATTTCCATTGCGTCAACTATTAAGAACTAGTTAAGAACTGTCTCAGCGCACCAGGTGGTGTTTTTATGTAACAAACAATAAGTACCTATGTGTAATTACGCTATTGGACGATTTTAATTTGTTTATTGTAATTAATTTTTAATAAAAGCAGGTTCCCTTTTGAATATAATAATTATTTTTCTCTTATTAATTTTATTTAAAAGAATATTAAAGATATGAAATATTCTGCACAATAATTAAAGTGTAATACAGGTGTCCCGTAAGTCAGGATCCATTATTATGTCACAGGTACAACGTCGGACACTTTGAACAACTATGGGTACTGACATACGGGACACCTGTAGAAAATACATATTGAATACATATTTTAACATGATTATTATTGATATCTGTATAAAATAATTTAAATATTCTGCACAGTAAATAATTAGTAATACAGGTGTCCCATTAGTCAAGATCCATATTATGTTGCAGGTATAACGTCGAACACTTTGAATATAACTATGGGTACTGACATACGGGACACCTGTAGAAAATACATATTGAATACATATTTTAACATGATTATTTATATCTGTATAAAATAATTTAAATATTCTGCACAATAAATAATGAGTAATACAGGTGTCCCATTAGTCAGGATCCATATTATATTGCAGGCAGGCCCTGTGAGAGCTTCAACGGGGCCCGGGCCAACCCACATTTTGGGGGCCCCATACCCCCCCCCCCCCCCCACCGAGCATAAGGACATTCCAAATAAATTTCGTAGTGGTAAAATTCTAATAATTTTCTGATATTATTTTAGTATTAAAAATCAGGGGTTTTTTAAAGAAAATTTTGCTTTCTACTTTTACCACAAACCACAAGGTGTATCTTTTTTGCAGTATATTTATGTTTTTTAAATAACCTCTGTTTAAAATAGTATAAGTATCAAAAAATATGTAAAATACAAATAATTTTCAAGGCACCGGGGCCCCTGAGACGCAGGGGACCCGGGCCATATGGCCCTCCTAGCCCCCCCTCTATCAGGGCCTGGTTGCAGTATAACGTCGAACACTTTGAATAATTATGGGTACTGACATACGGGACACCTATAGAAAATACACATTGAATACATATTTTATCATGATTATTGATATCTGTATAAAATAATTTAAAGTTTAATATTATAGCAACGTATATAATTTAATACATAGATTATTCGTTATGTGTTTGCGAAGAAGATAAGGGTTGTTTTTGGCTCGTTGTAGATTATCAGAGGTTTCTTTTTTGTATTTTCCTGTAAGATCCTTCGAAAAATCCCATGAGATATAATCATGAACCTTCAGCCGTTTCACGTTCCTGTTTTTTACTCCTTAAGTTTAAAAACAAAATTACTTACTTCATATGCATCGTAAATTTGCTGTTGCAGAAAAAGGCATTAAATATTTATAATCATTTTCTTTCATTCTAATGCATAAATAATAAAAAAATAAATAAAAAATATTCATTCTATATGAAAAGTACAATATTAAATATTATAAATAAATAAAATTCATGCCCATTTTCACCAGTCTTAACAATTTATTGTTAATATCCATATGTTAAATAGCAATTACTATAAATACTCTCTATATAGTAAATACTCTGCCTTGTAAATGCACGGTGCTTCCTCGTGCTAAATTCATCAAAGGTAGTTAATTATTGAACAATTTAAATAAAAACCGATAAAGTATTCAGATGAACTGCCTATCATTGGTTAACCATTTAATTTTCATATGATTTTAATAAAAAAATTTAATTTTACATTTTTCTTAATACGCGCCTGGTTATTATGTCGTATATTTTGAATTTTTTGACAATTTCAATCAAAATCATTATTTTTCTGCTATACGAATGTCAAAATGACATTTAAAATATGTCAAAGTAAATAGCAATTTAAAAAAACAAATGACGATTTTTATAAAGCAAATTGAGATAAATCTTTGTAAGGGAATATTTTACAACAAACGTAGGTGACCTATATTATAGAAAATTGAATGCTCTACAAAAAAGGTTCTATAAAATTTTCACGCAACATGTATCTTTCTTGAGATATCTTCAAAATATAAATCTTTTGGGATGTCACCCCTCCCCCTTACACACAAATTTAATTATTTTGAAATGGGACTGTCCTCAAGCCAGACTAAACCAACCAACCAAGTTTCATCAATATCGGTTCAGTGGTTCATGAGTTAAGCGTGTGACAAGGATTGGGACACACACACACACACACACACACACAGACAGGCAGACACGGAACAAAAAGTGTTTGTCTTGACCTGAAACGGATAAATAAAATAAAATTTTTGAAATCGGAGAACAAATTTTTTTTCTCGTTTAAAAACGATAACGAAGCTTCTCGTATCTTCGATATTGCGAGGAAGCAAAATTACTATAGTGTCGTCATTTTTAGCGCTGATGTATTTTATTAAAAATATTTTATGCATTATTTCTAGCAAGCATTAAAAATAATAATTGAACATAATGAAATAATATGAAGAATATTGCTTCCTCGCAATATCGAAGATACGAGAAGCTTCGTTATCGTTTTAAAACGAGAAAAAAAATTTGTTCTCCGATTTTAAAAATTTTACCGGATTTATCCGTTTCAGGTCAAGACAAACACTTTTTGTTCCGTGTCTGTCTGTCTGTGTGTGTGTGTGTGTGTCTGTCTGTGTGTGTGTCTGTCCCCCAATCCTTGTCACACGCTTAACTCATGAACCACTGAACCGATATTGATGAAACTTGGTTGGTTGGTTGGGTCTGGCTTGAGGACGGTCCCATTTCAAAATAATTAAATTTGTGTGTAAGGGGGAGGGGTGACATCCCAAAAGATTTATTTTTTGAAGATATCTCAAGAAAGACACATGTTACGTGAAAATTTTATAGAACCTTTTTTGTAGAGCATTCAATTCTCTATAATATAGGTCACCTACGTAAGTTGGAAAATATTCCCTTACAAAGATCTATCTCAATTTGACTTAAGAATATCGTCATTTGTTTTTTTAAAACTGCTATTTACTTTGACATATTAAATGTCACTTTGACGTTTTAAATGTCATTTTGACATTCGTATAGCAGAAAAATAATGATTTTGATTGAAATTGTCAAAAAATTCAAAATATACGACATAATAACCAGGCGCGTATTATGAAAAATGTCAAATTAAATTTTTTTATTAATATCGTATGAAAATTAAATGGTTAACCAATGACAGACAGTTCATCTGAATACTTTATCGGTTTTTATTTAAATTGTTCAATAATTAACTACCTTTGATGAATTAACACGAGGAAGCACCGTGTATTTACAAGGCAGAGTATTTATTGATATTGATTGATAAATCAGAAAAATATGACTATAAATGAGACTTAGTTACTAGGTTAAATAAGTCAGAAATCGATTCGTGATGTCGAAATTCTTATATCCGGTATCATATAGGAGCTAGTAAATTTACTAGCTAGCGAGCACTCTCAAATGACGTATCAAACTTATATATGACAGTTATCGTGAAGTTTTATGAAGACTTTGACAAGTTTCGCGCACGCATTGTATGTAAACACCAACAGTACAATAGATTGAAGTGTCACTGCTCTAAATTTCATAGCAAATTACTATCACAAAATTGATACCTCATCTGAGAGTGCTTACTAGCTCCTACATTTTTTATTTCTTTATCTTTACGCAGGATTCCTCAATTTGTGCACTGAGGCATAGAACCCTTGCTTGAAGACCTCTGATTTAGTATTAAATCTTTTTAAAGTTTCATACTATAGATAATTAATAACTATTAATTTTTTTTAATTTTCCACTTGCGTGTATACCCCACTTACCCCACACTGATTGCGCACATATATCACAGGTACAGATTATCACTTTGTATATTACACTAATTATAGCGATTGTTTAACAATTGCATTCAGCGAACATTTAGATTTTACACTGCGCTAAAATAAAGTTTCAATTAAAAATGCAAAGCAGAGCAATTATCCATATCCGTCCGTTTTAAAAGCTTAATTAAAACTGGCTAGCAATTGCGAAATAATAAAACGTTTTTAATTCCGTTGCGCACACACGATTTAACTCGATATTAGTTCCTTGCGTATCCTACAAATTTTGCTCGATTGTTAAATGAGGCTTTGTTCAAACGGGTGCTGACATGACAAATTGTCAAAAATCACACGGGATGAGACGAGAATATTTTAAATTTAGACGAGACGAAATCGAGATGCCACTCTCTGAAATTTTGACCATATTATGTAACTTTATTTTTAAGTTAAGATTACGATACGAGAACGAGACAAGATGGCTTCAAATCATGACGAGAGTGTCAAATATAAAATTAAAGACTGAGACAAAATTTCAATTCCAAGAACCGAAACTAGACGAAATATGGTATACTTCAATCTTGTCTCGAGTGGCAGCTCTTAATACATTTTTTTCTATTCGTCTAAATATAAATTAATTAAGTATGAATAAATAACTTTTTGCATAAAAAAATTGATCCAATGAAAACATAAAAATATTAATGAGCCAATTATAGTTATTATAACGATATAAATAACCCTTTATAAAACAGTTCAAAGAAGTTGATTTTAACGTAGGAATATTAAATTTACGGTTTCTAGAGAAAAAAAGTAAAAATAAAATATAACGAGATAAATGTTAATTTTACAACACCAACTATTGCTAGTGAAACAATAAAACAATATAAAATAGAGACAATGTATAAACTAGTGTGTATACAGTAGCACCTCGCAATAATGGCGCTCTTATAAATCTCCGTCTTTTTTCAGTTATAAATCATATAACATACTGTAAGTACTGTATAAACATTCTATGAATTTATTTTTCTATCATTATTTTATAGTTAGTGTTATTGTACATTTAATATACTTATATTAGTGCATAGTACTCAGTTTTGCTTTAAGGCATAAAAAAAGCATTAATTTCACATACCGACGTTTTTCACTTAATAGCAAAGGTCCGGTCCCAATTAGGCCGTTAATGCGAGTTGATACTATACGTACATGAATTTTTATTATCGGCATTATACAAAAAAATAAAAATGCAAATTGAATAACATAATAAATAAACGAACAAAAATCAAAACTGCAATGATAAATAAACATGTTTTTAATAATTTGAAAAGCTGGCCGTATCTAGGATCCGTTTGCATGCACTTTTAGTGACAAAACTGTAGCGAACTTTAGCTTAAATTGAGATGTCATTTAAAGAAAGTTCTTCCAGGTTTTACAGTTTGTAGGAAATTAAATTTTTTTGCATACAAGATGTTGTCAAGAGTTTTATAATGCAGTTGCTATCTGTATAAATAGATTAATTTAACTTTGTCTAGGTATATTGTAAAGTTTAATAGATACTAATTTTAGTTGTGTTTTTGTTTCCTTACAGAGGAAGTTGTATGATTTTGATCTCTGAGATTGGCAAGTCTTCATATATAGTGAGTTTGGACAGAAATTAAATAAATGTTTATAGATGGACACATTGGACACTGTCATGCATACACAGCTCAATTCGATATATCAAAGTTTTTGATGTGCATAAAGTAAAATGTAATACATTTTTTTAATCAAAAGTTTTTTGCAGAAAAAATTGTTTAATTATAATTAAAATATATTTTTACAACTAATATAAGCTGTTTCGTGTAATATTAAAAACTTTATTTTGAATTAAATAATTAATATTTAAAACTTTATTTTCACGTTATTTCCTAAACCAAAAGACCAAATTGAATTCTGTAAAAGGCAAATTATATCTACATTAAGTACTTATGACGATGAAATCATTTATTTCGATAAGGATTGAAGTTTTGCAGGTCAAAAGTCTATGTAAACCGAACCCAAATATTTTATGTTTTCTTTGTAACATAAAGACAGTCATTGTGGCTTAAATATAAAAGTTAGACATATGGTGTCGCGGACTTTATTGTAGCACTTTTGATTCTACACAATTCTTTAATACATTATTTTGTTCTATATTCAACGGTTTAGGCAGCGTATTGCAAAACAGCGCGTCGTCGGCAAATTTTTTTCCGACTTGATTTACTATTATCGTCACTGCTTAGTTGTTATGTTACCTAACGTAACAAAATATAGCCTATAACCTGGCCAGAGAATGTATCTATGAATTAAAAAAAATCACGTAAATCGGATAAGTGGTTCTCGAGTGATAAGCACACAAACGGACGGACAGACAGACAGACAGACAGAGAGACGTTGAGCTTTATATATATTAAGGATAACTCAAAAATGATATTAGTAGTTTGAAATATAAAATAAATGTGGACATTTTTAGGGTCAAATTTCGCTCGATTTTTCTATCTTGTTCATAAAAACGTTAATTATATTTTGATGAATATATTTTTTATTCGTATTTTTCATAATATGACTTTTTAATCGAACACCCTATTAAAAAATAAGCAATAAGCAGTTTCTATTTTTGTCAATTTATCAAACTGGACATATGTAACATATATATTATACATATGTCAGATAATATCTGGTATAGTTTTATATTCGTTAGAACAAATTACCATGAAATGAGTACGATCAATAAATCTAAAGTAACTGGCTGCATTACAACTTGTACAATTAGGCTATCCGAAGACAAAATGTGCATTGAACATTTGTAAATGTATTTTGAAGCTATGTACTGTTTTATTCTACAGGCTGTTGTACAGGTCGCCATTTTATAAAAACATCAATCTCTATATAAAAAAAATGTTCATTTGTGTGCGGCTAATAGACTCGGGAATTACTGAACGGATTTCAATGCGATTTTCACCTATATTTAGATCATTTTTCTGTGCATGTTCGTGGCTACTAATATTAAATAAAAACCTAAGATTCAACATCAAAAAACTAAAAATCTTATTCAAGTCGTATTTTGTTTCCATGATATAATGTTACAGCAAAGAAATAATGTCTGATTCATTTTCAAATTTAAATTAGCGTTATGTGTTATTGATAATTCCTGAAAGTTTTTTTTCTATCGCAAATTCAGTAGTCCACACAAGATTCTGCCGAGTTGGCACAGACTTCGTCTGGATCAGAAATTAAAAGCAAAGCTTCTCGCGAGATTCGCAGGGAATGCCAAATAGCCACCGCAACAACACATAAGTGGCCGGGTCTGATGCTTGTCCGCATTCCAACAACAATGTCAACTTTACAATGAGCTCTTTGAATATTGTAATTGTACTGTATGTGTTTGTAAATGTTATTATTATCCATCAAATAAATTATTATACATACACCCAGTAACAGGATATCTCAATTTTGTTAAATAATTGTTTTAAAGTTTTTAACATGGAAACGAATTTTCTTATACAGTTGTAAATGACATGAACCATGTTCTACTAAAACAAGGTCTACTGTGGATATTTTGACAGTCGCCATTTTATATAAATTTCTTGTCGGTGACGTATTACATCGACAAGAAATTTATGTGCTGTGCTTTAAAATAATTGATCGATAATCAAATCAAAGAAAATATTTTAAAAAATCTATTATGTAAACAGTATTGGTCGTTAATTTATTTACATTCCCTTTGTCACAAAATTTGTATTAGAAAATTTCTTGCCGATGACGTCACAGTATAAAACAAATAAACTGTCGAGCAAATGTCCGAATTTATTTTAAATTTAAAAACATCTGCCAAGTATAACAGTGCGTTCTTGTGCTAAAATCACTAAAGGTAGTTAATTATTGAACAATTTAAATAAAAACCAAAAAAGTATTCACTGTCAGATAAATTACCTGGTATTGGTTAGCCATTTAATTTTTAAACAATTTTAATAAAAAATATTAGTTCTAAATTTTTCTTAAGGCGCACTTAATAATAGTTTTTTCGTACCTATATTTTTAATTTTTGACTATTTCAATCTATAGTATGTTTCATTTAAGTTTGCCGTGGTTGCAAAGGATTTGACAGTACGAATCGTGAATCTTACCATCAAATCCTCCGGCAACCTCTGCAAACTTAAATAAAACAGACTATAAATCTAAGAAAAATCTATGAAATTGAATTCTTTACAAAAAATTCTATAAAATTTTCACGTACTATAATGTGTATTTCTTTAGATATCTGTCACCCCTCCTTCTTATACACGATTTTGATGATTTTGAAATAGAACCGTCCTTAATCCAGACCCAACCAGCCTACTTAGTTTCATTAAAATCGGTTCAGTAGTTCATGAGTTATTTAATTTTAAAAATATATTAATATGTACCTTTATGTTTTCATTATTTTTAGTACATTTTCAATCTTCTTTTCGTTGTTATAAATTAAAAAAAAATACATGAATTAATAAATGACCCTTAAATAATGGCTCTTTAAAAAGTAAAATATCAGTATTCTTAATAAATTATTATTCTTTTATATATTTTTATAATTTTTACACCTACACAATCTATTATCGCTGATTCATTCTTGTAAGAATTGTGTATTTTAGTCAGAATCCATAAAAACTCAACCATTCTTTCACAATTTCAATTGAACAAAATCACAAAGAGTGTACATAATTTAATAATAAAATTTTATAGAAACATTTTATACAATACGTAATTATCAGATGAATTTTTAAGGTTTCCACGATACTTATTATCTACTATTTAATGTTCAAAAAGAAGTATGTATAATAATTTACAGATACCAGGTTTCTCTGATAAAATTTTAAGCTTTCAACGTGATTTTGAAATTAATTTAAAAAAAATAAAATAAAACAAGTATTCAAATTCAAAATTCAGATACAAAACTGCTATTTTTCATTTATTTGTTTTTTTTACAGAAGATTTCTTTTCTGTATCATATTATAATTTCCTTATTCAAATGCGATGGGGGGCAGATGTTTAATTAAAAATTAATTTCTAAAAAGTTTAACAGAACTAAAAACGGTCAGTAAGTAATACTTATTGTGGTTTTCACCCAGAAGCCATGACATGTTTGACTTGTTATGATTGGAATGTTTAATAGAGACCACTAACTGCACAGAACGGCTTCAAATAACTCGGAGACAGTCAACAAACTGAGATTAGACGAATGTTTGTTCGGTAAATATCAGTAAAATCGACAAGGAAATATGTGGGCATACACATATAGCATACACACATACATACATGTAAATTCAGTATGTGTGTGTGTGTATGTAGAAGATATGGGTCATTTCAAAACAAAACGAGAAATTATTTTAATTTAAGTGACGTCTTTCAATTTTGATTAACCTTTACGTTTCAGAACCCTTACAATTCAAATAAAAGGTATGAAGGATAATCTTACATGACATCTATGTTTATATTTATTTATTTTATAAAAAAAATTAATATTAGTTTTGTAATATTCTCAAAAACATTCCAAGATAACGTGAACTAGAAAACGAACTAACTTATTATTTAAAATAAAACTTTGAGGATGTTTTTCACCCATTTTAATAGTTACTTTGGCATGTATAAATAAATAAATGTTCTTTAGTTCAAAATTGTGACGTCTTTCAATTTTGATTAACCTTTACGTTTCAAAACCCTTACAATTCAAATAAAAGGTATGAAGGATAATCATACATGACTTCTATGTTTCATATTTATTTATTTTATATAATTTTTTTTAAATATTACTTTTGTAATATTCTCAAAAATATTCCAAGATAACGTGAATTAGAAAACGAACTAACTTATTATTTAAAATAAAATTTTGAGAGTGTTTTTCACCCCTTTTATTGGCTACTTTGGCATGTATAAATAAATAAATGTTCTTTAGTTCAAAATTGTGACGTCTTTCAATTTTGATTAAACTTTTCGTTTTACAGCCCTTACAATTCAAAAAAAGGTATGAAGAATATAATATAACGTGAATTAGAAAAAGAACTAACTTATTATTTAAAATAAAACTTTGAGGGTGGTTTTCACCCCTTTTAATGGCTGCTTTGGCATGTATAAATAAATAAATGTCCTTTAGTTCAAAATTTTGACGTCTTTCAATTTTGATTAAACTTTTCGTTTTAGAGCCCTTACAATTCAAAAAAAGGTATGAAGAATCATGCATGACTTCCATGTTCTATAATATTTTTATTATTTTTAAAATATTTTTAATATTAGTTTTATAATATCTTCAATAACATTTCAAGATAACGTGAATTGGTAAACGAACTAACTTATTTTTTAAATAAAACTTTGAGGGTGTTTTTCACCCCTTTTAATGGCTGCTTTGGCATCTATAAATAAATAAATGTCTTTTAGTTCGAAATTTACTGAGATTCACTTCACAAAGTTCCCTTGTTAGATGATACAAAATTTCGAATATTTTCAAAACCCCTAATACGATTAGCAATAAAATTAATATGTCTGGAATATTCACATTTTCCCCAAAAATAATTCAAATCGGTGCATTTTTACTGTAGTAATCGTAAACAAAAGAAAATTATACATCCAGGTACACAGACAGATACACGCACAACCGCCATGCAGGAAACAACTTTTCTTTACGTATGTTTTTATCTTGGACACAATTTTTCAACGGTATTACAATACGTACTTCATCACATAAAAAATTAAATTGTATATTTTGTTAAAAATCGGAAAATATATGTTATATCATTTAAACCAATCAGAAAAATATGTTTCTACGAGTACCGGGCCTTCACATTGTGATGTGTAAACATATGATCTGTATTTAAATATTTAAATATTTAAATTAAATACACGACTTTAAGTAGAACTAATTAAGGTCTACAAAACGACCTTACATAATTTTAGTACATCTCTTATTATATTTTAGGCCAGGTCACGTTTTTTCCTACTTGTGTAGCTAATTGATTCACTGCTCAGCGATTTTGAATGATAACGTGATTAAATTAAAAAAAAAAATATTTTATAAAATAATAAGGATTGATTTTATTACATTAAATAAAAAAATTGTTCGAACTTAAAAATCACAATATAATATACCTTTAGCTTGTAAAAACTTTAATCAATACAATATAATACCTTGAAAAGCGTTTTGTGATTTATAATCTCCATATTTAACGATATTTACTTTAAAAAATGAACAAACATACGTTCTTCATGTTTAATCTCAAAAGTTCAAGAGCGGCACCGCTTTCTTTGCCGGCATCAAAGCAAATTTTGTTGGGATTTATCAGAAAATTAAATTTTGAACTATGGAGGTTCAGTATCTTTATGTTTATTTATTCAATTATCGTTTCGGATATAATTCGCACTCGTGTTTGCTCAAAAGTAAAACTGGGCTAGATTAATTGAAATGATTCCAGTCATCTTAGTAAACGGCATTTGTTTTTCAAATAGCAAGTTTCTATAAGTGCATAACGACTATTAAATATTATATAAGCACATTTTTGAAGTTGTACTTCTTTTGGCGCACCGCGACACATTGGAATTTAAAAGTATGTTTTGATTTTTGATTTTTATATTAGCCGTATAATTAAGTAATTTATATCTTTTATATTTTATATTTTGTATTAGTATTATTAGATGTATTTATGTCCCCATGACTTGTTTCACACTGTAATACTGCAGTCTACGAAATAAAAAAGATTATTATTATGATTCATCAGACTTGGAAATGTGACACTTCTCGCGATTAAACTCGGGAATCTGAACAAGGCAGATAAAACTGTATTCGCTATCACTCTTTCAGTGATGTGCCTTTTATTTTTGGTAGCATGTATGACTTGCACGTTTACACGAAATATAACCGTCGAATTACGTTTTCATTATATGTAGTATATTTTGTTAGACATTTTATGTTTCATTATTATTAGATATATTTGTTTGGAAAATATATAATATAAACATGTATTTAACTATCGCGAAAAAATATTTTCTTGTATCAAATATGCTTTTTCAGAAACTAAGCTTTTGATACTTGAAAGAAGTATTCTATTTTAAACAAACTATTTATACTTGCTTTAAATAAAATACATTTGAAATAAACAAAAAAATTGTGTAGTTAAACTGAAGTTAACTTACAAATAAGTATAGCTTCTAACGCGTATACATAAGTACACACACCCACTTTATTGTTGATTTTAAACCCCTCTTCACTGTATGAAGAATATCATTTAACTTTACCCCCCATTCTTTAGTTGAAACAGACAGACATAAAAACAAACAAAATATAAGCGGTCAAATTGGATTATAAAAATAGTTCAAAAATTCCAAAATAATTAGTAAACGAAAGTACATCTTAAAGAATGGAATAAATTGATATTTTTCAGTCTTAAACATAAAACTAAAACTTTACAATTGACAAACATTTCAGTGTTACAAGTTCTTGAGATAAAATATTAATTATTTTTTATGTGTAACTTGATAATTGCCTTAATAAAGGATTCATCTCCGAGTGCTGTAGCTTGTCACGTCTCTGAACAGAGTCTTTGTACATTAATAATTCACAATGCGAAGTAACACATTCTTCTGTTAAATATTTAACACAAAATTTCACAAAAAGAATCAAATTGTTCAACATTGTTCTTACAATTTTATTGCATTTTATTGTGTCAGTTGCATTCTACAAATAATTAGTATTTATTTTTAACAAAGAATAATATAATTTTAAAAAAGGCGAAAGAAAGATCTGTATCAAATTTAATAACTACAAAATGTAAGGATCCATTAGAAATGACAATAGTCCAAAAATTGAACACTAGCCTCGGGTTGCACAAAGCAAAATAATCCTCGGTTGTTTTCAAAGCAATATTACGCCAATTCTAAAAAAACAATTACGGTTATGATACACATCATAAGGTAAAAAATTGTCATATTTATGGATTGAAAACAACTGATTAACTAATCGTGAATTATTTTGCTTTGTACAACCCGAGAAAAATCTTTTTATAATATGAGTACTGATTTACGGGACACATGTATATTATTTTTATTATAATTTTAGAGTTCGTTCTGCGTATAAATAACAATATTATAAAATTTCAGGGGACCTCGGTACTATACACTTAAACTAAAAATACACCTTAACCACAAAATTTATGTCACTCGACACGTGTTTCGACTTCACAAGAAGACCTCATCAGGAGCCTAACGATTGTAATCGTTAGGCTCCTGATGAGGACTTCTTGTGAAGTCGCAACACGTGTCGAGTGACATAAATTTTGTGGTTAAGGTGTATTTTTAGTTTAAGTGACTAAGAAACCACAGTTTCTCCGTTTCAAGTTACTCGGTACTATAATCAATTAAATTTTAATTTGAAGACTTTTTCAAAGTTTATATAATAGTTTCGAAGATACATAATTACTAGAATCAAAAAAAAATTATGTATCCAGCCAGTACAAGTATGTACCATTAGCATCATAAGTCGTCTGCCACTCTAAAGGTGAGAATCTCTTTAACAAATTATAAAATATTAAGACAAAAATCATCAGTTATATTTTTCTATGGTGGAGCTGTTTTAAAGAAAAACACAAATTACGTCCATTTTATTAATTAATTTTATATCAAGTTTAACATATTTAAACACTGGTGGGCAGGCTCACTCCTGACAACATAGTGAGTAGGATACTCATGAGCCAGGATCACTGGAGAAGAGTCGCAGTTTACGTCGAGGAGGTGTTACTGGAAAAGAAGGGCGAGCAGGGCTAACCTAACAAGCCCTAAAAAATAGGATTCGAAAAATAGGGCAGAACCTTCCTTGGGCTTAACAGAGGCACCTCCTCGAAGTAATGCGAACAGCGGTCCCGAGGTGGAATGATGCCTGTTGCGGGGATTTTTTTAGTCGGTTAGAGTCCGACACATCAGGTGGTGCTACGACTAGCCCCCTGATGGTGCATGACGCATTTCTCTCCTCGAAAAAAAAAAAAAAAACATATTTAAGTACAAAAATTCGGAATAGATTACATAATAATTTAATCGCACAAATATATATGAGTATTATAAACGAAGAGTACTTCTTTGTCTAGCAAATTAATTTCAAAATATCTGTCTTTATTTGGTACATGGAGAAATGATTTAAATATTATAATAATCACATAGGAGGAACCTACTAAGTTTGTGATAAGAAATTTAAAACAAACTGAACGACCACTTATGTACGTCACTGTACATACCTATGGTTCTATATTAATCACATATCTCGATCTTAAATTACATTGATAAAATCAAAATTCTAGCATTGAAGCTTGCTCAACAACTTGATCATACTAACTTTTAGTAAACTTTATTACCTGCACACATACAAGGTATATGTTCGGCCATGTTCCTTAAAAGCTCTTGAATATAATTTATTAATAGTGGTTGTAGAAAGGGGTCTGTATATTGTCAATACATGTGGGGTGGGCACGGTTGGATGGACTACTGCCGGTGGCTTTCAGATCAAACTAAGCAAACACAGCGACAGCCGACAAATAATCCTCTAGCTAGACCTGTGCGAACTTTCAAACTCTCGGCCACGCGATTTGTAACAGCGGTCCTCAACATGTTACAACTTATCAGATGTTATCGCTTGTTTGAAAACTTTGTATGGATTTTCAAGAACTCACGTAGAATAAGGTTATCTAGACTAATATTACAAATACGAAAGTGCCTCTGTCTGTCTGTCTGTTTGTTATCTTTTCACGACTAAACCGCTGAACCGATCTTGATAAAATTTGGCATGGAGATAGCTTGCATCCTAAGTACTTTGTACCACGAAAAATTTATGAGATAAAAAATGGGTGTATGAAATTTGTACGCGCGAAGGTGATCCTTTTTTTGGCGCAGACATCTAACGAGCAATTACGAAACTAAAAATCTATTTTATTGACTATCATAACAGAAATCTGTATTCCCTAACCTGTATTCAACGTGGACAAAGTCGCGGGTAACAGCTAGCGATATTATAAATTAGGTAACATTTATTTTTATTGAAACAAAGAAATTTGCATCTTCCAAAAAAACAATTTTTTTTTAATACCGAATCATTCTCTCGTCAACCAAAACCGCAGAAGATTTTGTCAGTTATTGTTTTTCATATCCATGAGTTATTTTCTAAAATTGGTACATTAGTGCATAACAGTGTCCATATATTCTTACAGATGCATTGTTCAAAATAACGTTTTTTTATGTGGCATACCAATTCATACTATACCTCATATTTCTGTGCAGACCCAGTAAAAATTGTTTTATCTTGATTGAAATTAATTCTTACCCCATCCACCAGATTCACCTGACCTTGCAGATTTGTTAAATGTACACTGGTAGAAAGGATTTCTAAAACCAAGTAAACCATGTTTTGTATATAACGAAAACAATATTTTCTTAAGATAAACAATAATCTCTTAAACCAACTATAGTATTCTTGAACGAAGGAATAACGTAGTTGGATTAAGATTATGTTTCTTATATTAAGAAAATATTGTTTTCGTTATATACAAAACAAGGTTTTCTTGGTCCAATACAGTTTTTTTCTGTGTACTGTCAGTAATATTTGAGAAGCATTAGTACCTATGCGTTTTTTTCAACATTTATTACTACATATAAATCTATTCTACCGACAAATATCACAAATATTTTAATATAGGGACAGTTCGACAATGTTTATTACCTCTGGTGTAAGATTCACACACACAAGTTGTGTGTGTATATGTGTGTGTGTGTGTGTGTATGTGTGTGTAGTGAATATACGAGGATTATGTGGAGAAGCAATCAACTGATGATCTTTGGGAAATTGTAAAGCGGGCTTTGATTGCCTCATTTACAAATTGATGTTTGAATAAGGTAAATACATAGATATCATTTCCTCCAATCATATGTAAGTTCTATAAACTTAACTCGATACATAAAACTTTCTATGTTTATTTAGATATTTAACTTATTTTAAAAAGACTCCTGTTAGACGACATATTTCTCTGGAAATAGTACTCGCACAAACTTCGAAATGGTGTTAAAATATTACTATGTAGTTTTCTGTATTTAACTTTAATTATTATTTTAAGCAATTGTTTATTAGATATATGCCCGGTATTATCAACCAATTTAAAGCTCCTTTAGCGCTAAATGCTCCTTTAAAGTAAATTTGGTGTATTACAAACATGATTTAAATCAATATTTAAGCTCTCAATGAAAAATAGACATAATATACGTTGTAAAGAAATACTGCAGATAATTTAAAATCTATTTAATTAAATGTATTATGCTTGCATCTGTTAATAATATGACAGTTAGTTAAATGAGCATTTAGTTAAAGTTGATAATACTGGGCGTTAGCCCTTTAAATAAAATCTTTTACAAATATATAAACGCATATCTTAAGATATTTTATCGTCCTGGGTTACCAATAATGACTCAATTTATGATATGGAGCGAAAGAAACAGAAATTTCTAGATTTTCAATAATTTTTTGCTCAAAAACTATCAATGCATATCTATAATAAAACATATTCATTTATTACAGCCCAGCGAATTGAAAAATTAATAAAAATACATAACCTTTTCCATATGTGTAACTATAACATAAATGCGATCCTATAAAAAAAACTAGAATAAAATGTAATCTATCTACATATCGCTAACAAAACGTTTCCAATTTCATTACAAATATAAATTGTGATTAATCATTGATAGAAAATAATTTATATAGCTTAATTGACGTAAAAACACACAAATAAAAGTTGATACAAAAAGAACACGACACACGTATCAATCAAACAGGCGGCCATGGCAGTGACGTCATAGGTATCTATCTACGTTCTCTGTTCTACATGGATAGCTGCAGCAATCTCCTCAACTAAAATACCAAAAGTTTATCACTCAACATACATATTTGGAGCATTCTATTCGATATATGATACATAACAATCCATTGCTAATTATCACCTTCTTTTACCTATGTATATGGAATTTTAATATTCCATTCTATTTTCGCCATGATGTCTGTATGTCTGTATGCCCTGTAACTCAAATACGACAAATCGTAGAAGGGTGAAATTTTACACTTAAGATTAATTTCTAGGCCTATGTGCTGCAATACATTTAGGGCGTTGGAAAGATTCAGGGAAGTGATGTTGGCTTCGAAGGCAATATGATGCTAGTATTGTTCATATCATGAAAAATGACCGAAGCGGTAAGGGTAAGAAATTCTAACTGACGTCAGTCCATTGGCGTAGTCAAACACAAATACATTTGTAGAATATATTAATGTTAGATTACCATTAAAAATTAAAAATAATTATTGAAGTATCCGTCACTGCCTTGATTCATTCGGTACGTCCAGTTCATTACTCAAAAGAACACCGTACATCTAATACTACAACTTAAGTGGTCGACTATAGTATTTAGTATAAAGAGAGCGGTACACAGAAATACTCTATATTTTAACAAACTATGTAACATTTAGAGTAAAAGGTCTATATATGCATATTGATATGATATGTGATTACATTCCTAAACCTGGTCATTTTTCATGATATGGATAGTAAAGGGGTAATTTAGAAGCGCTGAAAAAATCTGATCAGATAGAATACTTTTCCAGAATTTTCCATTTGGCTGTTTCTCTTTAAAGCAATATAGTTGAATTAAAAGTATATTCTTACATTAAGAAAATATTGTTTTCATTATTTATAAAATAAGTATTTCTTGGCTCAAATCAACGTTTCTACCTATGTATGTACTAAGCAATCGATATTAGGACACTAAAAAAAATTATGTGAAAACCACTGGTTTAATGAAACCTATGTAATTATATGGTTTTTTTCTGTTTCAGAATTAAATCTGAAGAAGACTCCGATATGAGAGTCGAAACGTCAAGTATAAGAATACGACAACGTGGACAGCAGCCCGAAAAGTTAGCTACCAGACTTATATGAATTCTAAGGAAAATCTTTAATTACGATGTTATTATTTTGACATGTAACCACAATAAAAACATTTTGTGAGCCACATCGGTGGCACGCCATCGTGGTTATTGCGATCAGTATCAAATGTAGCCGCTGTTGAGTCTCACAGCCAACTTTCCTAATTGACTTTGCTCATCTGAACTGGACAGGTCACTTATGAGTTTCTACGTTCCACAGATGGTTCGAATTTTGCACGGTAATGATTATGACGTTCTACAGCGAATAAACTTTTGTTCTAAATCATCGCACAAACTACCACGCTTCGGTGTTTCGTTGTAACCACGCTAAAATAACATATATGTAGTCCAATATGAAATACCTATATGTAAGTTTCGATCGATTGAATTTCATAGGTAATTAAAATTAAACTAAAGTACATATAACAGCGATATATAAAAATTATAAGTTTAGGTGAGACATATTGCAAGTATTCTGAATGTTGAAACAAATATGTATAGGCTGTCCAAGTTTTGAAATGCTAAGCAAGTTTTTAAAAATTTAGAGAACTGAAATATATATGCAGTAAGAGCCTAATGGGGCCCTAAAAAATTGAATTTGAGAGCTTTATGTATAATGTTGAATTCAGATAATTTATTTTCACCGAGTTATTGAAGTTTACAGCTAAATCCGTTGTTTTTTTCCATAAACTTCAACGAATTAAACAAATTTCAGTATGACCCTGGGAGTATTAGATTTTTTCGTTCACGATCACTCACGAATTATATTTTTTTACTCAGACCGGGTCACATTCGTGACACAATTTAATATATT
Organism: Sialis lutaria; assembly: GCA_949319165.1. Lineage (NCBI taxonomy): Eukaryota > Metazoa > Arthropoda > Insecta > Megaloptera > Sialidae > Sialis > Sialis lutaria. The sequence goes on from OX439237.1 coordinate 25,925,676, forward strand.
ATGTTGAAATTGATATTTCTTTGAAAATTGAAAAACTATGAAATTTGACTAAAATTTTTTAGGTCAAAACCGCAGGTCTGTATCTCAAATCGTTCTCGAGATATAGCCTCTCAAAGTTTTAGATTTTACAATTTTTTTGTTTAAAATAGCCGTAACTTTTGAACGTGTGGTCGGATTTGATTTTTCTTGACGGATTTGGAATCAGCGTGTCAAAATCTATATAATGGCATGTATAATACATTAATATTCGGGGAAAAAAATTTTGTCGAAAAACTACATTTTTTTACCCCTTTGAATTTTTTCAATTTTTCACGAATTTTTTTTTTATCGAATTTTAAAGAATTATATATGTCATTATATAGATTTTAACACGCTGATTCCAAATCTGTCAACAAAAATTAAATCCGACATCACGTTCAAAAGTTACGGCCATTTTTCTCCAAAATTTTTAAAAATCGAAAACTTTGAGAGGCCATATCTCAAGAACGGTATGAGATACAGATCTGCGGTTTAAAAATTTCAACTTTTCGCGTCATGTTCTATAAAATAATCATACTTTTAACGAAATCAAAAACACAAAAAAAAAATTATAAAAAATTCATTGGTTCAAATATCTATTTTTTATAAAAATAACAATTCAAAAATAAGAAAACCCGTAATATCCAAAACATATTCATCAGTACAAGTTTAAGACAATTATATTGCAAAAAAGTACTTTTACAACTTATTAGTTTCTTAATTTCATTTAATTAATTTCTAAGTATTAGTACAAGTACAAAGTAATTTTATTGAAATAGTATTTAAATACAAGCATGGGCGTAGCCAGGGTGGGGCAGGGGGGCGCTTGCCCCCCCCCCTAGCTTGTGGACAAAAAGTAATAAGTAAATCAGTACATTGTCTAAACAGGGATATTTCTAGATTTCTATGATGTCCATTGGATTTTTGAACGTAATTTTATATTTTGGATCCAGAAAATCTTATATCAAAGTTTTTTTTAATCACAATCTTTTGTTTTTACATGTAAACTAAAATTTCAGGGAAAATTAAAAATAAAATAAAAACATCTAATAAAGACCATACCGGGTGTTTTTTTTAAAGACATTCCAGCGGATTATTTCCAAAATAACGAATTTTCAGAGAAAATTTGTCAGACAAAAGTTTCATGGATTTGAGGGGGCTAAATATTGACAACATGTGTTGACCTTGAAAAGGTCACTATTATGGGCTTTTTAGGTTCAACTTTTCTTTTTCAAATGTAAACCCATATTTTTGTTACAGATTCGTAATTAACTAGAAAAAATAAGTAACTTTTTTCTGAAAATGTCAATTTTGTATGATTTGGAGCAAAACAAACAGTAATTTCTGGATTTTAAATAATTTTTTACTCGAAAACTATTGTTTTTTTAAATAATCGCAAGAAGCAAAAAGTGCTTAGTTTTCAACAAGAATTATCGGAGAATTTTTACTTATTTTTTATTCGTTTTTTTTTTTTTATTTCGAAAAATTTCTTTAAAAACAATTTTTTTTAATTAATAATTACTTTAAAAAAAATTCTGAAAATCCTTGCCGAAATCTAAACATTTCTTTTCTCTTGTAATATTTTTTTATAAATTGGTAGTTTTCGAGTAAAAAATTATTTAAAATCCAGAAATTACTGTTTGTTTTGCTCCATATCATGCAAAACTGACATTTTCAGAAAAAATATTTCAGACAAAAGTTACTTATTTTCCCTAGTTAATTACGAATCTGTAACAAAAAATATGGGTTTACATTTGAAAAAGAACCTAAAAAACCCATAATGGTGACCTTTTCAAGGTCAACACATGTTGTCAATATATAGCCCCCTCAAAGCCATGAAACTTTTGTCTGACAAATTTTCTCTGAAAATTCATTATTTTGGAAATAATCCGCTGGAAAGTCTTTAAAAAATTGTTTTGTTAAAGTGCTGTGAATATAAAAAGATCCACGGAAATTAATTTTCACCTGATTTTTTTAAACTAAAATATGTTACATAAAAAAAATTTTGCCCCCCCCCCTAAATACAATTCTGGCTACGCCCATGAATACAAGTACTTTAGTATAACAAATGCAACTCCCTCACCCCCTTAAGTTTTGTACTTACATGTCGCCTAATCCTACAGAACTGCAACACCCTGAAAAAAATGAATATAATTAATACTAAAATTAAAAACAATAAAAATTATTCCCTGACTTCTCATTTTTAAAAGCTACAAAATTTAAAAAATTATTTTGTTGTAAATATTAATGCAATGCAATTCATACATATGAATTATTATTAAATACTACTGCCCCACATTTCAGTACAGAATTCTCAAGCTAGAACAATAGTACCATTCATCTTTATTAAAAGACGATATAAACTAATTTTTCAATTCCCTAACAAGTTTCTAATTGCTTAGTAGTAGTGTATATGAATTATGCAGAAACTCTGTAGCTATTATATCTCTATTTACTCTAACACTACAAAACTATCCGCTGTTAGAGCGTGGATAATATAAGTTTGGCCGGCCACAATTATACATAATCGCAGAGACATGCAGAATAATATCTTCCCGCATACTTTAGCCGGGGTCCAACACTTTCAGCTATTTAACACGTTACCTACCAAACAAAATAACACCACATGTCTACAGTGCGTATTATAAATTTATCACATCGTTAAGTATATTATTTTAAATATAGGCAACCGGGGATTTTTTTATCCAGAAGAAATTCGAAAATTGGATAGTTTTTGGTATAAATATAAAGATTTCTATAGGGTTTCACTAAAGAATTAAGTTTCAAATTTGAAGTCATGAATCACATACGGTATCATCCGTTTTGGAGACTCGTATAAGTGAAGTGCAAATGGATGTGCTTTTAGGTGACACGGAGTTAATAGTGCTTGGAATAATGATGGAAGAATTTAAGCACAGACAATTAATGCACAAGCAATTATGGTTTGAGAACAATCGGGTGCCAGTGGTGCCATCTACAATAGCTCGTACAAATTATAATTCGATTTGGAACCTTTTGTCAGACATTGTGAATTCGATTATCGGAAAAATTCCAAGCGTATTAATTTCGTTAGGCAAAATTTCCCAAGCCGAATGATTAAATTACACCACGCCATTATGAATACATATTTAAGATATCTGTATTGATCACAGAATTACTAGAAATGTTCTCTGCTGGAAATATCTCATGTGGTCAACATTTTATTCAAATATATGATTATTTATACAAGAAACATATGTACAGAGTACGGGGATATATACGAATATGCGAAGTAAAATGTTATTGAAAAAAGAAGTAATTAATAGTCTAACCAATAATGGGTTGTTCATAAAATACGTACGACGGAAGGGGGGGGGGGGTTATCTAACGTGATCTTATGTAATGATTATGGGGGGTCGAAAAAACGTGACGTGAAGTGACATTTGAATTTTCCTTATTTTTTAACTATATATTCACGATATAAATGACGTTGCTTTTAATGACCAATTTTGACAATTTTCTTTATACATACATAAAAATAATCATTCATTTGAAGGGGGGTCCAGGTTTTGTTATGTATTATGAGTAGGAGGTGGAAAAAATATGATGTGATAAAAAATGTGTTATTTTATGATTCATCCTTAAATAAAATAAAATGTTTAGTACTTAAAAATAATAATTCTTCTCCAATGCTATTTTTAAAGGACACAAGGAGTATAACCACCAATTACAATTTTATTGATACAATTTAATAATACTATGCGACATTTTTTTTAAATTGGTATTCAAAGCTCTACGATGAAAAATATGCATCATTTGTATTACAGTCGACTGTCATTTTAACTTCCAAAGATCTACAATGACATACAACGATCTACAAAGATCTCTAAAGATCGTTGTAGATCGTGATAGAGAATAAAACTGAAAATTTATAAATTTTCAACGTTACAATGTTCTTTAGAGATCTTTCTAGATCGTTGTTGATCTTTGTAGATCATTTTACATCTTTGTAGACCGTTGTCGATCTTTGCAAGTCTCCACAGATCAAAAACCAGTGAAAAATATAATGTCGTCTAAATAGGTTTCTACAGATCTACAATTTTTTCCTAGGTAAAGAAAGTTTAAAAAATATTAAATGTGACTAATTTTGGTAATAAATAACAAAAAATATATACATATATTAGGTCAGTGCCAATCCGACTTTTTGAGACTAAAAAACAGAAAAATTCTCTACAGGCTGGCGATAGTGGGAATCGTCGCTAAAAATGATTACAAACAGAGGAAAAATAAATGCACCCTTGCACATGAAGCGGTTTCGAAGGGGGGTGGTTTTTAAGGGTTGAAAACGGTTTTTTGCGATTTCCGACGAAATACGACTTTCTATCGAAAAATGGTCTGCAGTAAAGTTGTAGATAATAAATAAATCTACAATTTTGTTTCAAACCAATTTACAACATAACCTAAAATTTTCCGAGATAATAGCGAAAAACCGTTTTTTTTAATATTCGAGTTTTTTATGTCGAAAAAATTGTCAAAATACTTGAAATTTTCATGAAATGCATATTTTGAAGTCCTTTAATTTTACCGAGCTGTCCGGAATTACAAAGTTAAATATTTCCTGAAATATTAACGTTTTTCGAAAAAAATGAATTTTTTTCAATCGAAAAATTGATCGTAGAAATTTTCGATTTTTTAACTTTTAGGGGGCTTATTTTTTCGTCTTGAATGTTACTTTAAGATAGAAAAAAAATTAAAATACCTTTACAGTTAAAAAGAAACAAAAATAGCGATTTGTAAAAAACTCAATTTTATTTTTCAATCACTCTAAAAATTTTGTACTAATCATGAAATTTTTGTGCTAAAATACAAAAATAAAATATATTCAATTTAATAAAAGGATAATTTACGAAAAAAAAATGTAGTACAGTGTAAATTGACATGAATAGGATGCTGTAATTAATTAATTGAAAAATTTTAACATAATAATAAAAAACTTTATTTAAAAAAAATAATAGTATATTAATTTTTTGTAAAATTAATATAAGTACTATGTAATGGAACTTTCCTTTATTTGTTAGAACAAAGTAATTTTAAATATATGTAAAAAAAATTCAATTTATGATGCTTTTACGATTTATTACTGAAAAATTACTTATTTACAGCATCCTATTCCTATCAGTTTACACTGTATTACATTTTTTTTTCGTAAATTATCCTTTTATTAAATTGAAAATATTTTATTCTTGTATTTTAGCACAAAAACTTCGTGATTAGTAAAAAAATTTTAGAGTGATTGAAAAATAAAATTGCGTTTTTTACAAATCACTATTTTTGTTTTTTCTAATTTTTCACAGAAATATTTTAGGTATTTTAATTTTTTATCTATCTTAAAGTAACATTCAAGACGAAAAAAATAAGCCCCCTAAAAGTTAAAAAATCGAAAATTTCTACGATCAATTTTTCGATTGAAAAAAATTCATTTTTTTCGAAAAACGTTAATATTTCAGGAAATATTTAACTTTGTAATTCCGGACAGCTCGGTAAAATTAAAGGACTTCAAAATATGCATTTCATGAAAATTTCAAGTATTTTGACAATTTTTTCGACATAAAAAACTCGAATATTAAAAAAAACGGTTTTTCGCTATTATCTCGGAAAATTTTAGGTTATGTTGTAAATTGGTTTGAAACAAAATTGTAGATTTATTTATTATCTACAACTTTACTGCAGACCATTTTTCGATAGAAAGTCGTATTTCGTCGGAAATCGCAAAAAACCGTTTTCAACCCTTAAAAACCGCTTCATGTGCAAGGGTGCATTTTTTTTCTTCTCTTTGTTATCATTATTAGCAGTGATTCTCACTATCGCCAGCCTGTAGAGAATTTTTTCCCCCAAAAAGGCTTTGGCACTGGACTATATATAAATTTGTTTTTTCGCTCTACTAAGTGTAAAAAAATTCAGTTCCATACCATCAATATAATTTACCTGTATAAAACTTTTAATTAAAAAAAAAACTAAATGATCTACATTTAAATTGTATAGTTTAAGTATGTAAATAGCTATCTATCTACAGCAATATACAGGTTCCTTCTTAAGAATTAAATAAAAAAAACACAGTATCTTCGTCAGTGGTATTGAATCCTTACCCGTGAATTAATTAACCGTCGTTCCAATGAGATTTTTACAATTAAGTAAAGCGATCAAAGAGGGCATTATAGAGAGACGCTTTGTAAGGAATCCTTAGCTCCTTAAACGTCCTTTGTCTGTGTGAATTTTCAATTGGGAGATTTTATTAGTTATTTTAAGTACGATGGTGCGACATTTGTTCAATTGCTTTCAACGTATTCCGAGTTTTTTTCTCGAATATTTATCGAGTGCTTCTTGTTTCGGCGAACTGAAAAATTGTAAGATGAGTGTTAAAATGAAATGTTCGTCTCGTTAAAGTTTTCTTATTGTCAAAAAATTGGAAAATGGTTTCCAATGTATAGAGTGCGATAGAAAAAACATTTTTTGTCAAACTATACTAACGTCAACATAAAAAATTATTATTAACTTAAGGTTTTCCGTCTAGCACAGTGTAAAAAAAGATTTGGTTTTGAAAAAAAATGTTTTTAATTTATATTCAGAACACACGTACCTACATTTTATGGAATATATTACTTTGTTATTTTATTAGTAAAAAAAAAGTTTAATTTAACTTAAAAAGTGAAATAGACAGAACGGAATATAATAGTAACATGTACTCATTTGCTGTAATAGCAGAGCTAGTTTTTCATTATTTTGAATAAATTACACGTGAATATATTTGTTTTATATTGGGTTGAAGTTTCGAATAATTAGTTTTTAAAACGTCTCTATATAGTCAATTGTGTAGAATTTAAATAAATAAAGCACTTACGGCAAATTCTCTCATTTATCGTGTGTTAAAAAGTCTATTTTTAATATCCAATTACTCAAAAACCATACGTCCAAATTATTTTAAATAAAAATTAGTAAAATATATGAGTTATCCATTAATAACATATTAAAATTTTAGACTGCTCTAATGATCGAATAACCTTAAAAACTATTGGACCGATTTTGGTTAAATTTGCATCGTGTTCTTTGAAATCTTAAGTACTAAAGGTAACATGTAGTCACACTATCAATTAAAACAGCTGAGCTGTGAATAAAATATCTGTACACGTTAAAATATTTTTTTCTATAATTTATATAACAAACCATTTTCAAGATATTAGTTTTTCTCTATACAATTAATTGAAAAAGTTCACAACCGCTGGTATTTAAAACACAGCTTCCAATATGTATATAACAAAATTATTATAGGCTTTATACGTTATTACATATAGTCTCTAGTTTCACAAGAACATTACAGACATCTCTTACATAATACGCTCTTATAATAAACATTGTACAACATTCAATGAGTACTCCATAGCGGTTGGATTCTGGGCAATATCTTGTCCTCTCCATAACAACCGCACAGTATGTACGCACTCAGACGGTTCACTGGCGTCTCAAGGGGGTTTAGATTAATCTACATTATATCAAGTACCCTCATAATGATCTAGTCAATTTTGTTATTTGAATAAAAGTTTTTTTTTCGATAATATCGATAAAAAAATCTCTTATACAAATAAATTATTTAAAAACTATACATGATTTTCACTGATATAACTGACGATTTTTTGAGAAATTCTATTCATGTTAATTTTGTTTCGAATATAATATTTTCTTAGAAATTAATTACCTATAAGATAAAGATTTTTATGTACATATGTAGGTTTCTCTCTAAGGCAGCTATTACACGTTATCAAATAAATATGTCAAAGATCTTTGACAAAGATTTTATCATATTTCTTTCATAGAATACGAGATTTTGTTCTATTACATTACATAAAATATTTGATAATATTTTCGCCATTTTGATTTATCCGTCAAAAAAAATTGTATCAAATAATGTCATTATCTATGATCAAAGAAATATTATGAAGGTAAATATCATAAAAGTTTATCTATTACACTGTCAAATTTCTTTGACAGTATAATATCCACCTTATGGCGGTTATTAACATATCAAATAAAAATCATATTTCTTTGATCAAAGAAATATGATATTTAGTAATAAGTCATCTATATCTATAAAAGAGTTTGTCCTTAACCACTCACTCATTCACTCACTCACTCATATATCAACGTACAGCCCAAACCTCTGGACCTAGAAACGTGAAATTTCGTAGATGCCTTCCTTTTATGATGTAAGCACCCACTAAGAAAGGATTTTTCGAAATTCAACCCCTACGGGGTTAAAACAGGGTGTCAAAGTTTATATAAAAAAATTTTTTTTTTGTTCGCATTTAATAATTTATCGAACATACTCTACAATATAAATAATGAAACAATTATTTCAGCGTTTCCCAAAAATTAACCCCTAAAGTGTTTAACAAATTTATATTCAATTAAAAATGAAATTTCGGTATTCAAGCCCTAATAGACAGGGGGATAGTTTTTACAATTTTTAACGAAGATCCGAGATATTTACGTTTTTTTAAAGGTAATGAATAAAAATCAATCTAAAAAAATGTAATATGTTATCCCCTATCACGTATGGAGAGTTCTAATTCGTTTCAAAGTTTACGCGAGAAAAGCCGCGGGATTCCACTAGTCTTTCGTAATATTCATAATTTTGTTCTGATCATAGATTATGACAGTCTCTATATTTGATCAAATCTTTGTCAAAGATCTTCGACATATTTTTTTGATAGTGTAATAGCCGCCTTACGCACATACATACAAACTTGGACGTTAATTATTAGTTATTATAATAAACTATTAAGTTAATGACGAGCCGCCACTGGACTCACGCAGACTATCGAGTGGTGACGGCGTTGGTAGTTGTTCGCCGGGACACAACGATCATGTTACATATCATTTGCGGCCAGCGCCGATGTTCTCTTTGACACACAACAAGTGATTGTCGCCCGTGTTATACACCGCTAATGTTCAATGTACCTACTATATTATATATTGTACTACATGCGTGCATCTCTGTTTATTTATTCTACATCAAAACATACATACTTTGATGATTTGTCTGGCGTTAGGTGAATATACATATCTACATAAGTTTCACAAACATAGACGTATTAACATATTTAGAGATCTAAGTGTGAGGTTCACATAATATACTCGTATGGTAGTATGAACATATATGAGCCATTCCACGTCAAGCGGGACAGTTTTTGACCTCATGTTTTCTGATTTAGCTATAATTTTTTTTACAGCTTCTTTGGGCCCAATTTGTATGTCAAACTATTTTTATTTTATTTTTATCACCCCTAGTTTAAAAGTTACAAGGGGTTGAAATTTCGGAAAAACGGCAAAAAATCGAAAACATGCTCTCCTTTAACTGCTTATATCTCCGGTTCTATTCATCCTACAGACTTTAACAAAAAAACATTTTGAAGCTCTTAAATGTCACTTTAATAAGGTATTTATTTTATTGTTATAAACAATTTATTTTATTTGTTATAAACAATTATATTATTTAAACGTGGTATTCAAGGCGAGAACACGCTTTGAATGTTTTGAAAAAAATATCAGCGTATTCCTTGATCAATTTTCTACAAAACTGCTGAGTTACAGAATGGAACTCCGATAGGAATTGTGTCAAAAAAAGTGATTTGTACGAAAAACCGCGCGCGCGCGCATATCCGCACGGCTTGTGTCGTGGTATTGCTCAGTAAAGGAAGAATTTTGACAAGGTCATGGTTGATTATTATAAATTTTGGTGCGGAGAATTCGATAAAAATACCTAGGACTGCCGAACAGTGGTGCAACACCCTTAAAAATAGGGTTGAAAACCACGTTTAAATAATATAATTGTTTATAACAAATAAAATAAATTGTTTATAACAATAAAATAAATACCTTATTAAAGTGACATTTAAGAGCTTCAAAATGTTTTTTTGTTAAAGTCTGTAGGATGAATAGAACCGGAGATATAAGCAGTTAAAGGAGAGCATGTTTTCGATTTTTTGCCGTTTTTCCGAAATTTCAACCCCTTGTAACTTTTAAACTAGGGGTGATAAAAATAAAATAAAAATAGTTTGACATACAAATTGGGTCCAAAGAAGCTGTAAAAAAAATTATAGCTAAATCAGAAAACATGAGGTCAAAAACTGTCCCGCTTGACGTGGAATGGCTCATATAGGTATAACCTACTAGAAAATAATATAGTTCAATATGATTTTGTAGGTACGGAACATTCATACGCGAAGCCTGACTCGCGCTTGATATTTTTTCAATAGAACATGTTATTTTCAGCTATACTACACTCACAAAAAACTGTATTGGACCAAGAAAATCTTGTTTTGTATATAACGAAAACAATATTTTCTTTATATAAGAAAAGTACTCTTAATCCAACCACATTATATCTTCGTCCAAGAATACTATAGTTGGTTTAAGAATATATTTCTTATCTTAAGAAAATATTGTTTCCATTATATACAAAACAAGGTTTACTTGGCTCAAGTAAACCTTTCAACCTGTGTACGGTGGCAATAATTTAATTTTAACTGTATGAAATTTAGTTCAAGATGAAGATTATCGAATGTTTAAAATGTAATATTTATTTCTGTATTTAAATTGCAGTACAATTTTATTAATTTAAATAGTGATATTTGATTTTATCCCTATTATAACGTAGGGTGTATTTCTTTAATAGTTTTGTTATTTTCAGTTTTATTTTACTATAAAAAAAATTGTAAATATTTCAATTTCAAAAATATAATTGCCATTGAATAGGCTTAAATTTATATTTTTAATGACAAGAAATGTTTGTGTACCCCTGCATTAGTTAGTACGTTTTATGTTGGGTATTATAAAGAATTTGCTTTGAAGCAAAATCTAATCAAATCGTTATGAATTTGATCTGAATTTTAGTAGTAATAAATGTATAATAATAACATTTCTATGAATTTTATTATGTACATTTGTTACCACTGCTTTTAGATCGATAATTTCAACTTAACGATAATTAATATAAACTATACGATTGATTATAACTGGCAGTGGGCTGTCATTTATATTTAATACCCCACAGATAGCATTAGCTTAGCTTTTGCTCAATATAATTTTTTTATAAAAAAATCTTATATTTTTTTATCAGTCAGCGTTGTCAAATAAATAAAATGAAAAAGAACCAAATGGTGATTACCAAATAATTTTGATGAAAAAATTATTTTTTTAATTAAACTCTCAATTTTTTGATAAAACAGCTAATTTGGAGAACCACCCATTACATATGTTACGTAATATAATCCCAACTTACTAGCTGTAGGGCAACACGATTGTACGTAGTATAACTAAATAAAACAATATGCACAAACACATACACACAGGAGGCTGTGAAATGGTCGCCATTAGTGCTAATTATCGGATCCAGAGGGCGGTGGTGGCAACAACATTGTGCCGGAAGTGCGGTGCGGTTGTCGCGCGCGTCGTTTGAACGTCGACAATTCCATAGCCATAGCGATTCTTCTGTAAAATTGACCCGCATCTTCTATTGTGTGTTATTATTGAAGTTAGTGCTTTTGTGTCGAATTCATTTGTTGTTTGTATATGTCCTTTATCTATGACTCTCGATGTTTGCTTCATTGTACTCGCCGCCGAATAACTACATACATACAAACATATGTATATACAAACAAGTATACTATACAGGGTTAGAAGAAAGTTAAGAACGAACAATCCCTAATTTAAGTAATGTTTTCCTTCTTTACCACTACATAGTTAGTTATGACGTCATGAAAATATTTCCTTTTTTTTCATTGGATTATCTTCTATCCCTTACTCCCCCTTAAAGGATAGATACAAAACTATCGCCTAGTATTACCACGCTTAACTACATACTCCTTTAAAATTTAAATAACTAGCATTTAGCTTAAACCTAATGTATTACGAACAGAACCAAGCATAATAAATGTATTATGCTTGGTTCTATAATAATACAATTAATTGTAAAGGGATTTTTAATTGTTTGCACTATTTTTGTTTATAATACGCAAAATCTACTTTATTTATAACGGGTGTTAAAAAAAGAGTGTAAAATATTTAAAGAGGTAATAGTAAGGACCAAAATAAGTAAAAAACTTCTAATAAACATGTGTCCGAAAATTTTTCGTGAGGGAACTACAGCCCTCCAAATTTCCTACCAAATTTCATAATTTTATCAGAAAATGTTCTCTAAATATTAACCCATTTAGACCTGAAACTATTTTTTCAAATTTTTGCATTTTTTCGTGTTTTAATGTGATTTAGTGGGTACTTGAAAATTAATAAAAAATATTTGTTTATCTGGTGTACCATACGTGGTACGGTAGGTCTAAATGGGTTAAATAAAAACTCATTTTGAGCCAAATCTTTGAAGGGCTGTAGTTCCCTTACGAAAAATTTCCGGACACATGTTTATTAGAAGTTTTTTTTTATTATTTTGGTCCATACTATTACCTCTTTAAATATTGTACACTCCTTTTTTAACACCCGGTATAGGTATCTATAGTATATATAATTTATAGTTAACGAAAATTATCAATAATCCTTACTTTTAGTTAATCCTGTATATGGATGTGTATGTATACACTGAAAAGGACATATGTTGGTGAACATAGACAAATTTGCATGTTAACATATTAAATACATAGGTGTCATAAATATTTGTACAAGGAGAATCGCAAGTATGCTATTGTTTTGTTTAATTTTTATTTATATTGAATGGCATTATAATATTTTTGAAATCAACTCAAAAATATGCGTATCATGTTACCCCACTTATGCATATAAGAAAATATATTTTTTGAGTCATTGTTTTTTTTTTAAACTCAGCAAATAATTTTTTTTTAATTAATCATTTTTTTAGCTTAAGCGGTACGTTTTAGTCAGACAGACGGACCGATAGCTGAGCAAAAGAGCTTCGCTAATAAGTTTTCGATTCTAAAAATTTATATTAAATAATTCGATCAGGCACGTATTAATTATTTTCTATTTATTAAATAAAAATCATTTTTTTTAGATGAGATATTTTTTTACAATATTAAATGTTTTAGGTGTTACATGACTCAACTATAAAGAAGTGAAAAAGTAATTCAACTTTATTTAAATATATGTATTGTTATTTGAAATAATAAAACCGTTCTAGGAGTAAGCAAATAAACGCAGAAATAGAAAACCGCAATGGTGCACTTTATAGTTTCTTACCAAAAAAAAATCATAAAATAAAAATTCTATATGTACACCAAATTGAACTCGCGAAAAAAAGGAGAGTCGGGATAGCATTATATCCTTATCTTTTATTTCTCAACAGACAAACCCGGGCTAAATTTAACCCTTTCACTCCTACCTAATCCACACCTTAACATCCATCCAACGCGGCATGATACATACTTTTTCCTAAATCTATTATTATCTTCTCTCATTTTCTTGATAAACAATTGAATTTTTTCAACAAGAAACGTAAAGATTTAAATAACATTTACCCCAAGTTTCATTCAGATCCAAGTAAAAATTTCGCATAAAATAAAGTTTGAATTATACATCGGGTTATCGTACGCGTTTTAGAATAATTTAATAGATAGCATGTAGATATGCTAGGATGTGAGGTTGGGTTAAATAAAAAAAGAAAGAAAACAACAATTTGGTGGCGGTAGGTAGATATAAAGTGGTGTTCGACAAGAAACCAATACGATACGTGCCGGGCGGTGAGTCTATACTCGGCGGCTTCTTTACGACACCCCTGTGCGTCGCGACGCCAAACGTCAGGACCTTCTGCAATACAGGGGGGCATCTATGGGTACAGGGTAACGTTGGCAGGTTTAAGTACAGTACTATTAAAAAATAATAATGTGTTGTGTGATGTTTTCAGAAATCAAAGTGACTTATTGTTAATTCTAAAACAGTGGATCTCGAATTAGGAACTTCAAATTTTGTACTGTACAAGCATACCAAGTTTCATAGAAATCGGTGAGTTACATCTAGACTTATTTTTTCACTTAACCAATTAACGCTCAATTACACAATTGTGTACACCTCATTTTATAATTATTGCTGCTGTCTATGGATATTAATTCACAATATTTCCTTAAAAATCAGTTGGTGGAAGTTCAACAAACAAAATCTGTTAACGTTATTAGTTTCATAAGTGTTTAAACGTGTTTTAATTGTTCTCAATAATTTTTATATGAAAAGAGATACGTGGTATGCTTATATGTATATTTTATCCAACTAGAGCAGTGGTTCCCAAAGTGGTCCCTACGGACCCCAAGGGGTCCCTGGCATCGTTCAGGGGGTCCGTGAAAAATTAAAATCGATTTGGGGGTCCCTGAACAACGTCAGGGGGTCCGCGCACATTTTTATTAATATGGAAGTTAAAATAAATAACAATGAATAAATTACACTGACCGACAGCCATTTTGCTGCAGGGCATACAACAATTTTTTAAGGGTAATTTGGACACGCTGAATCCAAAAATGACCACCATTTTGCTCAATTAGCTCTTGTTTTAGCAATATTGCAAAAAACTGTTTTTTTCGATATGCAAACATTCAAATTCGTATATATATTTTTTGAATCAATGACATCAACCAAAGATCATTCAGAATGAAGCTATGGGTCCTAATTGAACTAAAAAGCCTTAAATTATACACATTCATAAAGTTATTCCCTTCGAAAATCATTAAAAAAAAAAAAAAAATCGGCAATTTTCAAAATTCAAAGCGCATTAACACGAACAATTTTTGTCCAATTTTAATGTTATTCACTAAATTAGTAGCTTTATCTATCTTCTTCATTGTGTTAAAATTTCAACGTAATCGAATAAAAATTGGCGAAGTGGTACTAAAATCAACAGCGCGTGTCAAAATTTAGTAGTTTTTCACCCAGGGTCCGTGGGAAAGTTTTGACTATGAAAGGGGGTCCGTGGGTAAGTTTTGACTATGAAAAGGGGCCCGTGGGCCAAAAGAGTTTGAGAACCACTGAACTAGAGCATGTGATTTCGAGTTTTGTTGAAATCATATGAAATAACTTAAATATACATATAACATGACTTTTAAATGAAAATCGAAATAAAAATGATATCAGAAAAGCAGTCTCACACAAAATAGACTTCATATCTGCCCAGTTTACTCGCTTGAGTACACACTTATTTTTTTCTAAATTAAAAAAAAAAGATTGTGTTGTATATTTAGTTAAATATATTGAATATGTACTTAATTTCATTAAGAAAATATTTGGCATGTTTTTGTTTTCTTTTAGGCGTTAATGGGTAAATAAGAATACATCAATTATAAAACCTATTACAAGAAAAAAGGGTTGTCTGTTCGCTATGTATGTATTGGACGGCTTTTAATTCTCCTCATAGAAACATCTTGTAGACCCGCCACTGTGCCTTAAGGGCGTACAAGAGTTTATTACCGATGACACAGTGACTGTACACTACTCCACTAACTACTCTTACACTCTCTGAATAATCAAACACTATGTGCCAGACAATTCTTTGTACTACCGTTCACACAAAATTACGCTAACGTTTGTTTGTATTACAGTGTTGCCAACTCGTCATAAACTGATTTTTTATTTTGTGTACTCATTATGCAAATATATGTTTTTAATTTTCTTACATCTCGGTGTTTTCTAATTTAAATATTTCTTTATGATCCAGTAGTTTAAATAACGTTAAAATAATTGTTACAAATGTAACTATGTATGTCCTTATTTGTTTGTTTTGTTTTTTTTGTAGAAGGGCAGTAAGTAGTAGATATTAAAAAATAAAAATAAATCTATAGTCTCTGCCTGCACAGTGTTTGTTCTGGCTGAGACTTTTTTAAAATTAAATAGTTTATTTAAGGAGGTTGACAAAAGGACCCCGCACATTCCTTACGGCAACTGGCTTTCCGTGAAATTCGCTAAATTTTTGGTATGTTGTAGTTTATGTGATGCTGATCAAAAGCTCTCACAGGCACAACTTCGAAAAATGAGCCGTTTCGGCGATAAACATTTTTGAAGATGAAAAATTGAAATTAAAGTTTTAAATCTTTTAACATTTTTAAAGTTACAAATAACTCACAATATATCATTACTAGTTTACATAAATACCTTAGTTGAATTTATTTTTATTATTTAATTAAAATAATTTATGATTTGAACAGCATTTATTTTTTTATCATCAAAATCATTGCTATATTATATCATTTAAGTTTGCAGTGGTTGCTATATGATTTGATGGTATGAATCGTGTATCGGACGGTCAAATCACTCGGCAACCACTGCAAACTTAAATGAAACAGAATATAAATCTTAATTTTTTATGGGGTTTATCAATTTTGTTGTTTACACACCATAGTCAAAAAATTAATAATGACATTTTTCATCATTGTAATATCATTAATAACAACTTACCTCTGAAATAGCATTAGTGAAAAACTAGAATAGCCAAAAAAGCATTAAAACAATAAAAACTCAAATAAAACTTTAATTTCATTTTTTTATCTTGAAAAATTTTTATCGCCGAAACGGCTCCTTTTTCGAGGTTGTACCTGTGAGAGCTTTTGATCAGCATCACATAAACTACAACATACCAAAAATTTAGCGACTTTCACGGAAAGCTAGTTCACATAAGAAATGTGCGGGGTCCTTTCAATAATTTAAGAGAAATTAAATAAATAAATTAACATGCATTCTTATGAGAATTGCATAGTTTTGAGACATGACAGGACTTTTCTCAGATATGTGACAGAAAGAATTTAATGAAAATTTACATTCTTTATTCATTTACAATGATATCTATATTTTTTCTTCTGTAGGCTTTCGTAGCCGTTATCTAAAAGGACTAACTTTTTGTGCTTTTTAGAAACACTTCTGAAGACTCCGACATAATATGACAACGTGGACAACAGCCCGAAAAGTTAGCTCTTAAAGATATCTATAAATTTTCAGAATGATTAGGAACCGCATTATCAATCAAAAAATGTGTGAAAAAAGAGAGAGAGACGCATATATGTGATTTCACATGCTCCAGAGAGAGAGACACCTTGCCTTCACTCTATACTTATCCACACCGTTCCTTACAAAGCCAGCCCCGCACCCTATAGTGTCAATCTCCTTAATTCGTAAAATATGTTATTTCTAAAAAGGCAACCAAAAAAATATTTTGTAGAAAAAAATTCAATATAATTTTTAGTTTGATAAAATAAATGTTAAGTATTTAATTTAAAATATTTCGCCACCTTTACTTTGTAAAGTATAATAATTTCACGAAGCTTTAATAAGATTTATACTTCTTCACGCACATGAATAAATTGGTGAAAATTCTTTTTCAAAGAAATATTTTTGACTGATTTTCTCTCATATATCTTATGACAGTTGCGGTAAAAATAATTTGTTTTATGTAGAAGTTTTTTTTTCATCCCCTTGCGTTAGATTAAAAACGGAGACTCAGTCGTACAAATTGATTTATCAACGTATTCTACTTTTGATTATTTTTATTTAATGTTTAAATTGTTTCAGTTTTGTTTTAAATGTTCACATAAAACATACATTAACCCTCGGATGTCACATAGACCTAAGTTTTTAACAAAATGTACACCCGACTTAAAATTCAATAATGTCACTTTGGAGTTTGCTTGGCCCCAGACTACACCGTTTATTTTTTTCTAAAAACCCATTATTACTTGCGAGATAAATTTTATAATATATTAATCGATTGCAGTCTCTATTTTATTAGCTTAAAGATAATTTAATAAAATCTGAAAAACTTTAAATTATTTTTATTTTTGATAGATTTTTGTTCTTATTTATTTTATACATGATAGTTTACAAAGAATGTAAAAAAATTAACAGTCCACAGACCCTAGATTAAAAACCGCTGCTATATTTTACTATACCGTAGAAATATATATTATTCTGGTGGGTTAGTTTTGGTTCTCCTTTTATTTTTTCTTGTGTTTGAGTTGAATTTCTATGAAAAGTTAATATTTCAACCATAAAATTTGACCGAAAAATTTTATGTTTTCGATTTAGCTAAAAGTATGTTTATTTTATAGAAAATGATGTGAAAAGTTCAAATTTTCAAACCGCACGTCTGTATCTCATAACGTTCTTGAGATATAGCCTCTCAAAGTTTTAGTTTTTTCAAAATTTTGGAGAAAAATTGCCGTAACTTTTGAACGTGTAGACGGATTTGATTTCTGTCGACGGGTTTGATTTCAGCGTGTTAAAATCTATATAATGACATGTATAATACTTCAAACCTGGACAAAAATTTTTTTGCGAAAAATCGAAAAATTTCAAAGGGGTATACCTTAAAAAAATGTCAAATTTTCACAAAAAATTTTTTTCGAACTTCAAAGTATTATACATGTCATTATATAGATTTTAACACGCTGAATTCAAATCCGTCGACAAAAATCAAATCCGTCTGCACGTTCAAAAGTTACAGCCAATTTTCTCAAAAATTTTGAAAAAACTAAAACTTTGAGAGGCCATATCTCGAGAACGGCTTGAGATACAAACCTTCGGTTTGAAAATTTCAACTTTTCACAACATTTTCTACATAATAAATATACTTTTAACCAAATCGGAAACACAAAATTTTAGGTAATATTTCATGCATCAAACTTCAATTTGTCATGGAAATATCAAATCAATTACAAAAATAAATAAGAATTAGAATCATAACTAACTATACAAATAATAATTTTCACAACTTTTCATTTAAATCACATTTATTTAGATAAAATGCAATAATTAATACTGAATTTCTATAGAGAATATAATAGAAACAAAACGATTAACCTTTATAAATAAATAATAGGTTTTTTTAAACTCCCTCAATACGAGAATAATTCATTTATGGACATTAGTATTGATAAAAAATTATAATACCCTAGAATTCTTTAGAAGAATCCACTGTAAAAAAAATTTTTTGCAACTTTATTTTAATTATTAATCAAAAAACAATTACCTCTAACTACTACCAAAAACTGCCACAAAATTACTTTACTCATGCACGTAAACATTAGCTGCAATGCTAATTATAAATAAAGTAAATTAACAAGGCCAAAATAAATAGTGAACTAGTTGTCAAAACAAAATAAATGTTGTTGTAGTTTGCATCACAAGTTTACATAATCGAATACAGAACAGAGTGGTAGTTAGAGGAGGGGGGGGGGGGGGGTACGGTATGCAGGGATTCAACTCTACCTAAAAGTAACCCAGCGTTAACAATAATTATTAAAAAATGATCTGTTGTTAAATAGGGTTTAAAAAATATTTAATATAATTCAAATATTAAAAATAAATTTCAAAGAAATATATACGACACCAGTCTTCAAAAATACCCCAGTGTAGAATATTTTTAACTTAAATGTACTAAATTAGAAATATTTGTTGATATTTGATTACTGCCACTACTGAATATTAACCTATTCGCAGCGTGCGCGATGACACCGCCAACTAACGGGTGGACTTTAGTAGCAACTTGGGTGGACTTTGGCGTACTAACAAACAAATAATTTCAATAAAATATTGTAATATATACATTTTAGACGATTATTTATGACTATTGGCTATGTGCACGAAGTCTATTAGCGCCGCTAGCGGGTAATAGAGAAGGATTGAATGGATTCAACTCTCTTTTTATCATTGTTTAATATGTTTAATACCGTGAAATTTTTTATTAAACAAATATCAATTAATTTAGCTGTTTGCATATAATATAAATAGTATAGCATAAAAGGTACGTGAAAATTATTTATTTTGGGAATCTTTTTCTCTTTAATTATGACGTATAATAGAGAAATAATTAATTCGTTTACATTGACAGCATAACCTCAAATTTTGGCGCCGATAATTTTACAATATTGCTCACCACGAACACTCGCATCGACATTATTTCTAACTCCACCCCCTTGCACATAGTCTATAGTAGGATTAACCATGTTGACCTTTCTATTTTCAGTTAAAAATGACCCTATTAAAAATGACAGTTAGTCCACCCAAAGTGTTATTTTTTGCCACGTTGTGCGCTGTGATCGATTTCGTTTCCCCCACTACCTACTTTGCACCCAGCGAATATATATTTAACTATTTGATAATAATTCATCATTTTGTTTAAAAACAGCGGAAAAACAACTATCGCGGTTCAAGAATATTGTATTTTCTTATATACCATACATGCTTTACATTGTTTTAAATTTTAGGACTCTTTATTTTATAATGTTTATGTATTAGTACTTATCATTTTATAGTCATTAGCAAAGGGTGTTCATTACTGGTTTTACTTTGTCCATTACTGGAGAAAAACATATACAAAATAAAAGGCTTTAATTAAAAAATATATATATTTGCGGATTTTGGTAATGAAATTGATTTAATAAAGAGGTAGTTGTTTTATTAGTAAAGCTTCCCACAGACCGCAGCGGCAGCGAATAAAGGCTCCGACAGACCGACATATACCTATATATATTTTCAAACGAAAAAAAAGACGATAGTGAAATAAATTTCGCGTTTTTTGGAAATTTTTCACGTTTCTTTTAGGGTAAAAAATTGACAACTCGAAAACTATTCATGATTAAGAAATGGAACTATTGTGTTAACTCCAGAAAGAAAGAATCTACAAAATGGCGAAAGCTACAGCAAAATCGGTTCGGTAGATATTTAAATATATAATGTATTAAAATAAAAAATAAAAAAATACATACAAATTTCGCCACGTTTTTATTTGCGCCGCAGTCGCTGCGAATGTTTCGCGTTAGTCTGTCGGAGCCTTTATTCGCTGCCGATACGAATAATTCGCGTCGGTCTGTGGGAAGCTTTACATAGGTTTAACCCTCGGAGCCTCTTGTGGGTCAATTTGACCCATACACCGACTTTGATCGTGAATAACGCTCAGGTATTTTAAATTTTTCGCGATTTTTTTAAGTATGTTGAATACTTCAAAGGTATGTGTAACACTTATAAATTAATTTACCATGAGTCAAAGTATACCTTTGAATTTTGGTAAGTCAAAAGGTTTCGTAGTTGCGGAATTATAGGCGATCAAAAAGTAAGCAAGGTTTAATTGACCCAGAGTGTACTAGTAGGTTGAAAAAATAGGTGTGTACTCCGGTAAATAGCTCACCAATTTAAAAAAAAACATACTTTGCATTTAACACGTTTAAAACTGGTGCCAGTACCTTATACGTAAAAAAGAATTTCAAGACAACCTTATATCATATATCACTTGATAAAATACTAATTTATTAGCATGATGTAAGCGAGTGGAGTTGGGAGAATATGAAGAAGAAGAAGAAAGAATACCCCTAAAAACTAAAAATGTATAAATTAAAAAAATAATAATAAACAGTTAATCCATCAAACTTAAAATTTTCCCGGGTAATGTTGGTGGACGTTCCTGACAGTGGAAAGGGAGAAGAGGGGGTCCACTCATGTAAAAACGATTCATTTTAGTAAAAACTAAACGCGTGAAACGACAATTCTGTTATGTTTAATCGAATATCAAATAGCGACACGTAATGCAATGAATAATTGAAATTTTTTGCGTTTGTTTAAATATTTGGGAGAAAAAAATGTATACACGTGTCTTTTGTTCGCCCTGCATATTTTTTTTAAATTCCCGGGTGGTTTTTACCATCCCATATTTCGAAGCTGATTGGCCTAGACGCATCTCACATATGTAATAGTTTAATTAATAAGTTAGATAGCATACACGGAAAATATATTTCATAACAATCACTCAATTTTTAAAGAAATATTACATTGAAAGGAAGCCAAGAAATGAAAGAAGAAGAAGAAGAAATATTACATTTAACGTAGTTATCTAGAAACGGTTCAAAATATTCAAAATAATTCTTAGTAGGCCACGTGTTACGATACTAAAATTACAATATGAATTAGTAATTTTTGTGTGCAGAATCGAAATTTATATTATTAGTTTAGTTTAATTTGTCATACCTAATAACTACTAATATAATTAATTTTACACAATCGTAGAATTTATTGTATTGTCTTTTAATTGATATGAAATAATTTGTATAACAGTTAACAAATTAATCAACTTATGGTTATACGGCTCGCACACTGTAAACAAAAATATTTCGTTTCGAAAATTTTGTTTTTTATTTATATTAAGAATACATGTACCTACAATTTATAAAATATTTTACTTTGTTAATTATTAAAAGTAAAAAAAGGTTGAAAATAGATCGAACGGTATATAATAGTAACATGTACTAATTTGCTGTAATGTCAGAGCTAGTTTTTCATTATTTTTAATAAATTACACGTAAATATATTTTTTATAGTATTTAAAAGGGTTGAAGTTTCGAATAATTGTTTTTAAAACGTCTGTATATAACCAAAATTTGTATAGAATTTCAATAAATAGAGCACTTTCGGCAAGTTCTCTCATTTATCGTGCGTTAAAAACTATATTTTTAATATCCAATTACTCAAAAACCATGCATCCAATATTTTAAATAAAAATTAGTAATATATGTATATGAGTTTACATAAATAACATATTAAAATTTTAGACATTACTCTAATGATCAATTATTTGAATAAATCATACGAAAATAGTAAAAAGTTCGTTTTAGTATAAAAAAATACAATGGAGATTGTAAAAAATGCAAAAACCGATAGGGTTTGTTGATACAAAATTATAATTTTAATCGGCAATTGTAATTTTTATTAAAAAATCTACTCTATTTTGTTTCGTGTAGAAGAAAAACTATAAAATATAAATTTTCTTTTGTTTTAACAGTAACATAAGAGTAAACAAATCTCTGAAGTAATAATATTCATATAATTCTAATAATGTCTTCATCTATAACTCATATATTCATAAAAACGTCTGAGCATATAAAATCAATCGAACAACACTTTTCCTTTTTCAATTGAATCCTACCGCTTAGAGCACTTTATAAGTAGTCATTAGAAATTTTATGGCCAATTTGACGTCTTTTATAAAAGATTAATATTGTAGTTACGAGAATTATCCAATTAACTTTTTGTGGCTATTGGAAAGTTTAAACCAATTAAGGGGGAGATTGGGAAAAGTATATATATTCAACAATTACCTACTAGTTGTTTTATTTTCAATAAATCAATGGATTTCGTGTTTTTATGATATGAAAAGCTCAGTGGCCAAAATAGGTAAGTTAATTGTTTTATTTATTTATAAATTAGCAAAATGAAAGCTTTATAATTATGGCAAAAATTGTCGTACTTACATAAATAAAAAATGATTTTAACGATTGAAATCACTACTTTTCAATGCTTTTTATAATTTTAGCTTTCATTCATTTTTCATAAAATTACAAAATCATAAAGCAAATATTTTTCTCGTTATGGGGTTTTATTATTATTATTATTATTAGGTTGTGATTGATGATGAGTATTAGATACCTCTAACACTGCAGCCTTTGGCTTATTGTGTTTTTCATCAATTCACTCATTCAGTAAAAAGGTTTACCGTTCTTATCAGGTTTAACAGCCTTTCCACCAAGTTTTCTCTTGTTAGAGCTTCTCGATAGTTTTCTCCTGCTAGGAGTGTGTGTCTCCATTGAGCAAGAGCTTCACAGTCGAATATGATATGGGAGGCTGTTTCGTCCTCTTCATTACATAGTCTGCAGATGGGTTCTTCGTCATAGATTCCCATTGTGTGCATGTGTTTTCGTAGGTTACAGTGACCGGTTATCATTCTTGTCACTAGCCTAATTTGTTGTCTACTTAGTTTTAGTATTTCATCCGTTAATTTCCTGGATGGTTTATTTAGCATGGTTTTGCTTGTTAAGCCAGTTTTTTTTTAATTATTTAAACTTCCTTATCTATTCTATTTTCGTCATGATGTTTGTCTATATGTCTGTCTGTAATACCGTAACTCAAAAACAACAAAGGAGAAAAGGATGAAATAAACATTTTCTTTGAAAAAATCCTTCAGTTGCACTTTTCGAATTATTTTTCAAACGTTTTATAATAGAAAAAAATGTTTACACTTAAAACTATATTTTTTATCAATTAGGTACGTGCACTGTTCACTAGGGTGGCCCTTAATTTACTTATTTTCGAATTTCTTTAAGGTCACCCCTCATATTTCTTAAAGGTACGAAAAAAAATGTATACAAAATTTTAAAGTGATTAGATATTATTAACCCGTGCCACCGAGCGATCGAATATTAACACGTAAAATGCATTTGATTTTTTCAAATTTTCTTTAAACAGCTGTATCTTTGTGAAAAATTGAATGGATTTTGATGTTCTAAAACGCATTTTAAAGCTGACACTTTCTAGTTTTTGTACCTTTTATTCGATTTTTTTATCACTTTCCACTACTCCTTGAGAGATTTCAGAAAAAGTGGGGGTGAACTTAAAAAAATTCGAAAATAAGTAAATTAAGAGCCACTCTACTGTTCACTTTGCAGTATTATGTAATAAGCTACGTATCATTATTTTTTCCCTATTTTTTAATCCCTTAATTATTTTGACGAGTGCATATCATCGAATTCACTTTCGCCAACCGCAAAAATCGATTCCTGCGGGAAGAAGGGCGCGAAAAAGGGAGTGGGGAGGGGGTAGAATACCCCACATACATAAAAACCACTGCACAAAATCGGCGTCCACCACCGGATAGCCGGTTGTAAACACGAAAATTATATAGTTGTACTAACAACAACAGCAGTGGACGACTCACAACAGGGAATATGAAATGTTTAAGTTGGTAATCCCCACAGGTTGGCGCACACCTGGCACGCGCGCGCTAATAATAACGTGGATTTAACGCCGCTCTGGGTGCACTTGCCGATGATGCATTACACTTATTTACCGACCGGCCAAGCCCACTAAATCGGAGGTGTTGTTATTTAATGCATGCTGGGTGTTTGTATAGTTTTTTTTCACCTGCAGAGGCCTAATATTGATGACGGTTGTAAATTAATTTTTTATAAATAAAATGTGATTTATTGTATACATGTGTATATTGTAAATTATTTATTAAATTGATAAAAATCGCTGCGCAGACAACAGATTTTCTAAAATTAACAAAAATTACAATTTTAACCATAATTATGAAGACTATATATTTCTACTTTAAAATAAACTTTCATATTTCACTTACAATTGTTTTTTTACCAGGATAAATTAGTTTTTAAAAATAATAGTAAAAAATTAAATTACAGATTCTAAGAAATTTAATATAATAACCTTTGTTTGCCTGTCATATGAAGCATGTTAGCAAAACAAGAAAAAAAATTATCTCATATCATAATATCGCAAACAAACTAAAATATATAATATCAAGGAGCCCCTACTACCTACATTGACATATGTAGTTATCATAAAGGTAGCATTTAAATTGTCGAAGTTTTTATACCTTTACATATAAAAAATGTAATCACCTTGATTTTTAAACAGTCTTTATAGTCCATTGCAATTAGATATTTCCACTAAATCGGGCCTCTATGAACCGATTTTAATGAAACCTTTTGCATTTGGATTGTTTTGATGGATAGGTCAAAGTTTATATGTTCAAACATATCGCTAGGCCCTAAATAATTTTTAGGGACATTCCAATAAAGAGCCACCAATGAGGTATACAGTGACCTCTCAGATTTTGTTTAAATTTTCATATGTGATGTAGGCAATCAACAGGTAAATATATTCAGCAAAATTTTTGCGATCGGACATGTCGTTTGCCCGTTGTGAGTGACAAAAGTCGTCGCGTGACGCTTATTAGACCATTTTAAGTCCGCTTTACTGTTGCCTTGTAGTTACACAATTAATTTTGAAAAGTACATGATTGTATTACACAAGTAAACTAATGATATGAGTAATTAGATCCTGGCATTTAGTATTTAGAGTGCCCCTTAGACCCCATAAACTGATAAAATTTTACTCAGCTTTAGATCTGTAAAATTTCCAGGAAAAAAATATTTGTTGGGGTTGTAATTTATATACGCTAATGTCCCAATATACTACAACATAATTCAGTAGGAATCATCTCCCGAAGTATCCTTAGCTCTGAGTATAGTACAGTCAATCTGGCGTAAATAAAATGGTAACTGTGTATTTCGGGTAGGCTGCGATTTTCAAGATGGCGGCTGATAACCCTTCGATACCCCTCCCCCCAAAATCGCAGCCTACCCAAAATGCACAGTTACCATTTTATTTACGCCAGATTGACTGTACTATACTCAGAGCTAAGGATATTGCGGGAGATGATTCCTACTGAATTATGTTGTAGTATATTGGGACTTTATCGTATATAAATTACAACCCCAACAAATATTTTTTTCCTGGAAATTTTACAGATCTAAAGCTGAGTAAAATTTTATCAGTTTATGGGGTCTAAGGGGCACTTTAAATACTAAATGCCAGGATCTAATTACTCATATCATTAGTTTAGCCCTTGTGTAATACAATCATGTACTTTTCAAAATTAATTGTGTAACTACAAGGCAACAGTAAAGCGGACTTAAAATGGTCTAATAAGCGTCGCGCGACGACTTTCGTCACTCACAACGGGCAAACGACATGTCCGATCGCAAAAATTTTGCTGAATATATTTACCTGTTGATTGCCTGCATCACATACGAAAATTTAAACAAAATCTGAGATGTCACTGTTTACCTCATTGGTGGCTCTTTATTGGGATGGCCCTAAAAAATTATTGTAATGTATTGCAATAATATAATAATTATTGTCTAATAATACGAGTAAATAAAAGACTAATAATACGAGTCTTTTGTATTAATTAGGAATTGTAAATATATGTATAACTTGTATAGTTTAGATTTTAATACACAGTCATGTTCAAGAATTAAGAGAATAAAGTTATTATTTTAAATAACAATGTATTATTATTAACCCAATACACAACAAATAAACTGGCGACGAGGATAAAAATAAAGTGAAGATGGCAGGATTAGTGGGACAGTTAAAAAAATTTAATTTCAAAAATTCAAGTTGGCAAATATATAGTGCAAGATTGAAAAATTATTTCATCGCAAACAAGATTGAAAATGAAGGAGAAAAACGTGCTATATTTTTGAATATTTTGGACGAAGAGTCATACAAATTAATGTTTGATTTGTGTGCACCGGCTACTCCAGAGTCAAAAGCATTTACTGATCTTTTGAAAATTTTTGACGATCAATTCAAGCAAATACAATCGTATTTTGTGGCAAGAATGAATTTTTATAGTGCACGAAAAAATTCATCAGAATCAGTTATCGAATGGCTCGCAAGGGTGAGAAGTCTAGCGAATAATTGCAAATTTTCGGCGGATGCATTAAAATTTGTTGTGAGGGACATTTTTATAATTGGTATGGAGCCACATTCAATCCGCGATCGATTATTTGAAGAAGACGCCACTAAACTGCAAATTGAAAAGGCTGTTCAAATAGCGCAGAGTAAAGAAGCTGCAGTGGACCTAAAAGGGCATGAAGAATCTACGAAGGTCAAGCAGGAGCCGATCTTCAAGATGGATCGCCACGTGCAGCAGCGCGGTGCAGGTTTCAAAAAGTCTACGGCGGTAGCGACGATGTCAGCAAGTCGGCGCAGTACTCCAGGCGATGACGTCACACATGCACGCTCAGCGGCAGGGAAATGTACTGTATGCGGCAGGACTGGTCATAATGCGTTTAGATGCAGGTTTAAACTAGGGATGTTACGGAGCTCCGTATCCGAAACCGAAACTATCGGATATCCGAAAAGATTTGACCTCCGAAACCGAAACCGTATCCGAAATAATTAAATTCTGAACTCCGAAACCGAAACCGTAACCGAAATAATTAAATTTTGAACTCCGAAACCGAAACCGTAACCGAAATAATAAAATTCTGAAATCCGAAACCGAAACCGTATCCGAAATAATTATTTCGGATATTATTTCGGATAGTTTCCTACTTATTTCCGCGAGTCTCGAGACACAAAAAAAACATACGAGCATATTATAAATTCGTATTTACCGCCTGAAAGATTGGCGTATATATCATGTTCTTTTATTTGGTCTCTCTATTTTTAATTTCACTACCATGGATTGAACAGATGATTTTTCAAATAAAGCAATAATCACTTTTTTGAAAATCTACTATATTTTAAAGACTATACAAAATTTTTAAAAATTGTAAATGAAACATCAATTTTTATATCAAGTTTATCATCATATTTCAATTTTATTAGAATTCGTGACTTTTTTATTGTTGTCACAAATTACACTTGTCCGTACGTCGTATGATTCGTAAGTACGTTTAATAATTGATACAACAATCTTCAAGAAACTACTTACATCAAATATCTTGTGTAAAGCGTAAATTAATTAAAGTTTTGGAGTTTAAAGTTTTGTTTGTGACTTGCACAGCACTGTGTTGATTTATAAAAATGCGACCTAAAACGAGTGCTCTTATGACTAAAACTTAAAAAAAAAACAATACTTTTAAATAAATCATACACAAATTATTTATATTATTTAAATCTGGAAGTTAGACAGATAGCCTAGCTAGAAATGTAAATTTTTATAGATCATAAGTAAAAGGAATATACATACAGTCTAAACCAGTTATAACGACATAGTCATACAAGGGACCAGTCATATTAGGTTGTAATAAAACGGGTAAGTGCGTGTTAGGCACGCACATGATAGGGTTCTGTAGTCATTCTCACTACGATTTATAAAAAAAGAGTTATTTAAAAATTTTCGTGATTGAAGCGTTAAAATCAAAGAGTCATTTGACTTTTACTATTGCATTTTATGAGACCTATCAAATGACACCCCACTCAATGGGGTAAATGAAAAAAAAATCACTTTTCAGTCTATGAAATGGAGGTCCAAAATATTTTTGACAATGTTCGTTATAATTTTCAGTGAAAGTACTTACATTCTGGAATTTTTTCAGATTTTTAGAATTGATGGTTTAGAAAATAGTGGGGGGGACGCCTTCATAATGACAAATAAATCGTGATTGAAGGTCCTGATACATTTTTTGTTGCATTTTAGGAGATCTTTCTAACGACACCCCTCTTAATGGGGTAGGTGATTTTTTTAAACACTTCATTTTATGGAAGGGGGGTCTAAAAAAAATTGTTTTTCAAAAAACTTATCATTTCTGTTTTTGGGGCATCAATCTACGACCATATTCCAAATTTCATCTTATTATGTCAAAATTTTAACAAGACGGACGGGTATGGATAAACTATAAGGGTTCCTAGTTTTCTACGGAACCCTTAAAACCGGTAATTAGGCAATTACCATATATGGAATTGCGTCGGAACTTTTATTTTGAGTCGTTAAAACCGATATGTTGTATTAAACGATATCGTTATAACCGATTTCGACTGTATATGTATCTTATTTCAATGGAAACTATACTACGGGCTGAATAATAAAATAAAAAAATATATCCGTATCCGTATCCGTATCCGAAACTAAAGGGGGCAAAATATCCCTATCCGTATCCGAAACCGAAACTAAGAAAAAAAGATATCCATATCCGTAACCGAAACCGAAACCAAGAAAGAAAAAAATCCATATCCGTATCCGAAACCGAAACCAAGAAAAAAAAATATCCTTATCCGTATCCGTAACCGATATGTCATATCCCTAACAACCCTAGTTTAAACATTCTAAATGTTTTTCTTGTGGTAACACGGGGCATGTTGCGCCTGTTTGCCGCAAAAGAAACAGTTGGAACACAAGCAGACATAATTATTTATCACACGAAAACATGTTAGAAATTCCATTTAATACATTATCATCGAATTGTTTAAATTATGTTCACATTAAACCATTTACAAAAATAATCAAAGTACAAAATGTAAATATTAAATTTGAAATTGATACGGGAACAGCTGTGACTGTTATACCGGAATCATTGTGGCGAGAAAAATTAAATAATGTACCTATAATGAAATCTAAAAATGTATTAAGAGATTATATAGGAATCAGAATTGAGCCAGTAGGAGAAATAAAAGTAATTGTTGAGTATAAAAATAAATTATTTAATTTAGAAGCTTTGGTTATAAAAAGTGGTGGACCAGCTTTATTGGGTCGATTATGGTTAAATATATTAAAAATAAATATTAACGAACATGACGACGAGAATATTTTTAAATTAAATATGACTAATAATTTGGAAAATTTATGTTTTAAATATAACGATTTATTTTTAGATGAATTAGGGTTATTCAAAATGAATAAAATTTCTTTAAAATTAAAAGGGGACGTAACTCCGAAATTTTGTAATGCAAGGTCATTGCCTATAAGGTTAAAAGAAAAGGTTAATAAAGAAATAGATAGATTAGTAAACGATGGAGTTTTAGTTCAAGTAAATTATTCGGAGTGGGGAACGCCCATTGTGCCAATTTTAAAAGCAGACGGGAATATTCGTATCTGTGGTGATTTTAAAATTAAAATTGCCGAAAATAAACGACATTTTGTTACAATTGCAGGGAGGTCAAGAATTTACTAAGATTGACTTATCACATGCATACAATCAATTAGTTTTAGATGAGTTTAGTCAAAATTTGTGTACAATTTCTACACATAGAGGTTTGTTTAAATATACTCGTCTACCGTATGGAATAACTTCAGCACCTGCAATTTTTCAAAAAGTTATTGAGTCCGTTTTAGCAGGAATAGAAGGTGTTGTTTGTTATATGGACGATATTTTAGTTACTGCAAATAATAGACAATTACATTTGCAAAGGTTAGAGATTATTTTTGAACGTTTATTATCAGCGGGTTTCAGAGTTAGGAAAGAAAAATGTGAATTTTTACAACAATCAGTCAAATATTTAGGATATATTATCGATAGTAAAGGATTTCGCACTGATCCTTATAAAATAGAAAATATTCTTAAAGTAAAAAGGCCTAACAATATAACGGAATTACGCTCATTTTTGGGAATGATTAATTATTATTGTAAATTCGTTCCTTATTTATCAATTATATTATGCCCTCTGTATGAGCTTTTGAAAAGTAAAAATACATTTTATTGGTCATACAATTGTGAAAAAGCATTTAAAAAGGTTAAAAATATTCTCGCGTCTGATCCAACATTATGTCATTTTAATAGTGAATTACCATTAGTTTTAACAGTAGATGCATCTTCAAAAGGATTGGGTGCAATATTATCTCATGTGTTTCCAGATATGTCGGAAAAACCAATAACATTTGTTTCAAGGGTTTTGACAGATTCTGAGAAAAATTATTCACAAGTAGAAAAAGAGGGGCTAGCAGTTATTTGGGCTGTACGAAAATTACATCAGTATCTTTATGGCAATTTTTTTACATTAAAAACAGATCATAAATCATTACTTACTATTTTCGGACATAACAAAGGCATACCTCAAATGACTGCAGCTAAACTGCAAAGATGGGCATTTATATTATCAGGTTATAATTTTAAAATTGAATATGTGAGATCACATATGAATACAGCTGATTATTTGTCAAGGCAAACTGAAGTTAAAGAAAATGATGTAAATTATGATTATAAATATAATTATATTAATTATATTGAAGAAGCTGTAAATATGATTAATTTTAAGACAGTAAGAATAGAAACAAGAAAAGATAGAAATGTATGTAAAATTACAATTATATTAGACAGGGTTGGCCAGAAAAAGATAAAATTGATAAAAATTTGTTACCATTCCACATGCGTAAGGACGAGTTACACATTGAACAGGGATGTATTATGTGGGGATTCAGAGTAATTATTCCATTTAAAATGAGAAATTATATTTTAAAAGAATTACATAGTTCTCACCAAGGAATTGTAAAAATGAAAGGAGTAGCTCGCTCGTACGTATGGTGGCCAAATATTGATAAAGAAATTGAAAATGTAGTTTATTCATGTGAATCATGTGCTAAACAAAAATGTAATCCTCCAAAGGCAAATTTAATTAATTGGAAATGGCCGGCAGAACCCTGGGAGAGAGTTCATATTGATCATTTTGGACCTTTAGAAAATAAATATTATTTAGTAATAGTTGACGCTCATAGTAAGTGGATTGAGTGTTCTCATGTTAAAAATACAAGTAGTTTTGAAACTATAAATAAATTAAGAGAAACGTTTGCGAGATTTGGTTTACCTAAATTTCTGGTGTCAGATAACGCAACATGTTTTCATTCAAATGAATTTCAAAATTATTTATTTTCAAACGGAATTTCGCATTTAACAGGAGCACCATATCATCCATCTACTAATGGATTAGCCGAAAATGCGGTTAAACAAATAAAGAGCGCTATATTTAAGGGCAAAGGTAGTAATAATAATAGAATGGATACAAATATAGTAATTGATCGTTTTCTTTTCAATTATCGAAATACTGTACATTCTACTACAGGAGAGACTCCTGCAAGGTTATTATTAGGACATAATTTACGATGTAAATTCGACTTATTAATGCCTTCAGTGAAAAACAATGTGGTTGAAAGTCAACAAAGACAAGCAAGTCATTATAAAGGGAAAAGAAACGTCGAGTTTAAAGTAGGACAAAACGTCATGGCTCGAAACTATCAGAATACTAATAATCCTTCTTGGTCAGCCGGTTCAGTGGAAAAAAGGTTAGGTCCTCAAACATTTGAAATTAAATTGCATGAAGGGGGGTCGGTGAAACGTCACCTAGACCAGATACAACCGGGGATTGATAGAACTAATGACACTAATGATGAAAATGTAATTATTAATAACGATACTAAAAATGATGAAAATGTAATTAACGAAAATGATACTAATGTTGTAAATGACGTACAAAAAAATGAAAGACCAAAAAGGACTATTAAGGAGCCCGATCGTTATCAAGGAGGGATGCTGTAATGTATTGCAATAATATAATAATTATTGTCTAATAATACGAGTAAATAAAAGACTAATAATACGAGTCTTTTGTATTAATTAGGAATTGTAAATATATGTATAACTTGTATAGTTTAGATTTTAATACACAGTCATGTTCAAGAATTAAGAGAATAAAGTTATTATTTTAAATAACAATGTATTATTATTAACCCAATACACAACAATTATTTAGAACCTAGCGTAAAGTTTGAAAATATAAACTTTGACCTATCCATCGAAACAATCCAAATGCAAAAGGTTTCATTATAATCGGTTCATAGAGGCCCGATTTTATCATTTCGATGTTTTTCAGTCTAATTGCAGTGGACTATTATTAAATGTTTAAATTAAAAAATCAAAGATGTAAATAACTGGAAAGATAGTTTTCGATGTACGGCTTTGCTTCCAGTATTCTCTAACCTAAACATGTTTCAGTTGTGTCCATAGTTACCACCATTTCAATGTTTTTTGTACAGAGAGTCGGTTCACGCTGTTAGCCAATCATAGCTCGTTAGACAAGGAAGTTTGGTACCTGAGTATAAGCTATCTCTATACTGACCATATATATATAATAAGATTATATCGCCCATTCCCCCTACGAGTAGTGATGTAAACATGTCCCCCAGACTAAGTGATAGCATTATTAAGAAAAGATATTTTCGTCCTTTAAGTTAAGAAAACCATTACAGCGCATGTCTAAGAATTCCGTGCTAAATTCAAAATATAATATGGAAAACGTCAATACAACCAATAGTGTTCCTGTATTTCAGAGAACATACCGTCTCATTTAACATTTTCTATCGTTCAGTGTTGGGGACACACTCTCTCTTTCTTTGCTCAGTATATTATTTTATATGTATATGTTCATAACATTGAGATATCTCTATGATTCAAGTAGATTAAAGGCTTGCAACAGAATAAATATTAAAACATTTTTTTGCTATCAATGTGTAAAGAAATTCAGAAGATGGTAGATCACATTTACTTATAAATTATACAGAATTTTTTTAAACCCTTCAAAAAAACCTATTAAACGTCTTCGATCAAAAAAGATGACAGAACGGAAAACTATAATGCCTCAACATTGATCTCCGTGCGCTTTGAAAAACAAAACACGACGGTGAACATGAGAAAAAAACACACACAACGATACAGGATCGTCATTACAGCAGACGACAAAACCATTTTTCATGAACTAAAGAGTTTCAGTCCGTAGTACGATTTTTACATCGTCATGCAGTAACACACGGCGAGTTTTTGCTGTCCATACCTTCGAAAGTCCATAAACATGCACTCCCCACATTGTTATCATATTTACATCTATAGCATCAGAAATAATACAATAAGTCTGGCAACATTGTAAGATGTATGATCACATTTTACCACCTGCTGCTCAAAAAAAAGATTACAAAGAAATGAGAATTGGCCGTTTGGTAAATAAATACAAAATTATGGGGTGCCAACGTTAGAGATCCGTGTCATCGGCCAAACTATACAGGTCGTTACAAGACTTGTCATGTCGCGGATACCTGGCGAGGTAGCGTTATTAATGTAGTGGAGATCAATCTTGCACAAATGACAGGCGGGGGTGGACAGACCGCACTGCTTAATCCATTATATAATGGAACGGATCGTGTCTCCGTTGGCAGATACTCGCTTGTTTTTCTTTTTAATTTACATAAATTGGGTTGCTATTTAATTTTTTTTCGTATGTAAATGTTTATGTAGAAGCTTAGGTAAAAATGAATCATGAGCTAACGAGTATGGTTGGTTTTTTGTGGAATTTATCATAAACTGTTTTTTAGTTGTTTTGCTTCCTCGCAATATCGAAGATACGAGAAGCTTTGCGATCGTTTTAAAATGAGAAAAAAAATGTTCTCCGACAAACACTTTTTGTTCCATGTATTTCTGGCTGTCTGTGTGTGTGTGTCTATCTGTCTGTATGTCCCTCTGAATCCTTGTCACACGCATAACTCATGAACCATTGAACCGATATTAATGAAGATGACAGCGCCATTTAGTTGCAAATCTTGGTACTTTTCGACCCACATATGTATTAAGGGGAGAAACATGCTAAATTCCGTAAAATAAAATTTGATAGATATCATTTTTAGGGTAAATATATACAAGATACCAATCTTAAAACAGCGATAATTCAAAACTAGAAATTTTGACTTGGCCTCTTTTTCCCGTGTACCCTTCAATTGAAATTATCAAAAAATTAAAAATAAACGACAAAATAACCAGGTGCGTATAAAGAAAAATGCCGAATGAATATTTTTTAATAAAACTGTATATATGAAAATTAAATGGTTAACGAATGACCGGTTGTTCATCTGAATACTTTATCGGTTTTTATTTAAATTGTTCAATAATTATCTACTTTTGATTATTTAACACGAAGAAGCACTGTGTTATATGTTTTTTAAGTCTCTCTACTTGCAATAATTTTTAAAATGAACTCTAGAGTTCATACAATAACAAAATATAACACTTTTAAAGTAACCGTGTAATTATTCCAGCTAGCCGACATTTTTTTCATTGAGTAAAGTGTTTTTAGTTTGACGAAACTATATATAATATTACTTATGAGGGTGTAAATAAAGCATAAAAATACCAATAATTTCAAAAATAAATTTAGGTACAGACTAGCGTCATTGAAAAAAGTGCTGTCCTATAAATATGACATTGGGTTCTCATGATAATATTCTAATCTGGGATTGATAATTCTTACTATATGTCTTGTATTGAATTTATCTTATTGATCATATTTTCAACAAGAATTGAGAACTTGATCAAAAAATTCGAAGAAGTCGGGAAGTAATGGGTTAAAATTTTACGTATATATTTAATACAGCAAATTACAAACAGCTGACTTATGGGACACCTGTATTAATATTTTAAAATATCGACCACCAATGGAATAAACGTACCTAGAAATACATAAATAAACTACTTGAGAAGTTCATATGTCGACAAGTTAAAATATCAAAAAGTACATATATAAAACGTGTAATATTTTATACCGCCCAACTCGTTTGTGTATATATTCTTAAAATATTACAATTACAGCACTGCAATTATACTGTTACCTTTATAGTGGAACGTATTCTTCTTATCTACATCCAAGCTTTTGTTTATAATGTAAATGTACATTCTCTTCTCATTTGTGCTCCCTCGTGAGAAATATAACTGTTAAAAAAGCAAAACAAAAAATATACAACGATAATGATAATGTCCATAAGAAGTTCTTGAGTATACAGTTATGACTCCTTTCTTTTAATTTTATTTAGATACGACATAAGATAAACATTGAATAGTTAATTTATAAATATTCACTACAGTCTTTATTTTTTTATCAGTGCCCAACCCAAATTCCTTAATTTAAATTTTATGATGTTAACATTAAAAACGTTAAATTGAGTGACTGTAAAAGTAAATTAAAATTCAACATATCTGTCCGCAACTGTGAGATATATGTATAAGAGAGGTAAGAGGGGTTAATATTCACCCCCTCCCTGTCTACAGGGAGTGACACATTCACTAGCGCGTCTCCAGCATGTTTACCAACCTAGTAACGCTAATCCTCCGCCGTGTTGAGCTTACACTGTGGTGGTAACACTGGGGCTTACTACCAGACATGGACTTTACGTATATATACCAGTACCTATGTACCAGTACTACAGCAAGTACGAGTACTACAACATATATAAAAACCTCTAGGGTCTTAATTTCAACAGTATGTTTATTTATTTATGTAACATCAACATAGTAAGCGATAATCTGTAAAATATTCATTAAATTACTATAAATTAATTTGCAGGATCACTAAGAGAGCATACATTAATTTTGTAAAGATGATTTTCGAAATTTTCTACCCCCTAGAAAAAATATGTAATGCCCCCATTCCTTCCTCTATGTAAGATCTTATAGAATCCCCCTCTCTCCTCAAAACTTATATAAATATAGAGGTATATCACTGTTAATGATATTAATGAATAAATTATTCCAATTAAAGAAGTATGAAGAGTCAAGAAAAAGCTGCTAAATTTTTTCTTTAGCGGTTTAATTCCGTTTATATTTCTATTTATATAGTTTAATAAAAACCTTACATTTTCACTGTAAAAATAAACCTTAGTTTTTATAAATATCTAAAGATTTAAAATCATCTTAGTATATTAGTTATAGGTACGTAAATATAGTAAACAGTTAAAACAATTTTGGTTTTGAAAAAATTTGTTTCTAATTTATATTCAGAACACATGTACCTACATTCAATGGAATATATTACTTTGCTAATTATTAAAAGTAAAAAAAGTTTAATTTAATTTGAAAATTGAAATAGACAAACGGTACCTATATAATAGTAACATGTACTAATTTGCTGTAATGGCGGAGCTAGTTTTTCATTATTTTAAATAAATTACACGTGAATATATTTGTTTTATAATTTTTATAGTTTTTAAAAGGGTTGAAGTTTCGAATAATAAGTTTTTAAAACGTCTCTATATAGCCAATTGTGTAGAATTTCAATAAATAAAGCATTTCGGCAAGTTCTCTCATTTATCGTGTGTTAAAAATTCTATTTTTAATATCTAATTATTCAAAAACCATACGTCCAATATTTTAAATAAAAATTAGTAAAATATATGAGTTATTCATAAATAACATATTAAAATTTTAGACTTTTATCTATACATTGCTCTAATGATCGAATAACCTTATGAGATATCTCCTTTTTTAACGTAATCACCTTAAAGAAAAGATTTTTCTAAATTCAACCCCTAAAGGGAAGAGGAAGGGTGTTAAAAAACAGCAAAAATGATATTTATAAATTATATTAACAGTCGTAAAAGCATAGAACGCGGGTGAAACTGTTTAGTCAGTCACATGATTTTTCACAGGAATCTTTGTAATATTGGTTTACTTGTCAAATGCACTGGATGTGGAAAACCACCATAAAACTACTAATAGTGTTCATAATTTGTACATAAGTGATTATTGACTTGTATTAACTTCTGAAATTTTTCAATCCTAGTTAGTTTGTTGGTTAGTTTTATATTTTATTTGAAAACTAATTTTATCTTTTTCTATCACGAACTTATTTCGTTTTTATGTAATATAAATTGAAGCTTAATAATGATCAATTTTTAAATTTAATAACGTTTTATTTTATTTGAATTGGATAGGGGGGGGGGGTATATTTTCAAGAAATACGAATTTATGTTCTCTAACATTTTATTTTAAACAACGATTATGAATGTTTAGAAGACATAGCAGCAATATGATGTCAAAAATTGTACGACAGTGCGGAAAAGATGAATCGCGACACTAATCTAGTGACACGGGGCGAGTGTGGATGTAGGGAGGGGGTAGAAGGGGCAGCGCGCGTGAGAGACACGACATCTTGTGTTTTTCTCGGCGCTGGACCGTGAGCAAGTATGATTGATTGCTGATTGTTCTACTTGAATCGTTCCGAACAAAAAAAATGGATGTTTGTTAAAAAAGAAATACTTTTATATATGTCTCTGTGTGGGTGTGTGTATGTATGTGTGTGTGTGTGTATTTTGTAGAACTCGTGCGAAATAACGGATATGTTACATATTGTATTTATTAATGTATTTTGGCTGGAAGATTTTATTTTACACAAAAAAAAATAGTTATACTAAGCGCATCGTGATACAATTTTACTGAGCAGTTAAAATCATATCTTCGAGTAAAACTGAACAAGTGAGATATAACTGTATTCGCAAATACATAACGCTCTCACTCTCTCAGTGTCTTAGGCGGCTATTACACTATCAAATAAATATGTCAAAAATCTTTGACAAAGATTTGATCATATATTAAATTATAAGTAATTTCGTAGTCGAAACCGTTCACAAACACTTTTCGGTCACCATTTTGTTTTATCCGTCAAGAAACTTTGATTAAATATAAGAAACTGTCATTATATATGATAAAAGAAATATTATGAAGGTAAATATTATAAAAGTTGACATATTACACTGTCATATTTCTTTGATCAAATAAATTTTATCACATTTCTTTGATAGTGTAATAGCCGCCTTATACTACCGTATGCTCTCTGTCAAATTTGCTTGATGTGATTTATATTTTTGGTAGCGTGTATGCCTTGCACGTTTATACAAATTAATTATTATTCGTGTTATTACGTTTACATTATAGCAGTGCATTTTGTTAGATATTATATTTATGTTAATGGTTTTTGAAGTAAATATTTTTTTGTTTCGTTATTATGGGATATATAAACATGTATTTAATTATGGGGAGTTAAATATTTTCTGGTTTCAAATATATTTTTACTGAAACTAAGATTTCATTATTTGAAATTAACAATTTTTTAATAAGCGTTTTAAAATATTTTTGGTTAATTTTTCGTTGTTGTTTTTCAATACCGCCAAAGAACTATAACTTCAAACGCGTATACATAAGTACACACACCCATTTTTTTGTGTAATATTTTTATTTGTGTATTTCTATAATAAATAATCAAAATGCATTAAATAAAACCCGTTGGTCTTAATTACAATATTTACAATCAATAAATTAATTAATTAAAATCATATCCCCTCCCACCACATGTTTGAAAATGAATTAATGATATACAATATTTAATCTCTTGTGATTCGACTGCAACTCTGAGATTCTCGTATGAAAAAGTTAATTAAACCAAATAAAAAACTGTATGCATTACTAACCAACGTGCATAGCATTGTGTGTGCTTATACAGGCTGTCTACAAAGTTATTGAACTATTTTTTAATAATTAATCCTCAATGTGTTTTATGAAAATTTTAGTACAAAATTAGGGTTATGTATTTGACTTGTATATATTTTTGTTTGTAATGCCACAGCTGAAATGTCATTTTCATATGACAATATGCTAACTGAAATTTATTCGGGGGCACTTGTTTCAGATAAGATATCTAAATACATGTTGCTTTGGTCTACGAAGTTTCGTTTATGACTCATGAGTAATTTATTTTAATTAGTATGTAGATTTATTGATCACCCCTGTGATATGCACACGGCTGATATATCTGTGCATATTTTTTGTTTCTTTCATTAATCAACATTTAGTTATCGCTCTGAATAATATATTAGCGTCATTAGTAGAATGTAGTTTTGAATATTATACATTAAACGTGTCTGCAATTCTAAATTATTCATATTTGGTCAACATCTGTAAAAAATAATTATAAAAACAATGTTTTATTGTACTGTTTACGTTAAATTAAATATTATTGATTTAATGTAGATTATATTTTTAAAGGCGATATATAATATTGATTGAAAATGATCTGAAAAATATTGCTAGTTTGAAAACCAGATGTATTTTCTTCATACTAGGCATGATGACTAATTTTAAAAAAACTATTCTAAGATGATCTTACGTGTCTCTTATTTCCAAAAAAATACTTATTTCTGCAGAAAATAAAGGTTTAATCGCTAGAATTGACTCTTTTAAAACTTATTTTGAATTTGACACCAATACGTTCGCAGCTGACATTTTAGAGTTGTGACGTCACATTCCTTGTCAACAATAATCAAACATTCAGAGTTAGACAATAATTTAATTATTTTGTGTGTTAAAAATGAATTCCAAGTATACATATAAGTTCTTAAATAAGGTATGTAGGTAGCTAATAATTTTGTAAAAGGAATTGAAATTTGTCTAAAATAAAAGACGTTTACTGATGCATGGCGTCATTCACTCTGATTGGTGTTCCATTTAACATGGCGGATTGCTGTATTTTGCATTTTTATTTTAGCAAAAATTATATTAATCTCGCTTTTAATATAAAACTAAATACATTTTTTAGAATCTTTTTAACCTATTTCATTATTTAAAATCATAATTTCAATGATAGTTACTGGCATCATGCCTATTCAAATAAAAAAATATTTTCAGAGGCTCTCAAAATTTTATGTAAATTTTATATAGGTACAGCAAAAAAAATCAGCGCCCAAAAATACGTAAACTTTGAGATTAAAAAAATTATATATATTAAGACACCCTCTCATCATTTTTTTTAGAAACGTCACTGCATATTATATCTAACCCATATACACATACAGCTAAAAATTAAAAAAAAGGTGAGTATATAATCCACGAAGTAGTACAAAGGTATTTGTAATATAAGAAATAGCCAGGAAACTTTATATATTAGAGGTGACAGGTCACGTAGCGGCATGTCATCGGCGTCGCTGTGTGCGTCACCACGTTATGAGAAATGGGGGGCACGTCTCAACACCTTCCCCCCTCTCTCATCCTTTACACATACACGCGCGCTGTCGTGGTCATTGTTGAGGTTGACCGATAATACACATGAATTATATACTAGACAGATCTATTATTTGTTACTTGGACGGGGGGGGGGGGGGGCGTATTGTGTATATATGTATAATATTTGCTTACAATAGGTGTTTGGTCAGATGCCAAACCAACTGATGTCCGGAGCTCTAGCAAAATTTGCTAACTAGCTAGCACTCTCAAATGGGGTTATTAACTTATATGAGAGTTTTCTTGGAGTTAAAGTTAATAACCTTGAGTAAAAAAAGTGTAAATCAACTTACTGCGCATGCAAATATCTGTTAAAAACTCAAAAAGAACTGTCATATTAGTTTGATACCTCATTTGAGAGTATTTACTAGCTAGCTTTGCATTAATCTTTTTAATCAGTATGGGGAAATCGACGTTACTAGAAGATTCAAAAAAAATTCCAACTTTTAGGTTATTTAATAATTTAAGAAGGTGGATGTTGCCGTTGTACCTGTCAGAGCAGAATTAAAAAAAATACTTACTTCAGAATGTGTAAGGTAGTTTAAAAGGTATTTACTTATAGGAATACAAAAAATAAATAAATACAATTAAATCAAAATAAACTAAGTAGTTTGATTGCTACGTGTAGGTACTAAAATTATTTTTAAAAATCATTAACTTGTTATTTTTGAAATGACATTAAACTACCACTTTAATTACTAATCTAAATTGTGGATACTTAAATCTTATCTATTTGTTAACTTCTAATACGAAAGAAGTTAAATTCTACTTCTATAAGCCAATAAAGATTAAGAATAGATTCTTAATAAAGTGATTTAAAAAAGATGAATAGTTTTGTTGATGAGGTAAGCAGTAAATAAATATTTGACGTAAGTCAGAGAACATTTTCATTCATATATTATTAACAAAACCCCGATTTTGTGACATTTTGAGAACAGGCCACTTAGTTTTTTATAATATTTTGGAAAACATAAATACAATTTAATACGTGTATACCTGTAGAGTTTTCATTAAATTTTCGTTTAATTTCAAAACGTTCAACGACAAAACAAACAACATTGAGAATCGTAATGATATTAGAAAACTTTTTAAACAGTACCGTCTAAGTTTATATACAAATCTCATACGTAGTGAAAAAGTTATAAGAAAATTAATCTTTTGTTATTAAGGAATAATTGCTTTTTATCGCACAATATTATTTACGTTTGAAATAGATAACGGTATTAAGAACATAATAAAAACTTTGAAACACATTTAAATCGTATTTAAAAAATACGAACTTTTATTTCGAACAGATTAATACAGTGGCTTAGGTGTTTTTTTTACAAAAAAAAGTTTTATATTTTATTTTTCAACCTTTATGTCTTTTTTAACCTTCCCTTGATATACAGTGTGTTGATAAAGTAAGGAACAAAATTCATAACTGCGTCATTCAATATTTTCAAGCAAAACGCTCGGATACGTCGATTAGTATTTTTAGTTGCGGATTTTTTGACATAAGAAAATTGTATACAGGGTGTCTCAAGAAGAACATACGCAGTCATAATTGATTTTTTTAAATGGAACACCCTATATATTATACCATTTTTGAATTATACAATAAATTCTGAACATTTTTTGTACAGCATATTATATCTCTTAAATCAACTGTTTATGGAATAATGACGTTTGAAATGTGTCTCAAGATGAATATATTCAGTCATCATTGATTTTTTTAAATGGAACTTCCTGTATATTATGCCATTTTTGAATTAAACGATGAATTCTGAACACTTTTTGTACAGCATACCACAGCTCTAAAATCAGTGGTTTTTGGAATAATGACGTTAAAAATGTTATAAATAAAAAAAAAATTAATGAACTTTAATAATAAAATATACAAAAGAAATAAAATTATTTCAAAAACCACTGATTTTAGAGCTGTGGTAAGTTATACAAAAAGTGTTCAGAATTTACTGTACAATTTAAAAATGGTATAATATACAGGATATTCCATTAAAAAAAATCAATGATGACTGCATATATTCATCTTGAGACACATTTCAAACGTCATTATTCCATAAACCGCTGATTTTAGAGATATGGTATGCTGTACAAAAAGTGTTCAGAATTTATTGTATAATTCAAAAATGGTATAATATATAGGGTGTTCTATTTAAAAAAATCAATTATGACTGCGTATGTTCTTCTTGAGACACCTTGCATACAATTTTCTTATGTCAAAAAATCCGCAACTAAAAATACTAATCGACGTGTCCGAGCGTTTTGCTTGAAAACATTAAATGACGCAGTTATAAATTTTGTTCCTTACTTTATCAACACACTGTATTCTGACTATTTTCAGCATGATATATATGTTTATCTGTCGGTCTGTAAACGCAAAAACTCAAAAATAATAAGACATAGACGGGTGCAATTTCATAATTAGGATCAATTCTCCTCTAGGAAGAAAACCTCTTATTTTTTTAACGATCTTATAACAGGGAATAAATGTTTACTTTTGTCAAGAAAAAATATTTTTCGTAGAAGTCGTAAAAAATATTACTATCTAAAATTAGATTTTTTTAAGTACTAAAAAATCATTGTATTTTTCATATAGCACAAAATAATTCACTAGAGGGGGGTGGGGACTTCTTTATCACAGGTAGTTTAAAATAAAACAAAATTTCTTAATGATTGTACCGTTACGCCACTGTCTGCATCTGTAAGCTCGGGGGAGATAATTAAAATGAGAAAATGGATACTTGTTTGAAATTTAAAAGTCTGTTGGCGCAGTTTAGCTAGCTGTTGGTGATGCTTACTCAGCGCTTGGGCCAGCAACGGGAGTCAATATTGTCAATGGAATACACAAACAACAGTGGACCGTTTAAGTACAAACAAACATACATACATACATATATACATACTTGATGTCAAAACCGTCGTACACTGGACAAGGAACCTCGATTTTGTGGCCAAAAATACAAAAATTATTTTTGCGTTTCAAAAAGTGCAAATTTCAAAAATTTCGAATTGTTCTTAATCAACCAAGTAGTACATATTAAACTTAACAAAATAGTTGCATTGTTCTGTAGTTTTTTTTAATTTCTCCTCCCTCCCTAACCCTATAACGAATCAAAAAATACCCGCCGGTATTCGAAAGCTTTGTCCGTAGTTTTAATTTAAATGTTTTTAGCAATAGTTTTATGCAAGTTGTAAAAATCAACTTTTGGCCACAAAATCGAGTCTCCTGGGGCACTGTGCATCACTAGAATATCAACTACCCTTTTATGTTTTAACAAATCTAACATTTCGCGGAAATACGATAGCCAGAATAACATTAGACACAAATTACATAAATAAATGTAATTGAAAAGAAACTTAAATTGTAATATTAAGTAAAATACATGAGCCATATTACACGCATATTTTTTAAGAGACTGACTTTCGATTGTTTTAGTTTTTTATTTTTATTTTGTTTTAATTTAAGAATTCTATTTTTGCCTATTCGCAGTGTGCGCGATGACAGCGCCAACTAACGGGTGGACTTTAGTAGCAACTTGGGTGGACTTTGACGTACTAACAAACAAATAATTTCAATAAAATATCGTAATATATACATTTTAGACGATTATTTATGACTATTGGCTATGTGCACGAAGTCTACTAACGCCGTTAGCGGGTAATAGAGAAGGATTGAATGGATTCAACTCTCTTTT
The DNA here is from genome assembly GCA_949319165.1 of Sialis lutaria. NCBI lineage: Eukaryota > Metazoa > Arthropoda > Insecta > Megaloptera > Sialidae > Sialis > Sialis lutaria. The sequence continues at coordinate 25,970,575 of OX439237.1, forward strand.
TATCAATGTCTAATATGTTTAATACCGTGAAATTTTTTATTAAACAAATATCATTTAATTTAGCTGTTTGCATATAATATAAATAGTATAGCATAAAAGGTACGTGAAAATTATTTTTTTTGGGTATCTTTTTCTCTTTAATTATGACGTATAATAGAGAAATAATTAATTCGTTTACATTGACAGCATAACCTCAAATTTTGGCGCCGATAATTTTACAATATTGCTCACCACGAACACTCGCATCGACATTATTTCTAACTCCATCCTCTTGCACATAGTCTATAGTGGGATTAACCATGTTGACCTTTCTATTTTCAGTTAAAAACGAGCCTATTAAAAATGACAGTTAGTCCACCCAAAGTGTTATTTTTTGCCACGTTGTGCGCTGTGATCGATTTCGTTTCCCCCACTACCTACTTTGCACCCAGCGAATTCGATCTCATTAATATATTAAATTCTCTGTCCAATGAAATTATAAGTGCTGTTTTTGATAATATTATCATAGTTTTCTTACCTAAAACAGAATGGTTTTCCATATAAACTGACTTTACTCTACTTATATTTCATCCATTTAATCGATCTTTGCTCTCCAATAATAACGAAGTTAAGAATGATGGTTCCCAGAATCATCCTGTATATCTATTTTTTAACGATTTAAAAATGTGTTATAAAAGGGCTTGAAATCACCTTAATTCACCACTGATTAATACGTATAACATAAGTAATAAATAATGAACAAAGGGTTTATCTTTTTTAGAATCAAACCTGGCCTACTTTGTAAATTTGAAAAACATTTTATTAATACCTATACGAAAATACGTCAGTGTAAAATCCAGAAAATGCAAACACCATAAATAACCAAAGTTGGGACGGTTATAAGACTAACAAACAGATAAGCAATTCTGTTTTCAAATACGTCATGCACATCTACATACCTCTCATCCAAACTTTAATAAATTACTTGAAAAGCAAACGAATAGCCCGTCAAGTTCGTATCGCCCACATTCAAATTGCAGTCGAATCTATTATTATGTCTATATTTTTATACGGTGCGATATTTTAACCGCCAGGAAGTTAGCGCGGACTTGTGAAAAACAACAAATATTTTTAGCTCAAAAAATTGTTCCTTAATTGCTCCTCATGTATCGGAAATTGCTCCAACTCTAAAAAAATTTAAACAAAAGTTATTAACTAAAAAAAAAATAATTGTTATATGGTATTTTTGAAAAACTAATCGTTTTTCGTAATAATTCTTATGGTCAATCAATTGCTCCCTAATTGCTCCAAATTGAACTCTACTTAGTTTTTCAAAATTATCAATATTTTGAACGATTAGTTTTTCAAAAATACCATATAACAATTATTTTTTTGTTTAGTTAATAACTTTTGTTTAAATTTTTTTAGAGTTGGAGCAATTTCAGATACATGAGGAGCAATTAAGGAGCAATTTTTTGAGCTAAAAATATTTGTTGTTTTTCACAAGTCCGCGCTAACATCCTGACGGTGATATTTCATCTCAATTTTAATATTTTTTTAAATCGTATGAAAATTCCCCCCCCCCCCCCCCCACTGCTTATATTTCCGAAAGTAATTAGTAAAAATAATAATAAATTATCCGCACCACACTTTTTTATTTACTATTAAATAAAATTAAAATTTAAAAATTTAAAAACAGACATATTTTATGTTCGTTTTTTACGTTTTTTGGGAATTATAATTATAATATTTAATAAATTATAACCATAATTTTTGTCTCGAAAATCTAATTTTTCAGGTCCTCAAATCGCTGTCGGTATGAACCAGATATTCACCTGTAATATCTTATTAATAAGAGAATAGTACAAGCGCACTAGACCCGATTTTACCCGAATTAATATCCACAAAACCATAGTGAACCAAATTAATAAAATATTGAAACCGTAAATTATAAAATTCTGTGAATTTCATGGCTACTATGTTTCTGTCATTCTGACAACATGGAAATAAAGCATGACTTTATAAATATATTTTTTAGTATTTTGATGTTGAATTTTGGTTTTTCATAAAATATTAATAGCCACGAACATGCACAGAATCTAACTATTGGTGAAAACCGCATTGAAATCGGTTCAGTAATTCCCGAGTCTAAAAGCCTCATACAAACTAATATTAATTTTTATATAAAGAGATTTAAACAGTGTACCGATTTGACGGGCACACACAAACACAGATAGGGTAGATATGGGATAAGGATTACACCAACTCTGACACAAGCGAGACTAGAACCTATGCCCCATCTATTACTCCCCCCATACCTCCCCACTTTTCCCGCAACTTGCCACTCCTATGTGTTGTTTACTCGCATGAGAATGTCGACAGGTAGTCGCAATGTTGTTGTTTTTGTTTCTAGTTGATCATCCTTAGTATGCTTATACATACAACCCGAGTTAATTTTGTAATTTGTTATTACAATTAAGATAATGACCAATTTCGTTAATTTTCTTATAGTTCATTGTAAAATATACAATATGGAGTGTTTTTATTTGAAATCAACAAAACTTAAGCAGTTGAAACAAAAGTTATTTTTTAATTTTTGTCGTGTCAAGTTTTTTTATCAAATTAATAATTATAGATACTTATTTAATAATTATTTATTGTAGTTATATTAAGAATAGATCACATAGTATTTGAATGCATCTGAAATAATATCGTTTTCCCTATAGACAGTAATCAATATTTATCGTAATCCAGGAAAAAATTGTAGATCTGCAGAGATCTACTCAGATCTCGGCAGATCTCCATTTTTAAACAACTTCATATTTTTCACTGATTTTTGATCTGTGGAGACTTGCAAAAATCTACAATGAACGACAAAAATCGTTGTAGATCGTGACAGACATTAAAACGTTGAAAAATCATTAATATTCAACATTACAATGATCTTCAGAGATCATTGTAAATCGTTGTAGATCATTGAAGATCGTTTTAGATCTTTACAGACCGTTCTGCAGATCTACAATTTTTTCCCAGAATACTTCGTTGAAATAATGCAGACGTCAACAAAAAAACGTTACATTTTTATCTACATTAAATAATAAACATAAATTCCATATCCATCTTTAAAAATTCTACCTAACAAAATAAACACCAGTGTTTATAAAACTCCCTATTACCCTCACCAGCCTCTTTCCCAAACCATCAAGAACTATTCCAACAACAATAAACATAGAAGTTAAAATAAAAAACTGTGTCCATCTTGTTCACATCTCCAACCTGTAAACAAGCCGATATCCGTTCATAGAAAAAGAGAGAATGAGGAAAGAGGCATATTGAAAGTGCACGAGGTGCAAGAGAAAGGAAGCAGATATTGCTTTATATAGTTTTTATAAGACTTATGGATATGGTCGTTATAAAAACATTTGATTTTCTCTACTATATTTTGATTCATATTTAAAGCAATACCACCTAGTCACTAGGTCCTAGTGAAACCAATTTAGCAAATCATCATATAAATAATTTGTATCTCAAGATCTCTGATTTGTGTAGCGCAATTTAAATAATATTAAAACAGTTGTTTCCCAATCCCTTACCCCCCCCCCTAAAAAAATCTTCAAGGGAAAGACAAAAGAAACATGAAAAGTGGTATATCTTTTATACATCAAGGTGAAGCCATTTAAAAAAAAACGCCAGGTCCCTCGAAATTGGGACACTCTGTATATACTTAAACATACTTGTATATACTTATACGATAATTGTATACTACCTATTTGTTATTATAATACCGTTATTCGATAAATTCTTTTGTAATAATTCATTTTTTCTTCTATACTCTGCGCCTCCACCAAGTACCAGAATTAGTGTTATTAAAAATTATTATTTTCGATTTTATAAATACATCGGTATTTTTTTCGTACAAAAAAAACAAGCTTATTTTGTAGCAATATATTAATTAGCATGATTTTTTGTATTGAGAATCAATTAAAAATCATAAAAGTCTTTTAGACTGAGAGCAACCAAAAATCAATTTTATACTTTAATATTTATTCCACCCCGCCATTAAAATACTAAAAATAAATTTCTTATGGTAATATTTGAAAAACTATTACGTAAACAATATGTAAAGAATCTGTATAGTATAAAATCTATAAATGTTTTCAGTACGGACAGTACCAAAACTTTTTTTTATGATTTTTCAAACACTATATCCCGGCACTCAGAAAACATCAGCAATGAAAACTATCTTAGCTAGACGTCGCCAGGTACGCCGTCGTTGCGGCGCCGCCCGTGGAACACCGGCGCCCTAGGTAGCCGATGTTTTTGTTGTTGTTATTCTCGGTTAAGTTTCAGAACCAGGTCGTCACTACTTTATATTACGCAGACATTACGGCGTTATGGCTTTCTTGTTTGTTAACACAGTAGAGCAAGATATAAATGGGAGGGGGGGGCTTAATCGACTAACAATTGTGTGTTTTGAAAATTGAAATTGATTGATGTTTTTTTATGTTTACATTTAAAGGGGCATTAAAAATTAGCTATATCATATAGGGTTTTTTACTTTTGGGTATAACTCGCGTCGATTTGGTCGTTGTATCGGCCAATGTTTTATCGCACATTGCAGTGGAAATAATCACGGATTTATAATATCGGCGTAGTTTATACTCAGAAGCCCAGATCCATACAATCTTCATCGGTATGTAAAATAAAATACATTCACGGAAAAAATTAAAAGGACCACTTGATTTTATCGAAAAAATTGCTCATTTTCAGAATAGTGCCAATAGGTCAAATACGATTATTATTTTTTACTTATAGGGTGTGAAAATGGAAGGAAATTTTATATTCTTTTTAAATTCAGGTGTATTTTTTTATTACTAAACGTTTTTCTTTGACCAAACCGCGATTGAATGAAAAAAAACTTTTTTTTGCAATTTTGAAAGTTGCACACGAGGATGTTAAATTAATTTTTTTTTAATTTTAAGATAGACATTTTTTTAGGAAATTTTCTTAGTTTTAAAACACCCTTTTTCAAAAAAATCTTATTTTATAAATATCTAAAATGTAAAATTATATTTAATCAAAAATACCTACAATAAAATAACTGGTATCGAAGAGGATAAAACAAAACTTTTAAGAAACCCCGTTAACAAATGAATAAAATATCAATAAAGAAACGTATCTGCACTTAAAGCACTTCAGCAAGAAAAATATCTGTCAATTTATGTGAAAACTGGTTAAAAGTTTTCAAGGAGGGGGAGACCCATACAATGCACGCTCGGCAAAACATTTATTTCTAAACGATATATAATATAGTTCGATTATAAATGTCAACACGCGGTCGTATTTATGTTCATTAATGCGATACGTGAATTTTTCTGGGCCTCCATGCGTGCCAACTTTGCTAAATTCACACCACTATATCGTTTAGAATTTATTACATTATTTACAACGTTGCCGCTGTAAATCAGTGCTTCCAAAACGACCGTATTAATTAAATTAATAAACTGCCTTGGCAGGCACGGGACTTTTTTATACATCATGACACCGAAGTATTAATATGTGATTACTTTTATAATTTAATATTTGATTTTAAAATTTTTTACTTGCAAAATGATTTTCAGTGAATGAAATTGATACATTTTATTTAATATTGACATTAAAATATTAAATGAAATCAATTAAGATTAGTGATTATTGTATTAACTAGGTATTTATTTTACTAGATTTCAATTTTGACACTTCCAAATATAAATGACAAAATTTTCATAGATAACTAGATTTTTTGTATTATTCAAATCAATTTTAAATTAAAACCATTAAAACTAAAATTATTATTTTTTTTGGTTAATTCATAAGATACAAAAAAAATAGAACATAAATTATAGAAAATAATATTCTCTACAACTTGTATCTCAAACATGTTTTTTTCTAATACCTATAACTGTAAAAACAATTTGGGGGGGGGAGATAGATAGAACATAAATTATAGATAAATACCCTCTACAACTTTGATCTAAACATTTTTTTTCTAATGTGCACCGTTTATACATCATGACACCGAGTATTAATATGTGATTACTTTTATAATTTAATATTTGATTTTAAAATTTTTTACTTACAAAATGATTTTCAATGAATGAAATTGATACATTGTATTAAATATTGACATTAAATATTAAATGAAATCAATTAAGATTAGTGATTATTGTATTAACAACTATTTATTTTGCTAGATTTCAATTTTGACACTTCTAATAATAAATGCCAAAATTTTCATAGATAACTAGATTTTTTGTATTATTCAAATCATTTTTAAATTAAAGCCATTAAAACTAAAATTATTCTTTTTTTTGGATAATTCATAAGATACAAAAAAAAGAATAGAACATAAATTATAGAAAATAATATTCTCTACAACTTGTATCTCAAACATTTTTTCTAATACCTACCGTTTAAAAAATAAATCGAAAAAATTAATTTTTTTTAGAAAATCAATTATTTCCTAAAAATAAATTTTGGGGGGGAAAATGGATAGAACATAAATTATAGATAAATACCCTCTACAACTTTGATCTAAAACATTTTTTTCTAATGTGCACCGTTTCAAAAATAATTCAAAAATAATTCGAAAAATAATTATACTTCCGTTTCCGGTTTAGTGATGGTTTCCAAAAATAGGAGGTGCACATCTAGAGCATACAAGAACCTTAAGTTTAAAATTTCATGTTCGTAAGTATTACAGTTTAGGCTGTAGAGCGTTCACAGACACACAGACAGACAGACAGACAGACAGACACACAGACACACACACAGACGTCATTGAGTTAATGGTGGTATATGATTCAGGGACCCTCAAAACGTGTAATTCCGTTAAAATCTCGAGTTCGATTTTTTTCGTGATCACTATACTTTATTTATACATTACATTTCATGTATGTATAAAAAAGTAAAAACAAAAGTAATATAAATTGTACATGAAATAATAAATGTAAGACTGCAGCCACGCATACTGCTCGCAATATTTACAGTTTTTTAGCCCAAGGGCAACTAATATAAAGTTTGACGACCGTATGAAATATTTTTTTTATTATCACCATTATTTTGATACCATTAATATTTACTTATGAGAAAGTTGTCAAACACTTCATGATACTTCAAAAGAATTGTCATATAGGTTTGATACCCCCCAATAAAATCGGTTTAGAAAAATTATTTAAAAATAAGCAAATATAAAATGTAAAGCTAACCTAATCGATAACTGCATATTCCATAAATCGATTTGTCTAAATAAAATAGTATTGATACATAATGGATATATTTATTAATTTAGATATACGATATGCCGAAGTTTTTTCAAATAAAAATTCAATTTTCGAATATACATCATGCAAAGGTGTCTAGACGAATTATCAGATATAACTTTGTTTCAATAAAAGTTATCGATAACTAATCTTATATGCCATTTACTAACACGTCATCTATACATATGTGTTGTAGAATATTAGGGGTGGGGGGGGGTCTATTTAAATGTGTAGTTTTATAAAAGTTTAATTATTATTATGTAATATACAGTTTCTATTAACACGCTATTTTGACGTAATGAGTATTTACTAATTTTAGACAATCTGTAGGCTCTATTTGTACAAACGTTAGATATTATAGTACATTTCGAACCGTATATGAATGTTTTAATATATGAACTATAAAATATAACTTAAATACATGTGTGAAGTAGGCTCATCTTGTTGAAATCAAAATTTTTAAAAGATGTGCTAAATTGTTTCTAGTTATTCTTAACATTATTCCAAAATATCAATACTCTATTATAATTTTTCGGTCTTTCAGAACAAAAAATACATTTTTCACCAGCTCCCCTTTTGTTGAATTTCAAACTTTTGAAAGTTGTGCTAAAATGTGCTAGTTTTTCTTAATATTGTTCCAAAATTTTTCAGCCCTAAAATAAAAACTGCTCTAATAACACTAATACTAAAAAACGTTTTTTTGCTAGTGTAAAGTTACCCTCCTCCATTTTGTTGAATTTCTAATAGGGGGCCTAACTTCATACAGAAAACTTAATTTAGTTTTTATCTTTGTTAATAATTGAAAAGTTTGAAATATGTGGTTTGATTCGCAATTGATAATATTTTGTACAGTTTACGACATTTTAGGGGTTATACACAGTTAGAATTTTAAAAAAAAAATCGATATTTTGTAAATTTCATTTTCGTAATGTACATATATTTAAGTACACACACAGAAAATTTCAAGTCAATCCGGCGATTATTTTCGAAGTTACACGCATATTTGTAAAGACGTCTCAGAGCGTTTGAATGTAGGAGGTCGGAGCAGCGCGTTTTTCTCAAATCTGTGTTTTTAAAGTCGGTGACCACGATTCCTCGGAAACGACCGAACCGATCAGTCTCAAATTTTAACACAAGATTCTTATGTTTATTTTTTAGTAATTAATCGAAGGTTTTTTTTCACCGATAAATGTTTTGTTTTTTTATAAACAATTTAAAGTCAACATTTTTGTTAAAAATAATTTTTTTTTGAGAAGCCGCCATTTTGTCAAAAAAATTTATTCTGCTTATTCCTTCGATTAAGTACAAGTTTATACATTACTTTAATGAAATCCGTTTGGGTTTTTTATTTTAAATGATCCAGTCCAGAGATATCGTGGTCATCGCAAGACGCTTTTTTTGACAGGACCTCCTGGAGAACAGCTGTAGCAGCTTTCAAAATTTTTATTTTTACAAATTAAAAATGTTAAACTACAATTAAAAGTTACCATAATATGTGTACACATTTTTACATCAATAAATTCAAAAGTATTCTCTTTAAAAAATTCTTGAAAAAACCTTTTTTGGCCTTCTGACTGTATGTAACCCCTTAAAAAAATATTTCTAATATTAATAAAATCTTTAATTGTTTCACAATTTATAAAAGGTTATGAACTGCTGGTGTATATATGTGTATATACGTACTATGATGATAATTTAATTTAATAATTCTATAAACACAATCACAAAATAAGACAATGAAGACGAGCTCATGAACAAAGTTATCTTGACGAAACATCGTACAATCTGAAATCACGTCAATTCGACGACAACGTCAGAGCTGTAGTGCTAAGCTCCGTAAGCTTTCTGTATCATGTTCTAATTGAGCTTGTTTGGACCCTGTAAAGCTCACTGCCAATCAATAGCTCCTTCTGACATTGTTAAACTTTGTTTTTATACGGTATAGTCATTTTGTTACAGCAAACTTTATATCTTTGTATTTTATAATATTTTAAATACGATTCATATTTACTTAGTTATTAAACTATAACTAAGTTTTTTAATTTAATTTTACGATGAAAAATAAAGAAGGTTAATTATATTATTTATATATGTAGAATATCTAAGATAACAAGATTTTAATAATAAATTGTTGTACTGTTTGAAACTAATTTTACTTTAGTATCTTATAATTGATAAAGGAAGATTATATTCATAGGAATGGCAGTAATTTTGTCTATATTGAGAAGAAATTACCTTTGTATGCTGAATGAATTTTCTTCAATGACAGAAATATAATCAATTACTAATATAATTCTATTATGAATTCTCAATATAACTAATTTCATGCAATTCGAATATTATATGTCATAATCCAATACAAGGGGATATTTTGATAGTCACCATTTTATATAAATAACTTGTCAATGACGTATTACATCGACAAGAAATTTATGTGTGTTGTGCTTCAAAATAATTGATTGATAACTAAATCAAAGAAAATTTTTTTTAAAATATATTGTGTAAACAGTATTGTTTGTTTAATTATTTTTTACATTCCGTTTGTCACATACTTTTTAGAAAAATTTCTTGTCGATGACGTCACAGTATAAAACAAATTATCTGTCCAGCAGGAATATATGTAGGAAATGTCCAATTTTTTGCAGTTTGCATATGAAAATTATTGTTTATATAGCGAATAACGATTTTCTGGTTATATCAATTTCGCCTCCATGAATTGGTAAAAACAATAATGAAGTAATAATAAGTAATAATCAGAGAATCTTCTTCTTTTTCTGTTTCTCTTGGTGTTATTTTCTTAGTAATACAGACATCTTGATTGTTGTTAATATTAAGAGATTAAGTTAATTGGATTAAATTTTCCCTTTGTTGCAATATTACATAAAAAAATTGTATCCCACAACTAAACAAAAATCATTAACTTATTTCACAAAACAATTATTTTGTAGTTAATCACGTAAACGTACCAACAACAATAATTAATTTTCAGAGAGATGAGAACGTTGAACACGACCACAAATTAAAACAAGATAGTCTTACATCTGTGCATAGCATTAACAATATTCTGTCATTGTTTGACAATAAGTTTTGCATGTGTAAACAATCGGGTGACATTTTGTTTTAAAAGTCGGTATCAAAAAGAGGACACAAAATGGCGGACGCGTGACTAATTGTTGCTCCGTTTCTGTTTAAGTTGTTGTTACACAATAACTAATGATCGCGAGTTACAGTGTACGTTATAACGCATGGCTTTAACTCGCATGTGTGATTTTATAATTTATTCAAACATGAATAATTAGCATAGAAATATATTGTTATAAAAAAACCCTTGTTTCATAACGAAAAAAAATATTTTCTAAATGCCTCTTCGTTGCTAAGCCGCTGAACTGATTTTGATGAAATTTGACAGAGAGATAGCTTACATCTTGAAGAAAGACATAGCCTACTTTATATGAGATTTATTTTACCTGTCGATTTTGGAACTAATTACAACTCTCCATACGTGATCGAGGGTGAAATATTAAAATTTCGTTTTGTATTGCTTTTTATTATTATACAAAATCGCAAATATCTCAGTTCCAATGAAATTACCTAATTAACTCTTGTTTAAATCACAAATTACATAGAAAATAGTTAAAATTATTGATTATATAGTAAATTTAGATTCTACTTCTTATTTTTGTATGTGTTGAGTTAATATTTCTATGACAAATCGAAGATTGATGCATGAAATATGAATGAAAAATTTTGTGTTTTTGATTTCGTTAAAAGTGTGTTAATTATATAGAAAATAACGTAGAAAGTTGAATTTTTCAAACCGCAGGTCTGTATCTATCATTGTTCTCGAGATATGGCCTCTCAAAGTTTTAATTTTTTCAAATTTTTTTAGAAAAATGGCTGTAACATTTGAACATGTGGTCGGATTTGATTTTTATCGACAGATTTGGAATCAGCGTGTCAAAATCTATATAATGACATGTATAATACTTTAAAATTAGAAAAAAAAAATTGCTGAAAAATGAAATTTTTCCAAGGGGTATACCTTAAAAAAATGTCGATTTTTGACAAAAAATTTTTTATCAAATTTTTAAGTGTTCTGTATGTAATTATATAGATTTTAGCACGCTGATTTCAAATCCGTCGACAAAAATCAAATCCGACTACACGTTCAAAAGTCACGGCCATTTTCTTCAAAATTTTGACAAAACTAAAACTTTGAGAGGTCATATATCGAGAACGTTATGAGCTACAGACCTGCGGTTTGAAAATTTCAACTTTTCACGCCATTTTCTATAAAATAAACATAATTTTAATCAAATCTAAAATTCAAAAAAATTTTGTTGTTTTTCAAGCATCGAACTTCAATTTGTCATAGAAATATTCACACAAATACAAAAAAAAGAACTAAAAATACACAGAAAACCGTTGATACTTACTTCCATTTCCTTCCAAACATTCTTAAACTTACATTATATATTTGAATTCGCTGATCTAATTTGCAATAAGCCTATCGGATATCCGGGATATCACATATTAACAATTGAAAGCGGAAAAAATATTAAAAAGGTAGATATGATAGGAGCCTTACGAATACATATCTGCAAGGGGGGTGCAACTCATTAGGGGTTAAATTTTGAGAAATGTTGAAATACACGTTTCATTATTTGTTTTGTATAGTATTTATTCTAAGTGTTAAGTAAATCTGACCAAAAAATACAAACTTTGGCACCCCCTTTACCATCGTACACAGGTAGATAGGTTTACTTGAGCCAAGTAAACCTTGTTTTGTCTATAACGAAAACAATATTTTGTTAAGATAAGAAATATATTCTTAAACCAACCATAGTATTCTTTGACGAAGAAATAATGTAGTTGGATTAAGAGTACTTTTCTTATATTAAGAAAATATTGTTTTCGTTGTATACAAAACAAGATTTTCTTGGTCCAATACAGTTTTTTTTCTGTGTAGAGGTTGAATTTCGAAAAATCTTTTCTAAGTGGGTGCTTACGTCATTAAAGGAAAGCACACTTCAAATTTCACCTTTCTAGGTCCTGGGATTTCGGCTCGGCTATTTATATTATCTTTAATACGAATCTATCGTAAATCAATAGATCTATAAACTTTTTCGTATAAAGTAAGAACAAACAAACAGACAGACAAAAAATAACTTGAACCGGTTTGGTAACAATCCGACACCCAGCAAGTATTAAATAAATTGCGAACATTGTGTTTAACATTAAAATACGTCGCTTTTAAAATACGCTCGTCAAATATCGTTTCGGACAAATTGAAAAATGGTTGGACAAAAAAAAGGAATTAGTAACGTCCACCCCCCACCCCCCCTCCTCCTCGTAGCATCGCCCTATGTCAGTCGTGAGTATACCGCCACCACAAATACGTGCTAAAAATTCCTTATGAGTTTGCCGCCAAGGCTGATTAACTTTTGCAATCGCTTTAATATTCAAAGTATACTTCGTGCAAAATTCTAATCTGTGAGTGTATATTGAATTTATAATTATTATCAAATAAAAACCGATTTTTGATGAATTTTTACATTTGGGTTTGTAGCTATTATTATATTATATGTTGAAGTATATTATGTTTATACAGAGAATAAATAATATTTAATTTAATTTAAAAAAATAAAACCGAATTAACAAAAATCATGAAAACTCTAAAAAGTATAAAATAAATAAAAACAGTTTTTTTAAGTCGGTTAAGTTTTTTTAATGGCTTGGTACCGACTTCAAAAACTGTTTATAATTTTTTTTAAGACGGATTTATTTATTTTTCCTATTTAGTGGCGTATCTTCGACTTCCATAGGCAGATTCTAATAAAATTTATATGGGGCTACCGGAGTAGTATACTCTTACAAACAAACAGAAAATCTACTTAACAAGTGTATATTTATCGGAATTATGCCCGAAAAAAAATTTAAAGTCAGTTAAAAAATTGATTGAAGTATTTTTTAACACTTTTTAATTATTTTTAGTTCATAAATTCTTCAAACTATAAACTATATTATCCAGCCAACTATAAAAACTCAATAGATATTTACATTTTTTGTTTCTCTAGATAACTTAGCCCCTTAATTTAAAAATGATATTGGATATTCAATTTTTAATAGAAAATACATACATGCATTGCTAATTCTGACCAATAATCACAGTTATTTAATAACAAGGCAGGCCGTGAAACGCCTGACGGATTTCTGCCCGCTCCAGACCACCCGTATAGACGTAATCTACGGCAAGTTTTCTACAACTTTTCCCCCGGAAAAGTTTTCACATTTGCTGAGTGAAGCAGCCAAAAGTATCGGCTGCATGGAACGGTTATTTGCAGCATCGACTGATCAAATCAGGGCTGTGTACAGAATATTTACTGACGAAGAGTTAGGAGCGGGGGTGGGGGGTAAAAAAAGATTTTATTATTTTTAACACTCATTTATTTATAAAATGTAAAAAAATAATCAATTTCATGATACGATATCAACTTTATTTATAAGGCATTCAATTTTTTAATTATGTATATCACACCTCTGGTAAAAACAGTAAAAAGGGGGGCCATGGTTACAAATATATGCAAGTTTTGAACGTAAAAGTAGGGTAATAGTCAAGGTTAGTAAATGACTAGGTTCGCTTACTTGTGACGTCACCATGAAGTTATTTTCTACCTTCTTGATTTTTTATTTATCTATGATTTTAACTGTCATAATATTAAACACAAATCACACATAATTATAATTAATATAATTAATATTATGTGTGAAGCTTAACTATAGCAATAAATGAATAGCACAAACACAGAACACAATAATAAATCAATCACGATCAAATTTATATTATGACAGTTTGACAGCGTTGGCGACCATTTGAAATCTAGGAGGTTGAAAAAAACTTAATGGTGACGTCACAGGCAAGTAAGTATACCTAGTCATTTATTTACTTTGGGTAATAGTAAAATAAATACAAATAATAAAAAAAGTGTATATAGATTTTTTTTAACTTTTACCCAGAGTTTTCTTTGTCTCAGTTACGTATACGAGACACGATTGAGACGAGATTGTTCTAATTTTCACTAGACGAGACTAAAGCAAGATAAATTTATTTGACAGCCCTGAATTTCGTAGTCCGTTAGTTCATTCTGCACAATGTCATTTTTAGTGGAAAGTATCTGCCGCGCTATAACACACCTGATAAATATAACATAGCGCAAGAAAATTTACAACGGCGGCAATAACTCAAGATAATATTGTAAAAAATTAAACTATGGCTACAGATATACGCACGTTTTTTATCACCACACACAAAAAATACACGGTGTTAAATGTATTTGTTCAGATATCAAAAATTATATAGTGCCTACCTAACTATATTTAAGAGCTACAGTGTTTTAAAATTTTATTATGTTTGTTTTTTATTTCTTCAAGCGTATACGAATAACGTTTTTACTTGTGTGTAGAAACCCAGATTGAATAACCGAGAGCTCTTTAAATACTTGAACCAAATTTAAAAAAAACACTTACACGGGTTTTACTTCTAAGTATTTTAGATAGTATAATTTTTTTTTCGATGAAGAAGTATAAAATACACATTAAACACCATAAGATTTTTTGTATATTACTATACAAAAACTAACAATAAGATATTATAATACCAGTTTCACTTTTTAATTCTGTTGAACCAAAACATAGCTTCATGTCATAAAATTATTGCTATACATGTATGATTCCCCGTTCAAAGTGTTTGCTGGCCATTTAATGTTATCCAATTTCTTTATAATACCGGCCATATGATTACATAATAATTTATTTAAATCCTTAATAATTGAAATTTTAACCGTAGCATATTTACTTTAAAGTTAAATAATATATAAACGAGAAAAGTTTTTTAAAAATCATCCAAAAAGGTGTTATGTCCGAAAATACATAAAAAAATATATATAGTCGAATTAAGAACCCCTCATTTTTTAAATCCATGATGAAATTTATATGAAACTACTTCGGGATTATACTCTTTCAAACAAACAAAAAATCACCCAAATCGGTGCATACTTGTCGAAGTTATGTCCAAATATACATAAAAAAAAATATTTTCAAATTGAGAATTTCCTCTTTTTTGAAGTCGGATAAAAAAGCAAACTATTTTGCTTATTCCAATTCCGTTTCTGCTATAATAGCCAGATTTGTTAAAAATAAAGTGTAACAATATAACCAACAATAAAGATTATTTATGCAGTACGCAGCGTGCAATATAAATGTCATACATATTCATCAAAAGTATCACATTTGAACACAAAACTAAAAATTTCTACCGGATGTGAAAAATGACGCATATAACTTACTGACAAAAAGTCAGTAACGTAGAATAGCAAATGTAAAAAATAGAATCGAGGACGTACCAAACAAAAAACTTTAATGTATCAGAAAGGTTTAATTTGATCCACGTTTCATCATATATTACAGTGGATATCTTCAGGGTTCTCTGTATAAAATAATATAAGGTACTGGCGCCAGTCTTGGACAACACCCCAATGTTGGGCAATATACAGGGTGATTCAGCACTGTCATGTCGTGCCAAACTTGAACACTAGATTGAGAAAAATATTTTAAGAAAAAAACTTCCCATAAACATGTGTCCGGAAATATTTCCTTAGGAAACTACAGGCTTCCAAAGATTTTACTAAAAATGAGTTTTTATTTAATATCTAAATAACCCTTTGTGATAGAATTATGAAATTTAGTATTTGGTTTAGTAATAATATGTGTTATCGATTTCTAATATTAACCAATTATATTTTAGACCAGGGCTGTATGGGGCCAGTGGGCCCATCGATTTTGATCTAGTAATTGTTTGTTCTTTAATTTTTTTCCTGAGTTGGTACTTTTATAAGATTATATGACACAAAATACACAAAAACATACTTTGCTTGTTTATAATAGGATAAACCGTTTTTGAGAAATATCGATGGAAAAAAGCATGCTGAATTCCTAAATACGGATGCTTGAAATTATAAAAAATAAATTTATATTCTTTTTCTATAATTATAGGTAAGAATAAAGTTCATATAAATAAACCTCCTAATATGAATCCTCTAAGATCTATAGCCAGTTCTATTACTGTTACATGTACCTACTTTATTAACATGACTAAAAAACAAACTAAAAATGGCTATTTGTTGATATGGATGCATTTTCGGAAGTATATTTATATTAACTTTTTGTTCTATTTTTTATCATGAAATAAGAATATAACTTTATTTTTTATAATTTCAAACATCCGTATTAAGGTTAATTCTGCATGCTTTCTTTTCCATCGATATTTCTCGAAAACGGTTTATCCTATGATAAACAAGCAAAGTAAGTTTTTGTGTATTTTGTGTCATATAATCTTATAAAAGTACCAACTCAGGAAAAAAGTTAAGGAACAAACAATTACTAGATCAAAATCGATGGGCCCACTGGCCCCATACAGCCCTGGCCTAAAATATAATTGGTTAATATTAAAAATCGATAACAGATATTATTAATAAACCAAATACTAAATTTCATAATTCTATCACAAAGGGTTCTCTAGATATTAAATTAAAACTCATTTTTAGTAAAATCTTTGGAAGCCTGTAGTTCCGTAAGGAATAATTTCTGGGCACATGTTTATGGGAAGTTTTTTGCTTAAAATATTTTTTTCAATCTACTGTTCAAGTTTGGCACGACAGTACTGAATCACCCTGTATAATTAAATGTACTGATTTAGAAATATTTGTTGATATTTGATAACTGCCATTACTGAATATTAATCTACATACATTTAACTGTCTTACAGCGTGATTTGATTATAATTGATCATTTTATTTAAAAACAGTGGACAAATAATTATCGCGGTTTGGCCACACTATCAAGAAAAGTGTATTATAAATTTTATGACTCTTTTTCTATAACTTTTGTATCGTAGTACCTACTTATCATTTTGTAATCATAAGCAAGTGCCCATCACTTGTTACCCATAACTGGTTTTACGTTATCCATTACTGGAGAAAAACATAAATAAAAATAAAAAGCTATAATTAAAAAAAATGGTTTAATTAAATTGATTAAATAAAGAGTTAAGGTGGGTGGACCATGGAAGGCCATGCTCCTTGTAAGGCAAATTATTATCGTATTGCCATACGATGACATATTCCGTCTACTCACACTAACATCCATCGAACTCAAGAACACAGACGTGGCGACGAGTCACTCAGGCCGCTATGTTGTCTGTGCCGTCCCATCCTTTATTGACTTCGGTCGTCGAAGTTAAATATATAATACGCGCTCGCAGTAAAACGTAACTTTTCAAGTAAATAAATTATTATTTTCTTTAATTTTTTTTAATGAAAGATTAGATATTAAGCAGATATTTTGATTGTCACAACATTAGTTTTAAGTTAAAACTTTATATTGGCCTTGTATAGAGATTAATAAAACTTAGAATTAATAAGTATGATCATTAACTCTATATTAAAAAAATGTTTTATAAGTTACATAATAAAACAAAGTATTACTTAACATTTTGTTTGTTTCATTTATCCAGTAAATAAAGAAATAATAATTGTTTATTTCTTAAGGTGGCCTTCCATGGTCCACCCGCCTTGTTTGTTTTATTATTAACATGACATTAAAATAACAAAAATTAAGCCGATACCTTGCTTTTAAAGTGATCATGATTGGTGCAAGTACCTTATTTATTATTTATATTCAAGGTGTTAAAGAAATGGTTTATATTTGTATTTATTATTATTATCGGCGCTACTGTGTAAAAGATAGAGGCACAAAACACACGGTCCATCGTCATGTGCTCGAGGTTTATCTGTCAAGAGGTTTTGTATAATCCAAAGAATAAAACGGTGCGCAGATCACACTTTTTGATATTTTGAAATATGTGCACCAGACTGTTAAAAATGTTAACAAAAGTTTGTTGTTGTTATGTAGATATCTCAGATTGAGTATTTCGAGAGAAAAATAAATTTGTTTGTGCAGCTTTATACTTGATATATTTCATGTTAAAAATAATTTTATATGTATTTATATCATTTTTATTCAAATATTTAACAGAAAATTTCAAAACATCTATCATGCAAATATCAAAATTAAAATTAATATATCACTTTAACCTTGGGTTGCACAAAGCAAAATTAATCACAATTAGTTAATCAGTTGTTTTAAAAGCATTATTACGTCAATTCTAAAAAACTATCACGGTAAAAAATATCATATTCAGTGACTTGTTTATTTACAAATTGAGATTAAGTTTAGAGCTTACAGTTATCATGGATTGTAAACAACTGATTAACTAATCGTGGTTAACTTTGCTTTATGCAACCCAAGGTAAGACTTAAGAGTTTTCTTAGATCTATTAACTAATTTTCTATAACTTGGATACACAAATTTTTAGAAACGATTTCCATTAGGGAATTTCGTATCTGAAAATGAAACTATTCTGACCTTCGAAACTGAAACCGTTTCTTAAAAAATAATCGAAATTCATTTTTATTAATTTAAGAATTTCTAATTTCTAAAATTCAAATTTTCAGGTTTTCTAGCACCCTCAATTTTTAAATTACAGTTTAACTCCCGTTTTTTCAAATATCAGGATTTATAACTCCTTAAATTAGATTTCCAGGTGATTATAACTCCACATTATTCAATTTTAAGGTTTCTTTTTCCTGGTATACGATATTTCAGTTTTTTTTTTAATTTTCAGGATTTCGAGCTCTCAGTTTTTTTAAACTTCAGAATTTATAACATCCCAAATATTAAGGTTTAACTTCTACTTTTTAAAATAGAATTAATAACGCATGAAATTCGATTTTCAGGAATTCCTACCTCAACCTTATAAAATTTCTAATTCCTGAAATTCGAATTTACAGACTTTCAAACTCCAACCTTTCAAATTTCAGGATTTTTTAACTCCCACTTTTTAAAACTTCATTTTAAGAATTTATATTTTATAATATGGTACCAAGATTTAAATTTAACAAACAAAAAGTTATACATCTTGTATTAACTACTTACTACTCTTGTATTATACCTACTTAACACTCTTAATGACATCGCGTATACAGATAAGTAACAATAGCTCGCTTGCGAGTAACAATACATCCCTCTTTCTCACTCTATATCTCTCTCTTTCACACACACACGGTACAGAATTAAACACAAAGCTTAGTAACACACGTGCTTTAAGAATATGTATGTTTGAATATCCATATAATCAAGCTCATTCAGAAGCTCTCTCGTATTTTAGTCATTTCACTAAGTGCCGTTACAACTTTACTATGTGTGTATGTGTGTGTGTGTGTTTGTGTGTGTGGATGGGAGTCTGTAGCTCGTTACATGTTCTCACAGTTATGCATGTTGTTGCTTGGATCTCTATTGTGCTCGTTGAGTTATTTGTAAGTACAGCACGACTGACTTCAGTTATATTGTAATCGTTGACTTTGTAAAGGAAGATCGTAAATGATAAGGTGAGAGTATTTGTCAAGAAAAAAAAACATATTCGTAATTATTTTCCATCAAACATAGATTGAATGAATGAAATATTTTATTTAGTTAAGATAGTTTTAAATATTTTGATCAAGTTCTCAATTTTTATTGAAAATATGACCAAAAAGATAAATTCAATACAAGACATAATAATTATCAGTCGCAGACTAGATTATTATTAAGAGAACCCAATGTCATATTTATAGGACAACACTTTTTTCAACGACGCTAGTATGTATCTGGATTTATTTTTGAAATAATTGATATTTTTATGCTTTATTTACACTTTCATAAGTAATATTATATATAGTTTCGTCAATTTAAAAATACTTTATTAACATAAGTGAAAAAAATGTAACTATAAATGTCGGTTAGCTGGAGAAATTACACGGTTACTTTAAAACTATTATAATTTGTTATTGAATGAACTCTAGAGTTCATTTTAAAAATTATTGTAAGTAGAGAGACTTAAAAACATATTAGTAATGTAAATTAAATTAACAACGTTATTATGTCAGAGAAAAAAATAGAAACTATGGATGTCCTATAAATAGGACACTGGGAAGTAATGGGTTAAAACCCATCTTTAACTTATTAATTTTGTTCATGCCTTTTATTTCTGGATAGTTACACTGCTGTGCAAAAGTCATTGGACACCTGTGATTTTGAATGTAAATATACAGATTTTAGTCAATAAAAATCCCCAAAATTGCGAAAAGAATATGTTTACTCCCAGTCAAAATAGTAAAAAAACAATTTCTCGTTAGCTTGAATGACACTGTGCGTCAATACTTGAGTAAACCTGAAGTGAACTTGAGTAAACCTGACCTTTCAGGCATATAATTCAAAAAATTTCCTTAACATGGAAAATTGTAAGTGCTGTATATTAGATATGCTTAAATTATTACAAAAATTGTAATTAAGTACTCTTATCAACATTTAAGAGTTTTTATCAATCATTTTTGCAGTTTTATATTTACAATACACAAAAAATGAGTGTCCAAAGAATTTTGCACGGCAGTGTACAAATTATTGACATTGTATTTTACATTGAAATGGTTTCTCGGCGAGGCATAAATAAATTTTATAGCATCTCAAATCTAGTATTATTTATAATTTTTACATACATACTGAAAAATACTATCTACGCTCCTGCACAATACGCAAAAATGAGTGTCCAAAGACCTTTGCATGGCAATGTACATTAAATTGGTAATAATAGTTTTGTACCCCTCTCCCCCTTTTTTCTTATTTAATTGATTGAAAATGAGTAAGAGAATAAGTCTTGGCAATTTTTCTTCGGTATTTAGGTAATATTAAGAATTTGTTTGTGAGAAATAAATGACCTAGAGAGAGATATTTCATGGATATTTTCATACAAAAAATACGTTAATTTAAAAGAAACGTTATTCTTTTAGTGTCCTATATTCGACATCCAAATTGTTACAAAACATGGATCTTTTACATTCGCGTTGAGCACTTTCGGAATTAAAACAACGACTGTGCGACAGCAATGCTCCTTTGTGTCTCACAGATAATACTTTTGTCTGTTGTTTGTTCGCTTTATGTTTACAACAACATGTACAGTGTACACTCGGGTAATTGATACCGTCTCATTTTGTTTAATCATTCTTCTCAAATTAAGTAATAACTGTCATTTCTCTAGTGTCTTTATTTTTTAATTTATAAAAAATATTAGCTATTACAATCCGCGAGGAATTTAGGTACCTAATATAGATTTCTGTTATGCTAGTTGATAAAAAATATTTTTAGTATCGTATTTTCACGCTAAATGTCACTACAACGAAAAAGTATAAAATATCGCAAAATTCCTCAGGATTCAAGCTATCTCCCTGCCAAATTTCATCAAGATCGGTTCAGCGGTTTAATCGTAAAAAGGTAACAAACAGACAGTCACTTATGTATCTAACAACACCGCTCAAGTCATTTTAACCAACTTTACAGGAGAGCGAAAAAACCATGAATGTTTTATATGGGCTAGCGGCTTGCGCACTGCCACTATTTTTTGAATCTCTTATTGTTTGAAACGTCTAGAATGTGATTGGTAGATCGACGCGCAATGAGTAGCTCTATCCAATGACATTAAAAAGTAAAAACCGCTAATTTTCGACTTGAGCGGTGTTTAATATGTAATATAAACATAGATAGTTTCATAATGTTTATGAAATCGAACCAAACTTGTAATGGAAGGATAAAATTAATGTATTTCAATTTCATGGGGGATTAAATCACCATTTTAAGATAATAAAATAAAACAGAATCATTGTAAAGAAAGAGGATACATTATTTGTTAGTATTTTGTTTAAACGACAATGGATTTGGAGCTGTGAGAGTTGGAACAGACCCGGGGGAAATCTGGACACCCGCGTCACGGTGGTAGACTACCCGCCCCAACTTGTGCTACCTTTTTGTCGTTAATATATCAACCCTCAGACTGCATTTATTGTTATCACTTCTTCAAGTTATTCGTGTACTCACAAACAGTTTATTTAATTTTTAAATAAAGTTCTAACGGATAATTGTTTTGTTTCATACTTTTTTATATACAGAATGATTTTCGAAGAAAAAAAATTAATCACATTATAAATTTATTTGGGTACGTATAAACAAACACTTTTTTGCTTTGAGTAACTTTAATCCAATTAAATCAATTCGGGGTTTGATCTGTTTGTTTATATTCTACCGAAACGCTGAGTCATTTTTCTTGCAGAATTGTTGCAAGCGTAAGCACGTGGATGTTTTAAATCAACAGACGCACGATTTTGATAGCGCGATATTATAATTAGTCTCTAGTCGATGACGTGTACATTTACTCTATCTATGGTATATACAAGTTGATTTAGAATATCGTAGACGAGAAATGTAAAATTAAAAGTGGGTGTTGGAAAATTTGAGTCGTGTTAAATAAAATATATATTTATACAGTGCCTTCCAAAAATTCAGGGCCATCTAAATAACTTTCTAATGGTTTGGAATATAAGAATGAAATTTATAGAGATACAATGGGATTACCTAATATATTATTTAACTACAAAAATACCCACGTGCTTAACCTCGGGAGGCAGGGGGAGGGGGGAGCAAAGAAATCTTAAATGGCATATGGGGTTGAGTGAGGGTTTGTTCGAAAGTGCATACAGAATACCGAGACAAAAACAACGCGGGATAGCTGAGGTCTATACGATTTTTTTTCGAAGAGTTATGATCATTTGAATATTTCAGTTGAGAATTAGGTTAAGTGCATTTTTAAAAATGTTATAAAATGAAAAAAAGAAATTCAGATGGAAAACTGATGTTTATCAGCAAGTCGTGCCATAATTAAGTCAAAAAAATCAACTCTTCTGTTTTTTTCATTTTTCATTTAATCAAATTATTTTTAAAAAGTGGTGTGTGCTTCACCCTCATAATCGGAACTTATTTTGTTTTTAAGACAGCTAAGCACTACATAAGATTTATGTAATTCGAAGTTAAAAATGTATAGCTTTAATTCGAAATTAACTTCTATAAGTCGAAACGTTAATAGGAGAAGATTTTTTTTGCATACAATAAAACATTTAAAAAATTTTTAATTTATATTAAATATCAATAATATAACTTACATGTCCCAACTTTTTCTTTTCCTTTTGTTTCGATTCGATCTCTTCCTGCCGTTGACATTGAATTTCTCTGTAACAAAATAAGTTCAATAAATATAAAAATCATAATTTTTTTTCTTTCTACTCTCTTAAGCCATTTTCTGTAGTTCACACAAATACACACAAACACGCACGCACACTTGTCTATGATCAAGGCGTGAGATGGTAATTTAAGACCAATTAGAAATGTCACCCAAACAATGCCGGATGCTCTGCAGAGACTCTCTGTGTATCTCGAGATCGATTCCCGCCCGCATTGTCTGTTATATTTAAAGGTTAATCAAACAATTAAACGTATTTTATAAATAAACTTTATTATTCAATTCTTATGCACATCTTTGCATGTCTGCAGTTCTATGCAGTCTGGTCTTAACAATATAATACAAAACTCTGAACATAAATTATTTCTTATCTTAATTACTTATTTCATAATATATAAATTTATTTTAATTAATTATAGTACATCTCCCTTTTTTAATTTTTATTAATAAGTTAGTTTAATTACTGGTTTCACAACTCTACCAGATTTTGTTACAGTTTGTTGAACCTCTGGTTTTATTGATGGATCATCAATTGAAGCATTGGGCTGTTTATAATAGTCCATGCTGTAATAATTATCCCAATAACCATTAGTTTTAATTTTATTGAAATTGTAATATGGAGATGTATTTATAACTACCATATTTCTTCTTTTCAATCTATTATTTTGTAAATCTTTGAGTACTACTGATCTTGGAGTATTAAAATTTTTAACTACTACAGCAGGCTTCCATTCTTTTTTATTTCTATACATGATTTTATCATTTTCTTTTACAGTATTATTTTTTTTAACTCTTGCAGTTTTGTCATGCCATGTTTTAGTTTTATCTCTTTTTCCTATTAAAAATTGTTTATGATTTTTTACTACTTGCGGTCTTAAATTTGTACTCGTGATTGGTAACTTTGTTTTAGTTCGCCTACTAAATAAAATTTGTGAAGGTGAATAATTACAACCCGTTAAAGGTGTATTTCTATACTCTAACAATGCTATATCTACCTCTGTATTTGTTTCCATTGACTTTTTTAACAAATTTTTACAAATCCCTACCGCTTTTTCACTTAAACCGTTGCTTTTGGGGTAATAAGGACTGGATGTTACAATTTGAAAATTCCAACTTTTTGAAAAAATTTTAAATTCTAATGAACCGAATGGAACATTATCTGCGATTAATTTATTGGGTATGCCATGACAAGCAAATATTTCTTTTAAATTTTTTATTACTTCTTCCGCGCTTTTATTTTTAATTAATTTTAATTCTATCCAATTAGAATAATAATCAACTAAAACTAAATATGATTTATTAGCATATTCTAATATATCACAACCAACTATTTCAAAAGGTAAGTTAGGAATTGTATGATCAAGCATAGGCTGCTTGGCATTTTTTGTTATTAAATTTAAATCTAAACTTGTTGAAAGACCCAAAATTGGTATTGAATTATTTTTTGTTACTATAAATCTTTCTAAATAAAATTTATTTTTATATTCAATACATAATTCTACTGTGCCAAGGTTTCTGATCACCGAACCACCGTATGCCTGTAATCTTAATTTGCTATTTTTTAAAACAATTTCTTTATTTGTAGACAATCTAATATTATTGAAAATCTGTAATGGAATAACATTAACATCCGACCCAGTATCTATTTTAAAATTGATAATATTATTTTCTACTTTTAAATTTTTTTTCCATGATAACGCATGAACTCTACTGGTATTTATTATATTGCAATAATAATCTTCACTTCCAGTTTCAACAATATTAGTTTGTCTAGTTTTACATACTTTTGAGAAATGATTATATCTAGCACATTTCTTGCATTGTTGTCCTCTTGCTGGACACTTATTATAGACATGCCAATATCCACAAAATTTACATTTAATTTTCTTTTCTCCGTTCACTGCCGTATTTGTTTTGTCATATTTCTGCTTATTTTCAATTACGTTTATTTCTTCTTCGTTTTCTTGATGTATCTGTTTCGTATGTTTTCTTGTAACTTCTGCAACTCTGAATCTGTCTATCGCTTCATGTAGTGTTATATTCCCCATTTTTATAATCATATCCATTGTTTCTATATCAGTCGCATTTAACACTATTTTATCACATAACATTTGTTCAGATGCCTCGAATTCACAGTCTTGCACTAAAGTTTTCACATCAGTAAGAAAAGAATCAAAAGATTCTCCCTCTTTTTGCTTCCTATTATAAAATAGAAATCTTGAATGTAAAATATTTTTCTTCGGATTACAATATACTTCAAACGATTCAAGCACTTTTTTAATTTTCTTCTCGTCACCTTCATTGTATTTGAATGTATCTTGCAGATCCACCGCTTCTTTACCAATAACATTTAATAAAATTGCAACTTGTCTTTCTTCTGATTTCTTATCATAATCTGATGCAACCATATATATATTAAATTGTTTCTTAAACTTCCTCCAATTTTCACTTAAATTTCCACTCAGTAATAATGGTGTTGGTAATATGAAGTTCGACATTTTTATCTTGATGTAACCTTTATTATATTTTTTAATGTTATATTTTTACTTTTACAAATTTTCACTTTTCCGGCTTATCATATTTCCACTATATATCACTTTTCCGACTGCGCCATGTTATATTTAAAGGTTAATCAAACAATTAAACGTATTTTATAAATAAACTTTATTATTCAATTCTTATGCACATCTTTGCATGTCTGCAGTTCTATGCAGTCTGGTCTTAACAATATAATACAAAACTCTGAACATAAATTATTTCTTATCTTAATTACTTATTTCATAATATATAAATTTATTTTAATTAATTATAGTATGTGTGTGTGCAAGTTGTGGTTTTTGTGGAGCCCAAGGGGGTTGGGGACAGACCTCTAATTAATTATATTAACTTATTGATATAATATCGTATTTCTTATCCATCTATATATATGTGACTGTATTTGTGACGTCAGATTCAAGGGTTAAGTTTTTTTTTGTTTTATATTTGATTGATCAATTAGTCAAATAATGGTATTATTTCTTATAACCTATATCTTATAATTTGATTTAATTTTTTCTTAACATTGCAACCAAATTAATATCCCTTAGATCTTAAAAATATACAATTAAACTATTAATTTATACAAATTTGAAAATAAGTCATTTTTTTA
Source organism: Sialis lutaria (assembly GCA_949319165.1). NCBI lineage: Eukaryota > Metazoa > Arthropoda > Insecta > Megaloptera > Sialidae > Sialis > Sialis lutaria. The sequence goes on from OX439237.1 coordinate 25,997,219, forward strand.
TAAATCCTTGCAAAATTAAATAAACAAATTAGCATGCATTCTTATGAAAAATGCATAATTTCGAGACATGATGGGACTTTTCAAAGTGATGTGACAGAGAGAATTTGATGAAAATTTATGCATACATTCTTTATTCATTTACAAAGATATCTGTAAATTTTCAGAATGATTAGGAACCGCATTTTTTAAATGAATAAATGATTTGTGAAAAAAATAGAGACGAATCTATGTGTTTTCGCATGTTCCAAAGAGAGACACCCGTTGCCTTCACTCTATGCTTTTCCACAAGCGCTCACCCATACTGTTTCCCTTATCGTCAGCCCCAAGCACTATAGTGTCAACCTCCTTAATTTTTTTGAAAATTTAAGGGGGATAGCCACTGTGACGGGTAAAAAAATTGTCAAAAAAATATTTTTCTCTATGGTTGACTCAAAATTTCGAGAAGAGTTATATGAAAAAAATAAATAAAAATTTCATCAATATCAATATGAATGTAGCTATCGTTGCAATGGCGATCGTTTGAAATTTTTTTTTTCATTTTTAAGACCTATTTTTTTATTAGAGCGGTTTTAAAAATAGTAATTATCAAAATTTCAAAAATCGGCTACGTGCAACAATAGCTACTACAATTACGAAAATTATAAAAAAAATTGAAATCGGTTCATTAGTCTTTGAGGAATCGTGTCAATCAGGTCGAAAAATGTCATTCCGAGATAAACTTGTTTAATGTTTTTGTTATGTCATAACCAGCCGTGCTACATCATCTCACTAAATTGACTGTAACTCCTTACTTGAAAAACGGAGAAACTGTGGTTTCTTAGTCACTTAAACTAAAAATACACTTTAACCACAAAATTTATGTCACTCGACACGTGTTTCGACTTCACAAGAAGTCCTCATCAGGAGCCTAACGATTCCAGACTCTGGAAGTTTTAAGTGACTGTAACTCCGTCAATTTTTCAAAATTTAAACTCAATTTTTTGTATACATATTTATGAATATGTAAACTTTAAAAAAGTCTAAGAAAAAAAATATATTTTTTCCGGCACAGTGGCTTTTTCCATTAAAATTATTTAATTAAAGAATATGTATATACATATCATTTTGTTACGCCACGGACAGACAGACGGGCGAAAAAACTTCGCTATGCATCCGTTTTTTATAAGTAATATCATAACAAACAGTGGAAAAATAAATAATAAAATTGAAACATAAAATTTAAATAGATAACACAAAAAAAATTAACAATATTCGTTTAAGAAATCTGTAAAAACATCTAATGTAGATTATTCAATAAATTCGTTTTACTAATCAGCTACACATACATACACACGCACAAAGTTACTGCTTGAACAACGTAGGGTTTAGATATTTTGTGCATGGAAGCAATAAAGAACTAATATTTATGTTGTTAGTGTACATACATACACAAATGTATGCTCATTTGCAAATTTGTGCAGTGCAAACAATATTTGGATTTATTTTATTAAACAGGAAACACGAGTCGCGTGTTGATAGCGGGCTCTATACACGAATACGTATTTCAACTTTAGCATAATGTACCTTATTAGTTAGTCGTATATTATATATTAAATATAACTTTGCACCTACGTTAATTTATAAGTATGGTATTTCATTCTTGATTGTTTTAATTTTTAACCGACTTGGGGTTTCTCAATTCAATTAATATATTTTTTTATGTCAGTTCGGGTATAAGTACGATAAATATGCATCGATTTAGACGTTTTTTTTTTTATTTCTTATGCGGCGTTTACACCGAGAAAACAAAACAGAAACACGGTGTTTTTATGACCAAAAAGCAATAAACCCTATACATTTTTAGATACGAAATATTTTAAAGACACGATGTTTCTGTTTTGTTTTTTCGGTGTAAACACCGCATTAGATACGTCACACAACAAGGAAAAAAATATATTTTTTTAAAACGACATTAAAAATAATCCTATAAAGATTTTAAAATATATACCTAATCATTTTTGAAATTCGACTTTACATTTAATTACTTTATATACTTTTCAGTCTTTTGAGGATTTTTTTAAGTCGAAGTTTTTATATTAAGCCGATTTTTTTCGTATTTGAGATTTTTGTGAAAATATTTTTACCATCTATGTATCTGTAAAAGACAACAAAACATAGAAGGATGAAATTTTATATGTAAAATCAATATTCGTTTGGTTCTCATATTTTTTGGAAACGAACTTTCGTCAAAATTTGGTTTTCTTTCCTATTCGGGTTTATAGTAATACGAATTAAAAAATTTTATGAAAATATTTTTTTAGAATTTCCATGAATCCTTTCTGACTATTTTCACTAAGCGTCTGTCTGTCGATCGATCTATAAAAAGTGTAACTCAAAAACAATAATACATTTCAAATGCCCGGTATTATAAAGAAATTGCATGCAAGCAAATTTGCGATTTATAAGAGAAAGATATACAGGATTCACTCAATACAAAAAGAAACGGGTATCACTTTATATAACTATTATATACCCGTTTCTTTCTGTATTGAGTGAATCCTGTATATCTTTCTCTTATAAATCGCAAATTTGCTTGCAAGCAAATCTGCTTGCATGCAATTTCTTTATAATACCGGGCAAAAGCCAAACAAATATTTTAAGGAAATTATCGATTTAAAAAAATTATATTTGAATTAATTCATAGAACTATTTCATATAAAATTGAGTCGTCCAGATGCAAAACCTGCTATCCACATATTTTAAGATTTTGAGGTTTTTGTATCTTTGGATTCTACTCGTCTCAGGCTACAAGTATTATAATAAATTGGGCTGCAAACCCGGCAAAAATCTCTTAAAATTAAATTTGAAAGATTAAGTCGGTTGCAGAAATTGCAATATTTTTGGTGAACTAACATAAAAATTATTTTAATAAAAGTAATAAATTTTGTATCGAATTGAGACAAGAAAAAAAACATGACAGGATTTGCATCCAGACTCATGAAAAGGGCATAAGGATATTTTACCTAGACGCAGCAAAAACAGTTTATGTAATTTTGCTAGAAATCTGTTCAAACACATATAGCAGGTTTTGCATCTGGACTACTCAATTTTAATATGTTCTTTATATTTTTAAAACGGTTTAAATACTTATAAGGATAATTAAATTAAAGCAAACCATCCCCTTATGCCCTCACTAAGACTACAGCACTGTCTAAGATTAACCTTTCGCCTGGATCTCAGAACATAACCGGGCCACATAAATTAAGGGCTTAACGGCAAGAAGTTGCATCGTATTATTTCTGGATTCGTGTACTATTATATAACTTGCGCCTTCTCTGATCCCCCCCTTTTTGCGACTACACAATACAACGGCACTGCTATGTATAATGTAACTGTTATTCAATAAAACCTATTTATTCTGCGCTAAAAAATGTCGACGTTATTTTCCTGTTGATTTAATATAGAAAATGTAATGGGCGTTAATACAGGGACGGGCTAAATATTATAGAAAATTAAATCCATAATAAATTCACCTTTTGCAGCAAAAGGTGGCTGCACAAAACAAAATGAAGGGAGTATCCTGCTTTATGAGGCCAAAAATAAGCGTTTTTTGGGGAATTTTTTTAGGATAGAATAAAATAAGCTAGTGAAGCAAACTTTTCAGATTATTTTATTGCATATTTGGACGTTAAAAAAAATGTATTAAGACAAATTCAAACGCAACCAATTTATATGAAATTTTGTACAACACCTTGCAATCGCAGTCTCCAATCTGCGGAAATGATGAAGCTCGTAATTTTTGTCTTAGACAAAAAAACCAAAGTAAGTTTTAATTTTTATATATTTTTCTTCTATATGAACTAAGAAAAACCCAAAAAAATTTAAAATTAAAAAAAATGTCAGGTTTGGAAAAAAAGTGCTTTTTGCAAGAAAAAAAATCATTTCAACTTGCTAAAAAAGTTGTTTTGATTTTTTTTTCATGAATCTTTTTAGCTCGTATGGAAGAGAATTTAAAACTGAAGACAACAAGCTTTGGTTCATTTTGATTGGTCGTTTAGTATTCTTGCAATCACACTCGCCAATTTAGACAAATATTAAAAATTAAAACTCGAGAAACCACGCTTCAAAGTTTACGGTCAGAAAAAGCAGTTAAACGGAGAGGAAATATATCATTATAATTTGTACTATAGCTTGACCCGGCGCTTATACAAATTCAAAATATTGTTTTAGATGATAATTGAACCTTTTCAGGTAGGTAGATTGTTCGGATTTATTCGACCGAGGGAGAAGCGAGCGCTCAAAATGCCCGAGCGCTTGTATACGAGTACCTTCTGGACACTCCACTGCGATTAATGCTATATTTTTGAAAATATTTCGAATTTGCCTATAAAACTTTACAGACATATTCTTAGATATATTAGGAAGAGATTTAAGCAATAAAAAAATGGATTTTTTGAGACTTATAAAGCAGGACACTCCCTTAATCCCGATTAGTTAATCAGTTGTTTTAAAAACATTAGTACGTCAATTCTAAAAAACAATTACGGTTAAGGTTATACGTCTAGCACACTGTAAAAAAATATTTGGTTTCGAAAAATTTTGTTTTTAATTTATATTCAGAACACATGTACCTACATTGAATGGAATATTTTACTTTGTTAATTATTAAAAGTAAACAAAGTTTAATTTAATTTGAAAATTGAAATCGACAGAACGGTATATAATAGTAACATGTACTAATTTGCTGTAATGGCAGAGTTAGTTTTTCATTATTTTGAATAAATTACACGTGAATATATTTGTTTAGTAAAGGTTCAGTACACAGAAAAAAAACTGTATTGGACCAAGAAAACCTTGTTTTGTATATAACAAAAACAATATTTTCTTAATATAAGAAATATACTCTTAATCCAACTACGTTATTCCTTCGTTCAAGAATACTATAGTTGGTTTAAGAGATTATTGCTTATCTTAAGAAAATATTGTTTTTGTTATATACAAAACAAGGTTTACTTGGTTTGAGAAATCCTTTCTACCAGTGTAGTAATTATTAATCCTTTACATGTGATATCTTACTCTAACATAAACTAATTATCGAGTTAAATTAATTCGAAAAAAAAATCTATCAAAATATTGTTCAAACCCTAAAAATTTAATAGGAGTAATAATAAGATTTTTTTAATTCAGGCCGTCTCTGGTTGTACGCAATATATATGTATGTTCCGTATTTTTCTCTCTTTGAAATCTATATACAAAAGCGTTGTGAGTTTTTGATTTTTAATTTCATGTTCTTTTATAATCATTTCAATGAGACTTAAAAGACTTCTCGATACACGCGGGTAATAAGAACTTTTCTTGGAAAACATCAGTGAATGTAAAGTAAAGTACATTGAATTATTTTATATACATTTATACATATACGTATTTTTATGTTTATTAATAGATTTTTTCAATATGCTTTTTTAAGAACTAGTATCTTAAATTTTTAATACCAATAAAAAATTTTCAATGAAAAAGAATAATTTGAGTGGGTTATATTTTTATTATATTTAAAAAAGAATCAATTGTAAAAACGTTTATTTATTTAACTAGATTTTCCGGATGAATGCCGGAATGTCACCTTAAGGGGGATAGCCACTGTGACGGAAAAAAAATAAAAAAAAGCGACTACGTGCAACGATACCTACATTCATATAGATATTGATAATAATATTTATCAATATAACCCTTCTCGAAATTTCGAGTCGAACATCGTCACATTGAGGCTCATAACTATTATTTAATATTTTTCAATAAAAATTGATATTAAATAAGTTGAATATATATCAGGTCAGTCCATAAGTTCGTGCGTATTTTTTGGTTACATTTATATAAAATAATACGCACGAACTTATGGACTGACCTGATACTTAATAAAAAAACGTCCTTTACCTGATTCAAAAATAATTAGTTATATCTATGAAAAAAATTCCCAAACATTGACAATTTTTTTACCCGGCACAGTGGCTATCCCCCTTAAACCTTACATAATCATATAGAAAAAAAATTGCAAATTATCTATTAAATAATTAATAACTCTTCGAGTTTTGAATTAAATTACATTTTTGTTCAATGTCCCCCTCCCCTCTGATGAGATAGCTTGTTTCAGCATAGCATATATTCCAGAATCCAAAGGAATATTCAAGTGAATGTTTCATCAAAATCAGACAAGCAATCAAACTCAAATTCTCTACCTCTTTTTAATAGAGTATAGGTAAGCATTTTTTAAGCTGGGGTCCTGAACGCCTAAAGATTTCATGAACTCATTTTCATAATTTTTTTGTATTCTAATAAAGAACCTCTAGTATAAATATAAAATAACATTTTTTTAAGTAATTTTTTACAATACTACTATAGTTAAAATAGAAAACCAGTATAAGGTATAATTAGCTACATTAAAATGTATATAAGAGCCCGTTACTTTGAACAGATAAAATCTTCTATATGTAAATATTCCAATAAAAAATCAACAATGTGTCGACAATTATAGTGGAAACACTTGAAGGAATTTTAAATGAAGCGATCAAGACAATGTCGAGCATTCCGATTGCTTCACATTCCTGACGATACGTCGCTTTGCTGACCTTAATTAGTACTGATGGCGCATCGTTAGATAGCGCTAGTGACGCTATTAGAACTATACTTCTAGATGGCGTGGCGTGACGTCACTGAACACTATACAACTCTACATTATACATCTAACCTGCAAATATTTCATTTAATTTGCAGAATTTATATCTAAGGATTTTTTAGTTTCTTTTTTTTATTATTATCAGGGTTCTAGAAAAATTTCAATATAGAAATAAGGTACTGGCACCTGTCTTGAACGCGTTAAGCGCAAAATATGTTGTTTTTTTCGATTGGTGGGTTACTTTTTTATAATTCTCTTAAACCTAAGTTACTAATAAAACAACTACCTCTTTATTAAATCTATTTAATTACCAAAATCGGCAATATAGTTTTTTTTGTTTAATTAAAGAATTTTATTTAGTATATGTTTTTTCTTCAGTAATGGACAAAGTAAGACACTTGCTAATGATTATAAAATGATAAGTATACTGCTACACAAACGTTATAAAATAAAGAGTAATAAAATTTAAAACTATATAAAGCATTTGCATAAGAAAATACACTTTCTTGATGGTGTGACGAACCGCGATAATTATTTGTCCACTGTTTTTAAACAAATTGATCAATTATCATCAAATTACGCAGTAAGATAGTTAAATGTATAGTATATAGATTAATATCCATTGCAGTAATGGCAGTAATGAGTAGGTAATCAAATATCAACAAATATTTAAGGTGTTGTCCAATACATACATTACATTTGAAAAATTTAATAAAAATGCCTACACAATTTCCATTTCCCTTTTCTTTCTGGAGTTCACACTCTTAATTGAAAACTTGACTATTTATTTTAAAAGTTTTATATTCTAGATAAGATTTTGATATTACTTATATATACAATACATACAATATAGTATGTACCTATGTAGAGTAGAATAAAAATCTAATCGGATTTAAGAAAAACGTAAAATGTGTAAACCAAAATGTATTGAAATCGCTTTAAGGATTTCATACATTCGTGTATTTCAATGATATCGTTCTTATATATGTATTCTAGCATGTTATAAAATATTTTAAACGGAAAAGTATCTACGAGAATACAATATGTTTAAAATAAAAGAAAATCGCAAGCAATGTTTTTAACGTTGACAAACTGATATGAGTGCGTTTCTTATTTTTTAGGCTTCCACGGTGATCTTGAACTCATTCTTGATAAATTGCGTTATTATGGTAGTCTAGAGTTATGTGGCTTGAATTGCGAAACCAAGAATCAGTCAAAATTATATAAAACCATATTTTTAGGTTTAAAAAAATGTATGTCGATTTGCATGGAAACTACTCAACCGATATTGATGGAATATTCATTGTCTGAAAGCCTAATTGGTTTAGACTTTATAAGAATTGATTTTTAGCAGACCAGTATTAACAGAAATGCATAATTCACCGATTTTGAAATATATTTCTAATTTTGTATTGATCTACAATTTAACCCTTAGCTGCCACTGTGGGGTACCAGGGGCCCCACATTTTTTAAACTTTAATGTAAGCTTTTTAAATATTACAAGATTTTCATTTTTTTTAATATATTAAATATTATATATTATTCTTTTAAATAATGATAGAGGAATTCTATTGAATTAAAATATTTAATATCTTACGAGTAGCTGGCATTTTAGTGTCTGGGGTACGAGGTAACCCCAGTGTGGCAGGTATGTTATTCTGGAGAAGTGAAGCAGTTAAGGGTTAAAGTTCATTAGATAAAATTAAAATGATTTCGACTAAGGCGGCTATTACACTATCAAATAAATATGTCGAAGATCTTTGACAAATTTATATTTGATCATATATTAAATCGTCTACGAACACTTTCAGTCACCATTTTGATTTATCCGTCAAAAAACATTGATTAAATATAAGAAACTGTCATTATATATGATGAAAGAAATATTATGAAGGTAAATTTTACGTAAATATTATAAAAGTTGACCTATTACACTGTCATATTTCTTTGATCAAAGAAATTTTATCACATTTCTTTGATAGTGTAATAGCCGCCTAATTGTTAGTTAAATAAATTTTCAGTAGAAAATAAATTGAAAATCACGACATTTTATCAGTAGGTAATAAAAATTGACCTAAAAACCATAGCAAAAAATAGGCACCTTACACCTATATTCCAAGAAGCAATCTTTCTATCGTAGCTCACCCCACAGACGTGTTCTTTTTTATCGGAACTCAAATAAAAATATAATATTTTGTTTCACGTTTTTTCACAAGCCACTATAAAAGATATCGCCGGCTTTATGGGTATCATCTGCATGACAGGTTGTCGGAAAAGGGTCCAATCGATACAAATCGTATTCAGCCACGGCCGCTGTCTTTTACCTTCTACCGCCGTAAAATCTATGAAACCTCCGTTCTCGTGTTGATTGAAATATACAATACGGCCTGTGAATTTCGAGATCTATACCAGTGGCGTATGACCTGTAGCATGTGGAGACATGTTTATACTTGCACCGATATTATCGGCCGATAATATCGTTTCCTTCAAGTATGTTCTCATAAAGGAGATATTACAAAAAAATACTATCTGAACATTTATACGAGCAGTATTACCATATACGATATTATCGGCCAATAATGTTGTGTCGTTCGAGTGCTATTAATTTTATTTTGATGCAGTATTTAAAATTAAAAACTAATATTGCCCTTTGTACTCGACCAGAATATTTAAGGGGGAAAGCCACTGTGACGGAAAAAAATGTTTTCTTACATTTTATTAAAGTATACATATTCATAAATATGTATACAAAAAATTGAGTTTAAATTCCGAAAATTGGCGGAGTTACAGTCAATTTAGTGAGACGAGGTAGCGTGGCCGGTTATGACATAACAAAAACATTAAACACGTTTATCTCGAAATTACATTTTTCGACCTGGTTGACACGATTCCTTAACGACTAATGAACCAATTTCATTTTTTTTAAATAATTTTTGTAATTGTAGTAGCTATCGTTGCACGTAACCGAATTTTGAAATTTTGATAATTACTATTTTTAAAACCGCTCTAATAAAAAAAAATAGGTCTTAAAAATGAAAAAAATTTCAAACGATCGCCATTTTGCGAGAAAAAAATGGCTACGTACAACGATAGCTACATTCATATAGATATTGATAAAAATTTTATTTATTTTTTTCATATAACCTTTTTCGAAATTTCGATTGAACCATAGAGAAAAATATTTTTTTTGATCGTCACATCGAGGCTCATAACAAAACACTTTTTTATTATTCACGCCACTGCTACATAATAAAAATAAATAGTTGAAGAAAAAATCCATTACATACTGAAATTAGATTCGAATTAACAAAACAATCGTTTAAAAGTAATCTTGCATATTATGCTATTTTTCACGGCATCGGAAGACGGTTTTATATTACCGAGAAGTAGGTAGTAAAAGGCAGTAAACAATAAAAACAAGTTTAAAATACATCCACACACCGGCGTAAACAACGAGTTTAATAGTAAAGGGGGGCAATAAAACATACATACAACACTCACATTGTATCATACAGGCTTGTTTGTTGCAACAACCAGTGGCGTTGAATTTACCCCACATTGATTTTTTATAAACTATTTTAATGACCTCAAAAAATACTGGGCCGATTTTGATGAAACCTTCACTTAAATATTACTTGAATCCTAAAAATTGATATACGATATGCAATTTCATTAGAAGACTCGCCAGTTAATACATAAAATATTGTAGTGCAGTCGTAAACAACATGTGAGACGTCTCATTTACCAATTTCATGTTAGCTCTCGCCAACTGATAGGTGATGTAAACGATATATGTACATATACGCAGTAAAAATAAATGTGATGAAAGCCGAGGCTTTCGTTTACAAAAGTACCAGATATATGTTATATCAAAAGTAAAAAATATAGTTTGTATTTTTTTTATAATATCTTAATATATAAAACTCTTGGTGCAAATGTATGTACCATGGATCATCAGGCCTAAACCACTGGACGTATCGAAGCTATATTCACACCATATATTTTGGTCTTCGGGAAGGTTTATAGATTTTTTGAACCCGGTAGGTGATTGTGGGGTCGAGTTATTTATTATTGTTATTTACGAAAATGAGAAAAACCGTTCAATGGCTACTATGTTTTTATATAAATAACAGTTTGACGTGATTTTGACGTTTAAAGAGAACCATACATGACTTCCATGTTCTGTAATATATTTTACAATAATTTTTAATATAAAACTCACCTTTGTATTATAAATATTAGTTTTCTAATAGTCAGTTGTATAATACACATGGCAACATGAATTAAATTAAAATTTTGAGGGTGGTTTTCACCCCTTCAGTGGCTTTTTCGGCACGTTTATGAAATCAGTGCCCCTTAGATTGGATTAAACTACAAGTGCACCAAATCTTATCAAAATTGGTGAGATAATACTCACTTTTTAGACGATAATAGGTACAAAATTTTAAATATTTCCAAAACCCCTAATCCGATTAGCACCAAAATCAATAGAGTACTCACTGAGGCAAACATTTTCTCCCAAAATATTTCAAATCGGTGCATATTTACAGTAGTTATCGTGAACAGAAGAAAATTCTACATCCAGACACACATACGCACAGCCGCCATGCGGACATTAACTTTTATTTACGTTTTGAAGTTAGTACAATCAGAATCTGCTCTTATCTGGGACACGATTTTTTGACGGTATTACAATACTTCCATTTCTTCAAACATGGAAGTAAAATTATATATCTATTGGTGATAACCGAATTGAAACCGGTATGTTTTGTTGTATTTCTTAAATTCAATTGTGTTTAATTATTTAAATAGGTATACTACGTAATTTTATTATTATTTTTTATATATTCGGTACGTAGGACACGTGTTTTTAACATAACCTACGATACAGTTTATTTATATTCTTAAAATATAATGAAATTATACAAAAATGCACCACGTTTAAACATCGGTCGAAATACTCAAAATACACAAAATAACCCTAACAAATTTAACAACATAAAAATGAGAAAGAAAGAGCATGCAAATTAACTTTTGGTAAAACAACGTTTGCCGGGGCAGCTAGTAAATATATAAGTTTGAATAATCTTTTTTGGTAGTGATTTATTTGCCCCTCTTGAAAAAAACTATACAGGTGTCTCTGGTTACAGCGCACCTCAAGAAGGATAATGGGCGTGCAGTTTTCTTCTCATCAAAGTGAAATTTATTGGACGATATTTTATTTTTAATGTTTCAAACATCGGTAGTGTTTCCCTTCCACATTATTCTGCCAGTTTTTTGTGTCGTTAATGCTTTTACTCCGATATTGTTTCCTATATTAACAATGTCCTATAGATACTTAATTCGCACCTTGTAATTTATTATTAACAAAACATAGTAATTTCTTTACGCTCTTTCGTAAACTATTAAAATTAATTTTATTTAGATGTTGCGTTTGAGTTATGAATCTTATGCATAATTTTTAATCGTTTAACTACTGATTGAAAAAAAATGTAATAGATTTTTTAGTAAATCTATAATCTATACAAATAAAAAACAATTGCCACATGTATGAAAGATCATCACTTAAGAACGGCTCGACCGATTTAGCTGATTTTTATTATGTTTGTAATTGTCAGGGCAAGGTTTGTATGAAAGAAAATTTTCGAAAATCCACCGGAAAAATCGAAAATTTTGATGGTATTTTTTTTATAATTTTAAAGTATTATACACATCATTATATAGATTTTTATACGCTGATTCAAAATCCGTCGACAAAAATAAAATCTGACCGCATGTTCAAGTGTTACAGCCATTTTTATCCAAAATTTTGAAATAACTAAAACTTTGAGAGGTTATATCTCGAGAACGTTATAAGATACAGACTTGCAGTTTGAAAATTTCAATTTTTCACGTCATTTTCTATATAATTAACATACTTTTTATGAAATCGAAAACACAAAAAATTTCATTCATATTTCATGCATAAATAAAGAATTCTATAGTATTATTATTATAAGGTAAACAATTATCATATTTAGTAAATTGTTCATTTATAAATTGAGATTAAGTTTAGAGATAACATTAATCATGGGTTGAAAACTACCGATTAACTAATCGTGGATTATTTTGCTTTATGCAACCCAAGGTAGGTAAGTCTAGAATTTTTCTCTTTGTTTGTTCCAACCAGAAACAAAAACCACTGAATCGACTTTGATGGGACTTTCACTATTTAAAAGCCCAACTCCTTACACTTAATTAGGGTATATGATAATTCAGTTAAGACAGACCCGTATTAAGAAAAAATACAATTGATTTTTTTTTGTTGGGATAAACGCAGACAAAGCATGGCTAGATGTACAATATGTATGATAGGAATAATAAAATATCAGTATCTACATCAAAGTATTAATATATCGTTAACAATAACGTTCACAATTATGCGCCGCTTGTAATTTTTTGCATCTGTCCGGCGGTCATTAGACGCGTCATCATCATCATCGTGACTGGTCATCGGTAGTCATTTCAGGGCAAATTGTATCTCTCATCTTTACCCCTCAACCCCAACCCTCTCGTTTTAAACAACAGCGCCGGATGTAGGGGTACACATATATGTAGAGATCGGTTGTGCAAATTATTTGAACTTTACATAGATTTAAATAATTTAATGAAACTAAAAAATGTTTGTAGTTAAACTTCATTTAGTTTTGGTAATGAATAAATTGATACTTAATAATTCTAATGTCCGGTATCAAGCAAATTTGTTAGCTAGAAATCACACAGAAAAAAACTCGATCTTATTGAAAATTTTAAATGAAAAAATGCTTAATAATCTTGTCAATATAACAATATTTCCTCAATATAATAATAAAATTATTATTATTGAGGATATTTTATTCATTTAAAAAATATATATCTTCATGTTTATCTAAAAATCTTTTCATTTGTCAAATTATTAAATAATTTATTACACCAACTAACGAAATTCTCAAATAAATCAAACATAATGGTTGTATCAATAAATATTTATCAGTGTGAATATTTTTTACACCACCCAACTAGTGAAAGTGCAATTTTCGATATGGTAAATTCAGTGATGTCATTTATAAAATATTTTTTTGTATTTAAAATATATGTTTTCAATACGAAACAAAATTTTCACCGTGATAAGAACATTGTTAGTACTAATATACATTTATCAATAAGATAAACGTGGATATTTCCATATTGGAAAAAATGATTATATTAACAAACAACCTCTATCGGAACCAAATCGATCACAGATTTTTTACATGGATCACATTTTTTAACACATTATTTTTTTCTGTGCACATATCAAATTTATATGACAGTTCTGTTGGAGTTTCATGAAGACTTTGACGAGTTATATGTAAGTATCAACGGTATTAAAACAGTGGTGATATTATGAACATTATTTTGCATGGTCAGAGTAGCCAACTGTGTTGAAGTATCACTGCTCTAAATTCCATAGTAAATCCATGGATAATATCTCGAAATTATTACCTCATTTGAGAGTGCTTGCTAGCTAGAAAATTTTGTTAGCCTCTTTATAATACCGGACATAATATCATAGAAGAAACTCAAGAATAAATGGCCAGCATCATATTTTGATTGCCATGAATTTTCCATATGTTTTTTTTGTGTCTTTACCCCCTCTCTTTTTTACTTTAGTACGACCCTGCTTTCTACACTCAATCTATCTCTCTCTATCTACGTAAGCAAATGTGATCAGTGGAATCTATCACATTTTTTGTTTACACCAGTTGTCCCACTTATTTATTTCCTTTGTCCTATGTTACATTTTTTATCATGTTTTTTTTTTCGGAAAATCTCATGTATTGTCGTTGTGATTTATTACAGTTACATGAATATACATAATTTTGTTTATTTTACTTTAGGTGTATAGATTTTTACAAGTAAATAATCCAATGAACAATAATGCCTGATATTAGCAACAAACTTTCTTTAGTAAAATAAAATATAAAACCTCAAATTCGAAAAAAAAATTTTAACAAATTCTAAACTCATACCCATAATGTCATAATAATTAAGAAAACTTCATTTAAAAAAGGAAAAAAATATCGAACGTCACTAATTTTAGTAGATATACTATAAGAAAGAAATTTAAAAAAAATTACTAACAAAAAACTGAAAGAAATATCGGTTTTTTTCCTCCGACAGTAAAGTTTGGTATACTTCGCTTATGCGATAATATAGCAATAATATAAAAACAATAATCAATAATAGTCATGATGCAGTGTTTATTAAAAAAGGGTCATATTTCATTGCGCTATATAATAGAAATCACATTAAAAATATCAAGTCTATTCGAGCGAAAGTTAGTTACGTTAGGTTAAAATATAGAAAATCATAAAAATCACATTAAAAATATCAAATTAATTTTTTTGGGCCAATGGAATGAGGTTAATAGGTACGTTAGGTAAAAATATAGAAAATTATAAAAATCACAATAAATACATAAAAAATATGTAATTTTTAAATCTGATAGGTTCAAATTTAAGTCATGCGTAAAATATTATTTTTTTAGTGCAAAGTATTTATTTTTAGTGGAAACTATTAATTTAAACTGATATAATTTGTTTTAAGTTCAATATATAGTTAATTATTTGTACAGTAGGTATATTTGTTATATGTCAAAGCGATTAAATAAAAAGTGTTTATTATTAAAAAAGTGCATTTAAATACAGTCAAATTTAAAATAATAATACATAATAATAATATTTAGTTCTCATTGTTAGAGGGTATGCCATTAATATGAATAATTTTTAATTTCATACAACATTGAACGTTACACTAAATTACTTATAATGTATGTACCTTCATATCTGAAAGTACATACATATCTATACATACATACATTACACACATACATACATACGTACATTAAAACTATAGCAAACAAATGCACTGAGTCTATTCAAGTAAACCACTTTATTTCTAAATTTACTGCTTCCCTAAACTTTTATAGATTCTATGTAGCATGTGGATACATTATTTACCAAGCCATTAAAATAAAATATTATATTACTTTATAAGAGCTGAAATATTTGTTTGTTATGTCTGTTTTCAAAGACAATAGTTTTGAATTTCTCCAATAAAATCGTAGTTATTTTTAACTGACTTTAAAAAAGGAGGAAGTTCTCAAGTCGACAATATATTTTTTTAAGTACGTTGGGGCATAACTAATAATTTTTTTATTGAAAGTATACTCTTCCGAGGTGATCATATTTAATTTTTATTAGAATAAAAAACTTCTAATAGATACGCCACCCAAAAGTGAAAAAATAAAAAACTTAAAAAACGGTATGGAGAACCATACATGACTTCCATGTTTTTAAAATAATTGTTAATAGAAGTATAAAAAAAATTCAATTAAAATTTGTATTATAAATATTAGTTTTCTATTATCATAATGTCAACTGTACCTATAATAGACATTTTTGTAGAATAACTCAAGGTATGTATTAAAAATTAAAATTAAAATTTTTAAGGTAGTTTTCACCCCTACAGTAGCTATTTCGGCAAGTTTATGAAATAAGTCCCCCTTACATCAGATTGAACTACAAGTTTACCAAGTCTTATTAAAATTGGTGAGATAATACTCAATTTTTAGACGATAATAGGTACAAAATTTCAAATATTTTCGAAACCCCTAATCCGATTAGCACCAAAATCAACAGCTCTGGAGTACTCACTGAGACAAACATTCTCCCCAAAAATAATTTAAATCGGTGCATATTTACAGTAATTATCGTGATCGAAAAAAAATCAAATTTTCTGTACGTTTTGAAGTTAGTAGGTACAGTCAGAATGTGCTCTTATCTCGAACACGATTTTTCGACGGTATTACAATACTTCCATTTCTTCGAACATGGAAGTAAAAATTAAAACTAAACCGACTTCAAAAACTGGGGGTTTTTAAGTTTTTTTTATAATACAGAAAACTATACTACATAATAAACTATTAAGACTAGTCCTAAGTTCTTCTGATTTATAGTTTCAAGGTACTATGTTACCAAACAAGATACATTTTTATTTAGCTACTTAGTATAAGAAAAAGATCAGAGATATACATTTCTATGTAGACGCTTTGTTAAAAAACGATATTTATATGTATCAGTACGTACATTCCTGAACTGAATATAATATGATGCATTAAATTCTTGAATATATAAAAGATCAGCAGAAGAAAATCTTAAAAAGGGCTTGATTGAAATAGACGCATCATCTCTGACAAGGATTAGATTTTTGTAAAGTCACGAACACCTTCTTAGAGGTTTGCGAGTGTATGGGTGGGTGGGTGGTTGTGTGTATGTGTGTGTGTGAGTGTGTCAGAATTGACAAGGGTTAAACGCGCACGACGCCGAATCGCGTGGATAACGTTCCTGCCAGTGGTTCAAACAAAAAACGTGAAGGATTTTCATGTAAGTAATTAATATTGAACATTCCTCAATATTGTGTGTTGTGGAGAGGTCTAGATGGCGGTGAAAATATTCTAGGGGGGGGGAGATCTTTGTGTTTTATTAATTATTGAAGCGTCCATTAATAACATAAAAATTATTTTTGAAATTTTATATTACATACCTTTTTGTAAGATTTCCTATTTTTTATTAATTTTATTGACAGGATCTCCCTTTCCCCCATTGTAAGATGGTTACCCCCTATTTCCTTACCATAGACTTATAGAATGGACTGAGTATTCTCTATCCAACTATGAAGTAAATACTGGCGAAAAAGTGTGACAGAAATAAAGCGAATATGTAGCCAATACCTGTCTCTTTCTAAAATTCTAATTGGTCACGTCACAGGTTTGCAGTCATTACAGACCTACAGAAAAGAGACAGATATTGGCTACATATTCGCTTTGTCTCTTTAAAAAGAGTGGTCAATTTTGTGAAGTTATTACTCAGTCCATTCTACTTATATGTCTACGTTCTTTACTTAAGGTTTAAAACCTAGATAACTACATAAATTAATTTTACTGCACATTGGACATAATTTTTAGTATCAAATGTAATAAGTATCAAATTCCCAGCAAGGAGAAAATTTTAGTTAATTAATTACAAAATTTCAAACTCAACATTTTTGGTTCAGCATAAATTTTGAATTAATTAATAGAAATAAAAAAATCCGTTTGTGACATTTTTGGTACCGCGTGTACAGTCGCAGAGCACGTTGTAGCATCCGTGACACCGGGTAGGTCAGCGTAGGGTCAAGCGGGAGGTCACAGTTAGAATGTGTCAGGTGAATATGGACCAATGGTTCTCTCTCACCTGCAAACTAAATAACAAGTTCATAGTAAGCCACTTTAACAATTTAAATAACCCAGGTAACTTCCAATACAATTTCTTATTCTCTATTGTTTTTTTTTTTGTACGAGTATTTTATGATACATAACTACATCATTTATTAGTATACTACAGTAGAATCCGGAAATAACGACTCCGTTTATAACGGCTAACCGTTTATAAATGCATACTCAAATTAGGTTTCATATAGACGTACTATAAAAACATATCCTTATAGTACGACGCCGGTTTAAACGACCTATTTTGACAATAAATTGAATATATGTAACTGTCCGGTTAGAAAAACGCGCAGTGTAATGTTTCCAATATGTACCTACGCACAAGAAATACCTCACGCCGCGCCGATCCGTATCACGGCTTTCTCCTCTCTCCTATGTATGTTGATTGTTTATTAATAAAATTACATACTTTCTACGTCAGTAAATATATATCTACATTCTACATACATAGAATGCAGGTGTATTGTATCTCAGTTTAAGCTGTAATACATTATACATGTATGTAATGTGCAATGTTTAAGTAAATAACATTTAAGTTACTTTTTCTTTATTTTGATATTTTTTTATTTAAATACGAATAATCTAACAATGCATATTATTATGTCATAAAAAAATTCACAATATTTGTTAATCATATAAGTATAAAATATATATGATTAATATAAAGAATTTATATGTAATATATAGATAAAAATTGACCGATTTTCATATAAGTTTAATATATGTTAAATATATATATTACAGGTTGTTCTAAAGGGCGAATAACCTTAATATAAAGATTAATAAATAAACAATAACAAAGTTCAATTTCATTATAGGTGGAGTAATCCCTTAGTAGCTGGAAATATACAAATTCAATGTAATATCTATAATCCTGCACATTGGAGTGTCTCCAACTCGAGACTTACTTCAAGAATTAAATTCGAGGGTCTTATTGAGCCAGGATTAGATTTAGTCAATTATCTTCAGCTTGCCTTTTAAATTATACTTACCCTCTGTATATAAGATTCAGGGCTTTCGCGGTATTCTTAAATTTATTGATCTTCGTGACAATCATTTTAAGAAGCATTGTTTCAGGGGTAAGTGCTTTTGTACTATCTAGTATTCGTTTATAGGTTTAGGTTCGAAAATCATTTTATCGAGTATCAATTGCCATTTCAAGTTGACATTGTAAATTCTTAGTTTGAAATTTTAAGTTAATATCTTGAGATTGCTAAATAATTGCTATTTGTATCAACTTATAACAGATCTATTTATTGCAATGAACAACACAAATATATCGTGTTTACTTAAAAATATAATTTTTAAGTTTCATGAGGGGTTATATACCATTATTATGTATTTGTTATTATTATCTATACTTGTATTAACATTATTCGAAAATACCTTTTAATAACGAAGTTATAACGGTAAATGTGGCCGCACAACCGATTAAAACATGCCAAGATTTGTGCGGTTTAAGTAACGAAAAAAATTACAAAAATGCATTTTTTAGATCTTTCAAAATACATTTTCTATAGTCGGTCGAGCCATTTTTTCATATTTAATTTAATATATTTTTTATGAACTATAAAATAACATTTTTTTGTGAAAATATATTTTAAATTTTCGATACTATTTTTATTTTTTCGAAATTAAAAAAATTGGCTCGACATACCAAAACAAACACTTTACTGTAAACCAGTGCTTCTTAAACTTTTTGATGTCGCGGACTCTTTGCAGCTCATATTGATAACTCACGGCCCCCCTATTTTTTTTTAAACACAGATGGGTTAAAAAAATGTGTTTCATTTATATAATTTAAGCAAGTGCATATTTGAACATTTAAACTTATTTAACGATAGTAAATTTAGTTGTTATATTCATGATTCTTCGCGGCCCCCCTTGTGGGAAGCGGCCAACCACTTTAAGAAGCCCTGCTATAGACCTATACACTGATAGAAAGGATTTCTCAAACCAAGTAAACCTTGTTTTGTATATAATGAAAACAATATTTTCTTAAGATAAGCAATAATCTCTTAAACCAACTATAGTATTCTTGAACGAAGGAATAACGTAGTTGGATTAATTTCTTATATTAAGCAAATATTGTTTTCGTTACATACAAAACAAGATTTTCTTGGTCCAATACAGTTTTTTTCTGTGTACATATACCAAAAAAAGCAACGAATTTCCAATAGTAGTTTAAAGAATGTCAATTGACACGAATAATTTATAATAAAGAAAATTGTTTAAGAAATTACTTTTAAATGACCTGTGTAAATAATATTTTGTTTATTTTTTAACAAAACACAATGTATTAAAAGTATTAATTTTCATCAGCGTTTGAGGTATATGTAACCCCTTAACACGTGCCTGTTTTATTGAAATCACTCAAGTAAGAACACTTTATTAATTGTAATTGAATTATAGCAATGAACAAACTTCGATGCTGAAAGATATTATTTTTAAATTTATAAGTCTAATTAATATAATTAAAAATTGATAATATTGATGTTCATTTTGAAGAACTTTTGTAAAAACTTCTGAGATTCATCTGAATGTTACACTTAAGGATCTTAGTTTTAATTAATTTTTGTAGCACTTAACTTACAAGCTTTTTACAATTTTCAAGTTTTGTATTTATAATTAATTAAATTTGATCAAAATAACTTATATTTATTTCAACTGGTTCCATAAAAATTCTGCTCTTTAAATATAATCATATATGTAGTCTATGAACCCCTTTTTGAATAGGGACCCCCCCCCCCCCTAACAAAAAATAAAGAAAGTTGTTAGATACTAACTAATCACTGATAATTCGAAATGTATACCTAAGTACTTTAATTTTTTACAAACCTGTTTCACGAACCCCCTCAAAAGTTCAGCGGGGGTTCGCGGATCCTAGTTTAAGAACCATTGGCCTTGGGTATTAAAATTTTGTACCAATGTCCGTAAATAGATAATTTATACAATGTGTGGGTTTAAAAAAATTTATTATTTATTTTTAAAGGTTAATCTTTTTTTTATACATATATTCTCTATGGTACTTCGAGTATTTGAATGTATCAATTACTGCATTTTATTTAAATAACTGTGATTTGAATGAAAAATTATAAAAATTATTGTTTGTATAGTTAGTTATGACTCTAATTCTTATTTTATTTATATTTGAGTTGATATTTCTATGACAAATTGAAGTTTGAAGCGCGAAATATTATCCAACAATTTTGTGTTTTCGATTTGGATAAAAGTATGTTTATTATATAGAAAATATTGTGAAAAGTTGAAATTTTCAAACCGCAGGTCTGTATCTCAAACCGTTCTCGAGTTATAGCCAATCAAAGTTGTAGTTTTTTCAAAATTTTGGATAAAAATGGCTGTAACACTTAAACATGCGGTCGGAAATCTATATAATGACATGTATAATACTTCAAAACTCGACAAAAAAAAATTTGTGAAAAATCAACATGTAATTATATAGATTTTGACTCGCTGATTCCGAATTCGTCAACAAAAATCGAATATAACCACACGTTAAAAAGTTACGGCCATTTTTATCCAAAATTTTGAAAAAAATAAAACTTTGAGAGGCTTTAACTAGAGAACGTGATGAGATACAGACCTGCGGTTTGAAAAATTCAAGTTTTCACCTCATTTTCTATACAAAAAATATACCTTTAACGAAATCTAAATCTCAAAAAAAAATTGTCAAATTTCATAATTCTTATTTCACTTTTCATAGAAAAAGTTCAACTATTCATAAAAAATATCATTTTTCCATGTTATCAAATGGGAAACGGAACTTGGACTCATTTGCGGCATCTCTTAAAATTATACTACAGAGTAATTCTTGTGAGGGGATTTATTTTGGGTCATATTTCGTAAAGAGAGCGAAGAAAATCTAAAACACAAAAATTTTCAGTCAAATTGCATGGTTTTACTTTCAATTTTTCATAGAAATTCAACTCAAATACAAGAACAAACAAGAGAAGTACTCTCTTTATGAGAAATAAATTTTTTAATCATTCAAAAATAAAACAAAAATATTATAAAATCAAACACTATTCCGCATAGTGTTTTTTTTACTCCACCTTTAGAATAGACTCCGTACAATTTTTCCTGCTTTGTAAATTATCGGTAGCGAGAAGTACGTACTCTTGGCCGTCTCTGAGCCAGCTGATAGTACACAGATATGACACGAACTGTCTACAATACCTCCTTATAGTCACTCACGCGTGCTTTTCCCAATCGATTTATATACCGGCTAATGTAAAGAACGAATGAATAAATATTACAAAGCATTTGGAGTTACTACAACGCAGTTTGTTCTTAACCCTGCAGTGGTAGCGTCGAGTCTCACATGCTCAACGATTAAGGAACAGTTATTTTTATAATTAGTTTCATTGAAATATGTATTTTACAAAAAAAAATTATCAACCTCTAAAAATTTTAATTAGGCTTTATATGGGATAGAGTGCCACAACTTATCCAAAATGCGAAATTATAAAAAAATTACAAAAAAAATGCAGTGAAACTTGGATAACTAGAATCTCAAGTGACCAGTTATTTATCCCACTTAAAGAGGTGTCCCATTTAACCAGTTATAGAGGTGCAAATGTAGAAGTCACGAGACCTCGGTATGAATTCCCACTCAATCAAGTTTCATTGTAATTTATATAATTTCAAGTTTTAAAAATAATTTTTATTTGATATTTTAAATAAATAACATTACCGATTTAATTCAAAAGGTATTATTTTTTAACTCATTATTTATTTACTCAACAAACAAATAAAAATAAATAAAACTAAATATTTGAAAGGTTAGTAAACGTTAATAAAATCAAGTTCAAGTATTTTCTGTAAAGATAGCAAATATTTACCTAACAAATATTAACACTTGTAAAACACACATATGTGTATTATGTGAGGAAAATGCACACACACACACACACACACACACACACACATCTATGTATTTGTACGTTATATGCTACAGCGAAATCTAACTTTTTTTATTACTTTCTTATTTGTCATATAATAAAAATGCTAAATATAACTTTACCATTTTATATTAATCGCTTTTAAAAGATATTGATTTGTATTATTATATTGACATAATATACTATATAAGCTAAGCTTTTTCCACATTATCCGAAAATCAAGAAAAAAAATCAATTATATATTTTTTCTTCTTTTTAATACGTGTCTGAATTATTATTCAATTAAATTAATATCACAGCTACATTTTATATTATATTTATTATAATTCTATTACCATACATTCTAATAGTAAAAGTCCCATCAAAATCAGTTTAGTAGTGTTCCTACCAAGTTGGGGAAAACAGACAAAAAAAAACTATCAAAATGAATTACATTTCCAGTAAAACAACCTATAGACTCAAAAATACTAAAATGTTTTTTTTAGTAAACTTTGTGTATTTATAAAAAGGGGTTAATTTCAAAACTTGACTATACCACTTTAACTTTTATTCGATAAAAAAACATTTAAGAAGGGTCGACATCATAGAAAATTAACAGTGAGATTTTGATATTCGTTCGAAAAAACATTTATATTTCAAAAAAAAAACTTCAAGTCATTACGAGACTTGTTTAACCCATTAATCTCCAACGTTGCGTAAACGAAACATTTAAAAAAAATGTTTTTTTAAATATCTTATTGATGAAATGACTTTTTTTGCTGCTAACATCATCACACAAACTGTTTTAAACTATTCCACACTAAGTAAGTAATAACTTCTATTTTCCCAACGTTTCGGAAACACAATATTTTGTTGAAAAAATAAAATAAAAACATGATTTTTTTACTTCAAAAACAGTTATTTGAGTATATATTTAGTAATAAAATGCAGTTAAAACATCAAATTAATTTTATTTTCTACCCTTGGGAATTAATGGGTTAAGAGATATTAAATAATCAATTGCATTTTTGAGAATTGCATAATTTCCAGGCATGACAGTGTGTGAAAAAAATAGAAAGATATGCATCTATGTAATTTCGCATACTTCGTAGAGAGAGACACACCATACCTTCACTGCTCTATGCTTATACAAATGCACCACAAACCCCGCACCCTATAGTGTGAACCTCCTTAATGCCTAGCTTTAGCAAATAATTATTGAAAAATTAATTTAAAATATGAAAAAACATAAACAAAATAAAAATTCGATTCACCAATATCTGATGTATTGTAGATATGTACATATGTATTGTGAGTGTGTGTGTATGTATGTCTGTGTGAAAAACTGCGTGATCCCATCAATCATGTAAGCGGGGGTGGATGATGTTCAGAGACTCCTACAGGAAGGAAAATCACAAATCAGCATAACCGTGAGATATAATCGACAATCTATCTATCTTCTTGTGTTCTAACACAGTTTATTTTTATTTTCAGATATTTTCTCTCCTTATAATCAAAATACTAACAGTTGTATACGAAAATAATTAAACTATTCATATTTCGACAAAATTTATTATTTTTTAGTTATCTATTACTATTACTATCTTCTTTTTTTCGGTATCATAAAGTGGCTAGCA
Organism: Sialis lutaria; assembly: GCA_949319165.1. Lineage (NCBI taxonomy): Eukaryota > Metazoa > Arthropoda > Insecta > Megaloptera > Sialidae > Sialis > Sialis lutaria. The sequence goes on from OX439237.1 coordinate 26,021,735, forward strand.
AAATTTTCTTTATATGAGATAATTTTATGATAGTATTTATGGATTGGTATGGAATTTAGAGCATGCAAAATAATTTTCATAATATCATCACAGCGTTAACCCATTAACGCCCGCCGTACACATTTGTGCACACCTCATTTTATAATTATAGGTTGTTTAGTTCTAATTCAAGTTTTTTCATTTCAAATTAAATTTTTTTCATTTCAAATATTGAATATAAAATGAAAAAAATTGCATTTGAAATGGAAAAAATTTAATTTGAAATGAAAAAACTTGAATTAGAACTAAAAAACCTATAGCGATGCTGTTTGTGGATATTAATTCACAATATTTCCTTAAAAATCAGTTGGTAGAAGTGCAACAAACAAAAACTGTTAACGTTATTAGTTTCATAAGTGTTTAAACGTGTTTTAATTGTTCTGAATAATTTTTATATGAAAAGAGGTACGTGGTATGCTTATATATTTTATCCAACTAAAGCATGTGATTTCGAATTTTGTTCAAATCATATGAAATAACTTAAATATACATACATATAACATGACTTTTAAATGTTTATCTAAATAAAAATGGTATCAGAAAAGCAGTCCCACACAAAATAGACTTCATATCTGCCCAATTTACTCGCTTGTTATTTTTTTCTAAATATTAAAAAAAAGTTTATGTTGTACATTTCGTTAAATATATTGAATATGTACTTAATTTCATTAAAAATTTTTTTTTGAATGTTTTTGTTTTCTTTTGGGCTTTAATGGGTTAATACAGTTAATGTTTACATACAACCCGTATGTAATCAAATCTAACCTAACCCTATTTAAATTGAAGTTAAAAAAAATAAACTGGCTGCATATTTTACAATAAAATATATCCAACGAATAAAAAATGTACTTATAAATGTCACATAGAACCCAACATAAATGTATTTGAAATGTCCAATGTCCCCCCATGCCGGAGTAAACTCTCTAGCTTCAACAGTGATTGTAACAACACAAAGATTTGTAAGAAACAATTAAATACAAAACTCTGGACAAACAAAACTTTTACACCTTGTCATAATAATAACAATGAACTCGACGCATTTTAAAATCCATTGTCTTCGGTTCGCGTTCTAAACTTTTGCCGCAGCTGAATTGTTAATAATTTAATGTTATTATAACTTTGGAGGTTCGCGCCGTCTGTGAAGTAATTAGATATTTAATGAAAGATTTAATCTCGTAAAAATACTTAGTAATTGAGTTTAAGTAAAATATTTTCGCGTTTTTTTTTTATACTGTCGTTAAATTTTTGCTAATTTTTCATTCTTCGCTTAATTGATGAATTTATCTAAAAAGTCAAATTATATACTAAATGTTACTCATGTTCAATTAAGTACAATGGTTATAGACAGGGCCGTATCATTAATTTTTAGTTGAATCCTGTTTACACGGTAGATACGTTATCGAATTCATTCCACATCTTAAAATGTTGTATTGCCCTTTTGAAATAAAATTTAATACTCTACAAGAGATTCAATACGATTTTTACAAATATTTCAAAATACTTAACAATTTTTTTCCGAGTAGAAAAAAACAATCATACAATATTTATTTTACTCTACTATTACATAAAAAAACAGGGTTTTATGTATTTTAAAAATAAAATATATAAATTTTAAAAATCAATAATTATTTTTTTAGATATTTCCAGTTCACATGGTCTGTTCTATGGAGCACATAAACACAAAAAATAAATTCTATATACACACACTAGATCCCCTTTTTCAATAATCACATTTTGCATTGACTTCTTATCTTCCTTTAGTTCACAGACGATTTTCATACGTAGTACGTATCTCTCTCTCTCTCTAACAGTTATATATTTCACTTACGCACTAAACGTAGCTAATATCTTCTATTTTTCTCTCACACATAGGTACAATACATACGTAATATATTCGTTCTTTCTCTTTCACGCGAGTGCAAGTGTTTGCTTCAGCGAATAATTTGGTCTTTGTTATTGAATTATATGCTACGTTGTGATACAGTTAGGGTTGAGAACAGCCCCCCAAAAAATTATATTTTTTTCAAGATTATGTATACATAACCCCCTTCTAAATCTATAATTTAGAATAGACATGATGACTCATTTAAAAAACTATTCTATGTTGATTTTACGTGTCTTCTATTTCCAAAAAAATACTTATTTCTGCAGAAAATAAAGGTTTTTAATCGCAAAAATTAAATCTTTTAATTTTGAATTTTACACCAAAACGCTCGCAGATGACATTTCAGAGTTGTGACATCACACTCCTTGTCAGCAATAATCAAACATTCAGAGTTAGACAGTAATTTAATTATTTTGTGTGTTAAAAATAAATTCCAAAGTAGATCTATAATTTCTCAAATCAGATATGTACCTAAAAATCTTGTAAGAGGAATTGATATTTATCTAAAATAATCACTTTTAATGTTTACTGATGCGTGACGTAATTCACTCTGATTTAATATGGCGGATTACTGTATTTTGCATTTTTATTTTAACAAAAAATATATTAGTCTCGCTTTTAATAAAAAAATAAATACATTTTTATAATTTTTTTAACCTATTTCATTATTTAAAATCATAATTTCAATTATACTTTGTTACTGGCATCATGCCTATATAACCTGTACAGAAAGAAAGAAAGTACATCTTTTTAAATTTTATATTATCATCTTCACAAAAAAAAATATTGCGTTTATGGAATATTGGCAACCCTTGTGCCACCAGATACAAATTCACACAGTCAAATTTTTAGTTATCGGTTTTCCACCTCACATAAACCAGGTACCACGACAATAGGCATCGCGGGCGAGACCTTAGCGCACCCCCATCCACCGACGCAAAAAAAGTATCTGCACTCACCCATAACCACAAGTGATATTTTCTTGCTGTAATGTTAGTATTCAAAAATACATATCTTCTTAATATATAAAACTCTTGGTGCGTATGTACCGGTAATCAACAAGCCTAAACCACTGGACGTATCAAATCCATATTCACACCATATAGGTGACTGTGGGGTCGAGATATTTACGAAAATGAGAAAAACCGTTCAATGGCTACTATGTTTTTATATAAATAACAGTGACATCATGAAAACAAAACACGACTTTAAAATAAAATATTTTTTAGTATTTTGACGTTTAAGAGTAGGCGCACACTACAGACTTTTAGTCGGCCGATAGTTTGATCGGTCTCTTAATTACCATTGAGATATATGCGAGTGCGCACACTATACGATTCGAAATCGGCCGACTAAAAAGTTTGAAAGGCTGTACGATTCCCTTCAAACTTTATAATCGGCCAACTATCGGCCGACTACTTAAATACCATTGTGCGCTATACGAGTGCGCACACTCGCCGATTATTTAGTTTGTTTCTACAAATATTACCTATGTGTTGTATGTGTATAAATAGTGTTAAAATGGCGTTAATAGCAGACGTATCTGTAGAAAAGCTAATCGAAGATATTAAGAAATGACCAACCCTGTAAAAAAAGAGTTATAAAGTTTGAAGGGAATCGTACAGCCTTTCAAACTTTTTAGTCGGCCGATTTCAAATCGTATAGTGTGCGCACTCGCATATATCTCAATGGTAATTAAGAGACCGATCAAACTATCGGCCGACTAAAAGTCTGTAGTGTGCGCCTACTCTAAATCAGCATGTTTTGTCGTATTACTTAAATTCAATTGTTTTCAATTTAAACAGGTATACTACGTAATTTTATTATTTTATTTTATTTTATCTATTCGGTACGTGGGATACGTGTTTTTAACATAACCTACGATACAGTTTATTTATATTCTTAAAATATAGTGAAATTATACAAAAATGCATACACGACGACGTTTAAACATTGGTCGAAATACTCAAAATAGTCAAAATACACAAAATAATCCTAACAAATTTAACACCATAACAATAAGAAAGAAAGTGCATGCAAATTATCTTTTGGTAAAACAACGTTTGTGGGGGGAGCTATATAAATATACTTTTCACCATTTATTTTTTAATTGTTAAATATAATATTACATGTACGTACATTTTTAGTACCGCTGGATTGTTACAGTTATAAATAACCCCACCCCGTCTCATTCCACCCTTTTCAAACACATACATCATAATCACGTAGTCAATCTGCGAACATCTATATTCATATCCCATCATCTATCTGAGGTGAGTCGATCTCAGACAGAGGCGGGCCAAGACAGAGGGTTAGGGGAAGGGCGGACATTGACGGATCAGTAACGCGATAGCTTTGTCCGTTATAATGACGACGATCGAACACCCGACCACTTGATTGGTAGCTACAGCTTTTGTATCATCTATACCGTTGATACTGTAACTAAAACTTGTATTCAAACACCTTGTAAACATCAAAACGGTCCACCTTAACTTTGGTGAATATAAAGTACAAAGATGTATAGATATATAGGTATACATATATGTATTTACATATTCGTTTGGTAGATGATATGTCACGTATGCGCGATTTTAGAGAAAGGCAGTTTAAAGTTATCAGAAACGTGTATTTATTAAAAAATGTAAATTTTAACGAAATCGGAAAAATAACACTTTATTACTGAACCGCTTGATCTATGTAGAAGGCTTACATAACTATTGCAATTAATGGACCAATAATAGACATACAATTTTAAGTTTATAGCATTTTTAAGGGGGGCAATTAGGTTACAATTTGTTTAATTCTATCCCGGCGAGTAGAGTATCATAAAGGGGCTAGCTTGCATACACTCTCAAATGAGGTAAATTTATAATATTTTTTATGTAACAGTATGGAATTTAGAGCAGTGATACTTCAACATATTGTAATACAGTTGGCGACTGACCGTACGAAATTATTATCATAATATCACCACTGTTTTAATACCGTTGATAGTGTTTACATACAACGCGTGCGTGAAACTTGTCAAAGTCTTCATGAGACTCCAAGAGAACTGTCAATTAAGTTTGATACCTCTTTTGAGAGTGCTTACAAGCTAGCAAATTTGCTAGCTTATAGTATAAAATGGACCCATATCTCATGAAATAAGATCTGAAAAAAATATGATGCCGAAATTATAAGAATGTATTTTTTATGAATAATTAAATTTCTATTGACAGAATTTTTATGGAATCTGTGGTGTCACAAATAAAAAAAATATAAGTAAGGTTAGATTATTCGTAAAATAAATTTTAATTTTCACAATTCCCGAGATTCATTTTTCCCTATTCCTGTTTCATAATTGTACAGTTAAGAACCAATATCCTATAGCAGCGGTTCTTAACATTTTTGTATAAATTAAAGTACTTTTACATTTTTATTTAGGGAGCGTTCAAGTATTACGTAACGAATTTGGGGGGAGGGGGGGTCTTGTAAAACGTTACGATGCGTTACAGGGGCGGGAGGAGGGGTTTTGAACTACGCGTTACGTAACTGTTTTTAGGTAAAAATGGTCACTTGATGGTTACGTAACTAGGGGGAGGGGGGTTACAGAAAAACGTTACGGCGCGTTACATGGGGGGGGAGGTCAAAAATCTCCAAAAATTGCGTTACGTAATACTTGAACGCTCCCTTACCAGTGATTAATTAATTTCTAACGACCAGTTTTTCTCTCAGAGGGGGGGGGGGGGGTGAAAAAAAATCTTTTTAAAAGTCTTTAGATCACATAAGTTTAAGAACCACTGTCTTTTTAGTATGTTTACATAAAAATCCATATTTTCAAATAGTGTACCTATACATATCTTATCTTGATATTCTTCGGTCAAATAAAAAAAGTGTCAGAGGCCTATATCACAAACACTCGTAAGTACTTGGGTCACGTCCGTTGAAATTCAAACGTACCGGATTAAAAAAAATATACACACATGCACACAGTACGTGCAGGGTCCCAGTCAAATACGGAACATGTCAATAACTGCTCGGACGTGCGTGAACTATATGTGGAGTTTCTGTGTAACGATATGTACATATAGGGACAAACGACTTATCAGAACTAGTTATAAGAATAACATCTAGATAGGTACGTTATATTTCTGTAAACGTATGTTATATACAGGATGTCTAAGATGAAAGTGAAATGCATGCTCTCTTAAACTGAATCAGTGAGAATTCCACTGATTCCCTCAGTTGAGGCAGAACTCACTGGAAAATCAGTGGTTCTCACTGATAACCAGTGACTTTTTTGCGCATGCGTCGCAAAAAGTCAGCTGGCATCCATTTTACGTTAAGAACGATTACAATGTGTTATAGTGGTAATTGCTTTTATCGTGATTAATAAGGTAAGTTTACATTTGTTTTTCTAATTATTAATATCATGATATGGTTTATATAATACACAAAAATCCCAATAAAATAAAGATATAATATACTTATGATTTAAACGCGAAAATAAATTCTAACCTCATTTGTGTATTTCAAAATTTTCCATATACATACATGACAATAGTATCTATGTTTATGGAAATTATATTAGAATTATTATTAAAAATTATGTTAAAGTATTAAAATTTCTGCCTGCTCTTCAATGTAAATAAACTTTTAAAATCTTAAGAATTGGCAATTTATGTGGGCTAATAAACAACCTAACCTCACTTTTATTCTAATTGTAAGTAATATGCATTACTTACAACTTACAATGATTCTCAGTAAGCTTATATCTTTTTACCATACTTTTCTATTTTGTTATAGTTTATATGTTGTTTTTAGATAAATAAATATTAATAATTTTTTTCAGTTATCCACTCTCTAAACCTGAAATAGTGAATTTTCACTAATTCACAGTGTATATTCACTATTTGCCACAGCTAAAAGTCGGCCACTTGGAATTAGTGCATATACACTTATGTACCCAGTGAAATTCACTGTTTTCATAAGTGCATCATTTCACTGGGTACATAAGTGTATATGCACTAATTCCAAGTGGCTGACTTTTAGCTGTGGCAAATAGTGAATATACACTGTGAATTAGTGATAATTCACTATTTCAGGTTTAGAGAGTGGGGATTTCATAAACGGATACAGATTTAATTATTTGAAGGAAGGGTGAGTATTACTACATCAAAAAATATTTATCATTTTGTATACCTACCAAAAAAAAAACTGAAAATTTGGAAGTTTTTAAATGGTTATAACTTTTTTGTCAAAGTAAATAAGTACTTTTTGTTTTCGGCTTCTTTTTTGTGTAGAATTGATTGATGTATTTAGAATTTTAATTTCCGAGTTACAAGCTCTAACTATAGTTTTTTTTATGAGCCACTAAGCTGGTTAAAGCATACTTAAATGTGTTTTTTACTTTACTTTTTTATAAAATCTTGGACACCCTTTATACTATGCACAAGTGACGCAGCTTCTATATCTTTAACCCTAGATTTTGAATTCGAGAAAACGTTATGCCCTCCGCCCTCTTGCCAATTCATAAATAATTTTGGAAGAAATTTTTTAAATAATTTAATTTTGTTTAGATTTATTTAGAGCGCCTGGGGGGGGGGGGGGGTTAAAGCGCTCCTGATTGACCAATGGTTAAACCAGATTTATCTGCCCCTGATGATGCCAGAGAGCATAGTTATAGTTATACCAACAACAAAAAAACGTCAAATGGAGTAAAAGAGAATTTTAAAATAAAATTTTACTTAAATGTGTAAATATGAATGTAAAAGTTTTACGAGTAGAGTTAAATATATTTCTTATTATTCATTTGATTTTATTTCATTAATCATCTTCTACAAGTAAAAGCTTTGCATTAATGACAAACGTAATTCATTTAAACTAAATAGAAATAAGTAAATAAATGTGCGAATAAACAAAAATAAGTTAGAGACAACAAACAAACAAACAAACAACTAGATAGTAAACGAATTACATATATATGTATGTAAGTATACAGGGCCGTACCTATTTTTACCACCTATACACAATAAATACATATCATGCTGTGCTTACATACAGGATGAGTCAAAAGTAATGTCAGTATCAAAACAATTAGATATGGGCTTGTTTTACTTTACAATATAGTGTTGACTGGCCTAGATACAGCCCTGTATAAATGTGTGTGATTAAACAGATCAAACAAAGTCTCAGTATTTGCGTTCGATGTTGCACAGAGAAGAGTGTGTGTGTGTGTGTGTGTATGTATAATGTATGCGGCCGTGTTAAAATACGTCTGCAAGATAATTCGTTTTTGATTCGTCTGTAAACTGTTGTAAACATAATTAAATATAACTTAGAGAGCGTATACAGTGCAGGTTTCAGTACAGTATATTTATTCAGTCGTGATTCATTTTTAAAACTAGCTGTCGGATTCAATTTTACCCGGGGATATAAAATTAAACTATATAACGTATAATGCTGTGGGGTGCGATCCTTTAGGTCCACACAATCAACTTCCCAACATGGTATGATTTACAATACTTGAATACTGAGTAATATTAATTATGGAAAAAATAAGTAATCATTACTTATTGTTTCCATAATTAATATTACTATGTTATAGTTTGTAAATATTTTTTTAATATGTATATGAAAAATTTTAATGGAATTTATCAGAAATAAAACTCACCCTTTGTATTATGAATATTAGTTTTCTAATATCCTAATAATGTCAATAATATAATGCACATTTTTAGAAAAACTAATCTGACAGTTTGAATTTTGAATTGTGTTGTTTCCAAGGCAACATAAATTATTAAATGTATTTATTAGTATGAAATTCAAATTTTGATGGTGGTTTTCATCCCTTTAATGGCTGTTTGGACCCATATAAAAAATAAATACTGAAATACACGTTTCATTATTTGTATTGTATAGTATTTATTCTAAGTTCCGACTAAATTCGACCAAGAAAAAAAATAAAAATGAAAAAAAACACCCTTTTTACCCCCGTAGGGGTTGAATTTCGAAAAATCCTTTCTTTCAGATCATATTCACGTCAAGACGCGTCGATTAGCACCCCAACGAAGTCAATAGCATTTTTTGTTCGCGAGATTTCGTCCCGGAAAAAAATGACACGTACGTACGTACATACGTACGTACATACACACACACACACACACACACAGACATTTTTCTGAAAATAGTGTCAATATACTCTAATGCCCTTGAAACATGAAAATATGTTAAAATTTTTGATTTCGATTTTCGGACCAATTACAATAACTCCCTATTGGGAAGTTAATAAATGTGTAAATTAATTTAAGAAACAATTGAATATTTAAAACAATTCTATTTTTGATTAATATTATTTTTTTATACATATACAAATATTTTGACGCTTGTGTTATTATTTCCCATAAAAATCTCCTAGTGACGCTCATGGTTATGCGTTTAAAATAAAAGCAAAACTGGTTGTTATTCCGGTTCTGTTCCGGATAGTACGAAGGTAATTTATTTCTATAATCGAATGATAATAACTTAAATAAATATCTGTGCGCCTTACCAGAGTTATTATAAATCGTTTGTGTAAGCCCATAGTTCACTTTAACTTCTCGTCTTGGCTCGCTATGAATCATACAATCAATTTTAAATTAGTTATGGAAATTTGTATGGTCTTTAAAAATAAGAACGTGGGAAATGAATTGTAAGACATTTTGTACAAGATAAAATACTGTATTATTATCATTGTAAGCATACTCGTTCAAAGTTTTTGATTCTATTAATTATTAAACACTGATTTCAATAAATAAAACAATTCATATCAAAAAATAGGAAAATGCAAACAAATAATTTTATAAATTTAAAATTAATCAGTTATTCAACTGATATTTTACAAACGGAGCACTTAATAATATAGTATTAATAAATTAATACTATATTTAACGTATAAAAAAAATTATAAATGCTTCTTGATGCATTTATAAGTTTATAAGTTAGCCCCCATAGGAATCTTTGCAGACGTCCCTTTACGTAAATATGACAAGATAAGTTTATAATATCTAACCCCCCCCCCCCCTTATTCATAATTTTTCAGAAAAAATCAGACTACCCTGCACCTCCACCATCTTATCTATGATACATTTTTGTAAATTTCAATAATAATTTCAACTACTTCCCCATACAATATTTTATCCCTGACCTCCTCTACTTACACACTGTACCCCCCCCCCCTCCCCCAACTCTCTTTCAACGGTACATATATGAAATGCTAAACAGATCTGTGCCTAAACGAGATATTTTTATTGGTCGAAGCCCTGAAACGGTTTACGATTGTTTTATAGCAAATATCTTTCAATCTGGGCTCCGTGAATCCTCAAAGTAAAACGTTACTTGTATATGTACATTTTGATTGAACAGATACAGATATTGCTCTATATGTATACAGGGTCCTCCAATAGTGCGTCCGGCATTCCTAGCGCACTTCCCGTAGGAGATAGAAAAAAAAGTTTGGTACATAATATTATTGGTTTGAAAAGATCAACGTCGTAAAATTATTTTCAATAATACAGGGTGTTCCATTTTTGCGCTGTAACAAAAACAAACATTTTTTAAATGGAACCCCCTATAACTTTTTCAGTATTCCGATGTCATATTTTAATCTCCACATTATCATCTATTCATTTTTTGATTTAATGACAGTGTTGCCAAATTATAATTTTTTTTCCGAAAAATAATCCATAAACAGGGTCAACTTTAAAAAATCGTAACGACCTCGTTTTTTTTGAAGCGATTGATTTTTTTAACAATAATATTAGTTATGATAAAGAGTAACATTTTGATAATAACCAATTTGAATTTAATTATACAGGGTGCCCATAAAAAAATGTCAAAATTTTCAAACTTAAAAATGATAAAACTCATTTTTTTCAAATGTGACTACCCTTTTTTTATTTCGCTATTCGATGGTGGATTTTCTCCTTTTCAATTTGTATAGGGGATTTCCTATGTGTAAACCCCATAGTTTCTCAGATATTCAATACTTTTAATAAAATTAACCTTTTTATTACATTTTAATACACCGAAGTAGGCCGTGCTGATGAAAAACACATGCCGGCAAATTGATTTGAGCCAAGATTTGAGCCTGGATGAAAATAGAAGACATTTAGAACATTTATTTTGAACTTTTATCTATTATGTTTTTTCAATTTTGTAACTTTTCATAATTTTTTTAAATAAAAGAAATAATTTTATTACATAAGTATTATCCGTTTTAACTATTAATTTTAATCAAATATTACATTGATACTTAAGTACTACATTTTGTCATTTGTTTTTCATCAGCACGGCCTACTTCAGTGCATAAAAGTGTAATAAAAAGGTTAATTTTATTAAAATTATTGAATATCTGAGAAACTATGGGGTTTAGACATAAGATATCCCCTATACAAATTGAAAAGGAGAAAAACCCTCATCGAATAGCGAAATAAAAAAAGGGTAGTCACATTTGAAAAAAATGAGTTTTATCATTTTTAAGTTTGAAAATTTTGACATTTTTTTATGGACAGCCTGTATAATTAAATTCAAATTGGTTATTATCAAAATGTTACTCTTTATCATGACTAATATTATTGTTAAAAAAATCAATCGCTTCAAAAAAAACGAGGTCGCTACGATTTTTTAAATTTGACCCTGTTTATGGATTATTTTTCGGAAAAAAAATTATAATTTGGCAACACTGTCAATAAATCAAAAAATGAATAGATGATAATGTGGAGATTAAAATATGACATCGGAATACTGAAAAAGTTATAGGGGGTTCCATTTAAAAAAATGTTTGTTTTTGTTACAGCGCAAAAATGGAACATCCTGTATTATTGAAAATAATTTTACGACGTTGATCTTTTCAAACCAATAATATTATGTACCAAACTTTTTATTCTATCTCCTACGGGAAGTGCGCTAGGAATGCCGGACGCACTATTGGAGGACCCTGTATATGTTGCATAACGCAAATCAATTCGAGATCTAGTTGTATTGAATTTGCCGTTGTTTACAACTTGTATTGTTTTTTGTTAATATTTTATTTATTTATTTTCAGAACGTACAGAAATGATACTATTTTGTTAAACTATACAGCCCCACAAGAAACTAACTTATTTATCAAAAAAGTATCCATGGGCCATAGTAAATTTTTTTTACTAAATCTAAATAATGATTTTTGTAGATCAGATTTTTTTCTTCAATTTGCTTTCTTTTGTATTGCTGTACAACTATTATTGACCGATTAATTGAGAAAAAATTTTTACGAGCATTAATAATATAATAAATATCAATATAAAATTTCAATTTTAGCAATATCTTGAAAGCAAAAAAAATTTAGAGGGATCCATAAGTTTTTTTAACTGTCAAATTCAATATATGTTTTATATAAATTTTTAAGTGCCATTAAAATTCCCCATAATTTTATTCTGTTATGAATAATATGAAAAATATAATATGCGTCGATTTTAGTACCACTGTATTTCAGTTTTTCACTCTGCACAAATTTCTACACCGAGCGTTTTTCATTCGATTGAATAAAAAAAGAAATTGTAAAGAAATATGAAAATATACTACTCGATGATTTCGAAAAAGAACGAGGTGGAATCGCTCAAAGTGACCGTATTTTGTTTCAATAACTATCAAAGGTCGTTTCTTTAAAAGAAAAATAAAATAGAAAGTTGCCTTTTTATAAAACGTGTCTGATGTTTATTTTCCTTGCAGTTTTTTTCGCCGTGTTTTCCCTTTTGTGAATTTCTCAGACATCATTAATTTTCGTATTTACATTTTTTTATATTTATATAGTTGATTTATTCAATAAATGTTTTGTATTATTGAAAATATATATACATATATATTACGACGTATCATTATCTGGATGTTTATTTTAAAATATATTTTTTATACCCGCCCGACTAGAAATTTCATGTGGATTTACCAGAGAATATATCAGGACCCGTTAAGGCGTTTGTAAGGCATGCCAAAGAAAGAAGGCCTTCTAAGGAACAAGTCAGGTCCAGAGTATGATAAACCTAATGCGGTTTTCCTACATAGGTTCGAGTATGGAGCAAAATAGGATATCCAGATCTTACCAATCACTAAGTATTACCAGGCATTCCTGATTAGCATCATGTTAGGACCAAAGTAGTATATCCACACCATTAAAGCATCAGGCTTTCCTGATCAGCACCATGTTAGGTCCAAAGAAGTATATCCATACCACTAAAATAACAAAGTACTATCAGGTTTTCCTGAACAGCATCACGCTAAGACCAAAGTAGCATATCCATACCATTAAAATAACATAATATGAGGCTTTCCTGATCAGCACCTTGTTAGGAACAAAGTAGCATATCCATACCATTAAAGAACAAAGTAGCATCAGGCTTACCTGATCAGCACCATGTTAGGACCAAAGAAGTAAATCCATACCATTAAAATAATAAAGTTCTATCAGGTTTTCCTGAACAGCATCACGCTAAGACCAACATATCCATACCATTAAAATAACATAATATGAGGCATTCCTGATCAGCACCATATTAGGACCAAAGTAGTATAACCATACTATTAAAATAACAATGTATTATCAGGTTTTCCTGAACAGCATCACGCTAAGACCAAAGTAGCATATCCATACCATTGAAATAACATAATATGAGGTTTTCCTGATCAGCACCTTGTTAGGAACAAAGTAGCATATCCATATCATTAAAGAACAAAGCAGCATCAGGCTTTTCTGATCAGCACCATGTTAGGACCAAAGTAATATATCCATACCATTAAAGAACAAAGTAGCATCAGGGTTTCCTAATCAGCACCATGTTAGGACCAAAGTAGTATATCCATACCATTAAAGTATAAAGTAGCATCAGGCTTTCCTGATCAGCACCATGTTAGGACCAAAGTAGTATATCCATACCATTAAAGAACAAAGTAGCATCAGGTTTTCCTGATCAGCACCATGTTAGGACCAAAGTAGTATATCCATACCATTAAAATAACAAAGTACTATCAGGTTTTCCTGAACAGCATCACGCTAGGTCCAAAGTAGTATATCCATACCATTAAAGAACAAAGTACTATCAGGCTTTCCTGAATAGCATCACGCTAAGACTAAAGTAGTGTATCCCGTGCAGAAATTTGCTAGGGTAAACTAGATTACAGTCAGGGCCGGATCAGGCTCTAAGACGGAATGCATCAGGTTTGGATATGGAAATACTTATTAGGGCATTCCCAATCAGGTTCGGATAAGGCATTCTGTGAATTGTTGTAAGTTAACTCTCGCTAACAACGTGATTTCAGATTCATTAGTATATAAAGAATTTACAGTGCAACAGCTTATATAGAAAAACACGTTGTCTGAATAACTGCTCAGTTGGCTAAAGGGCTTGCATGCTGGTTTTGGAAGCCAAGAGGTTTCAAGTTCGAATCTCGGTCAGGTCCGGAGGTATGTATAATATATATAATAATCAAGAAGTTTATGGTTTCAAGTTCGAATCTCAGTCAGGTCCAGAGGTATGTATAATTTGTATAATATATATAATTAACTAGCTGACTCGGCCACGCATTGCTGTGGTTAACCTATACTTTAATTGTAGGTTATATGAAACGTTTGAAAGTTTGACATAGCGCCATCTATTGAATACTTACTCAATCCAGTCAACAGATGTCACCATCTGTTAGAATCGTTTGGAACTAACAGATAAAGACAAATAATTTGTAATAAAATAATATTGCGATCATTGCTTGAGATGTAAGCTATCCTATATTTCAAGTTGGATCAAACTGCACACGGTGTACAAATTTGATTAAAATCGGTTAAGTAGTTTAGGAGTCCATCGCGGAGGAACATGTGACACGTAATTTATATATATTAAGATAATCAAGAAGTTTATTTAAAAATGTATTAGGCGTTCCATAGCCTAATAAAATCATCATAATCAATATGGAAGAGGGGGGGAGAGACCCCCTATAGAATAGAACTGCCGAATCAGGGTCGGATTTGGATAGCCTGAGATGCGAACAGGTGGTTTACATTTTGGATCCGGGCCGGATTAGGTTTGCCTGGCCTGGTCCTGATCAGTTCCTTACTAAGCATTCCTGATATCAGGTCCAGATGAGGTATTTCTGACCAGAAAAAATTTATCAGTTCCTTATTAAGTATTCGTGATATCAGGTCCAGATGAGGTATTTCTGACCAGAAAAACCTTATCAGTTCCTTATTAAGTATTCCTGATATCAGGTCCAGATGAGGTATTCCTGACCAAATAACCCTATCAGTTCCTTACTAGGTATTCCTGATTAGGTCCTTAGTATTGTTCTGCGTTACATTTCTTACGTTAATCTCCTCGGGCATGCCCGACCTGGTCCTGATAATGTTCAGCAAAAAAATTCTGCTCGGGCGGTACCGGATGTTCAAACTATTTTTTTTAATTATAACGTATATTTTTACGTAAATTCGATAAATTCAAAAAATTATGATACTTCAAGAATCGTTAAAGGAGATCAAGGAAAAAGAACGAACAAAAAATTTGCTGCAGTTATTCACTTGATTTTTTAATTATTTTCCGTTTTTATTTTAAAATTCTCAAACGGCAAAAAATATATATAAACAAAAGTTATTAACAATAACTACCTTTTATATATATTAATATATATATATATATATTTTGAAATATAAAAAAAATTCACAAGGGAATCTTCTCAAGTGAAAAATTTAAACTTTGTATATAGTTAGAGGAGGTCAAGGTAAGTAAGAAAAAAATTAACTTAGCTGCGGTAAAACGGTTTAAGGAGGTAAACACACCCTTATGAAAACGTGCAAAATAATCATATTTTTCTATGAAACAAATGAATATTTAAAAAATCTATAATACACAATTTTCATGATTTTTTATGCTTTTTCGAATAGCGATAGTCAAAATTCGAAAAAATGAAGCCGTTCGGTTAACCCTTACCTCCCACCCAGCCCATTATTTATTTAAGATTTTTTGTAATTAACTAAAATTAATTGTAGTATACAATAGTAATCCAAATATACAAGAAATATTTCACAAAAAAAAATTTACTCTTTCATCGTCACATTATCATGTTTCGAAAAATATTAATTTAAATTTTTTATTACGTTAGTCATATAAGAAAAGTATTGACTATGTTGAAAAGTTACCAATTTAGAAGGATATTTACATTTCAGGACCTCTAGAATCCATCAAAGAGATTTTTAGCGCAAGTTAGTCTATAGTAAACGGCCGGTGAAAATCGTTATTAGTTATGTTTGGTTCCCTTATCAGTCGCATTAAATTATACAAATTATTGACATTGTATTTTACAGTACAAGGGTCTCTCGGCAGGACATAAACGAATATTATATCACCTCGAATCCGGTTTTATTTATAATTTTTACATACATACTGAAAAATACTATCTACGCTCCTGCACAACTTCAATGTAATGTTAACAATATCAAATAGCCATGCACACGTGCCCAGTTGTCCATTATATGATTGTAAAATTCATGAGACTTTCATTCCGCGCACTAACATCAAGAGAGCCGGGAAACAATCGCATAGTCAGACGTAACAAAACGGATATGAAGTACGGACAATCAGAGTGCAGTCAATTGTGACTCTATTTGCACATAAAAAGTACAAAATGGTCGTACGTAATAGCAACATTGCATACTATATATGTATGTATACACTATACTTGTATACATTGATTTTACTACGGAAAAAAGGTAAATACCTAGATGCTACCGATTAGATGGGGCCGCCAAAATTTCAGAACATTTTACTAATTTTAGAAAAATTAAAAGAACGATTGATTTGTTAATTTTCAAAGTATAGGTCAAATTTGATCGTTTTTGGGTACACAGGGCGTGAAAATCGAAAAAAGAATGTATGTTATTGAACGTTTTTTTTTATGACCACATCGCGGTGGAATAGTAAAGACAATCGAGACAACCATCATATGCGCCGATTTTAAGGGGAGTAATGAAGGCGATTGCTCCACCCTAGACGTGATTAAAATTTCTACCATTCTAAAAAAAATAAAATAAATTAAAAAGTCAGCGTCTATGCTACCCAGGAAAATATCTACTCGACAGATCTACATTTTGAGACAACATTATATTTTTCACTGGTTTTTGATCTGTGGAAACTTATAAAGATCTACAAAGATCTAAAATTATTTACAAAAATCTACAACATCTACAAAGATCTCTGAAGATCATTTTACCGTTGAAAATTCATGAATTTTCAAAGTTATATAGTTTTAATCTCTATCACGATCTAGAACGATCTTTAGAGATCTTTGTAGATCATTTTAGATCTTTGTAAGTCATTGCAGATCTTTGCAAGTCTCCACAGATCAAAAACCAGTGAAAAATATGATCTGAGTAGATCTCTGCAGAACTCCTTTTTTCCCACGGGTAGCCATTTAAAGAAAGTGTAATTTTTTTATCTTTTCCTATCTGATTTTTTAATATTTTAAACATATTCGTATACACAAATCAATGAGCTACAACTAATATTCCACACAAAACAAATACCTCATCCTATTGGAGATCTACTAAACATTAGTCTAACTACAGTGCGGTTACAAACACTAAGCAACATACAACTAAATTGCTTTCTGTGGCTTTAAGACAATCAATCCCTAAACACCGGTCTAAACAACAGGTGATCTCTCCTAGACAAAGATAGACATACCCTCAATACATACTCCTATATACTTATGTCTCACTCTTCCGAGTACCAATCACTAACTATGACGACATCGGCCTAATAGACAGGTAAGTTACTTTCGACAAAAACAAAGATAGTCAATACACATTCTTATAATATATCCGTCGCTTTCTGATAAGTGTCATATGTCAAATGTACGACAGGTGTGCTGTGTTGAGCAAAGAGCGACTAATACTTAATATAGGTTTGTAGGTATGCCTGTCTCGCTTTGATATATCAATTTTGAAATGAGAAACTGTCGATACGTTAATGTTTGTATATTTTCTGATTTTCAGAATTAATTTTGTGCATTTGACAGACAACAGTTTTGTTGTTAATTTGTAATATAAAATTTTAATGAGGTCTTTCGGAAAAAATGTATTTTAATAAAGTTTTTTATATACAAAATTTTGATAAAAATAGCATCTCTTGAGCGTTGTATTTATTGATTCTACAGTAGTACCTACGAGCAAATAAGATTTTGAAAAAATAAAAAAATAAAAATTGTATATTTATAATATTCAAATATGCATTTCCTTATTTTCTCTTTCTTGTAATAAACAAATGATATTCAAATGTCAAAAAAAAATTTGTTGTCAACACGAATTTTGAAAAATATCGAAATTTAATAGAAAATAAAATGTGTTGGGAAAGCCCATGATAGGGTTTCAATATGTACGATTTATAAAAAAAGTTATTTCAAAATTTTTCATAAACTATTTTTTCTACAGTAGGTATTCGTTCTAATTTTGGAGGATACTCTGATAATGACTTTGAAGAGCAAATGCATCGTGATTAAAGGGTTAAAATAAAAAAGTCCTCATACATTTTTTGTTGCATTTTAGGAGATCTTTCTAAAGACACCTCACTCAATAGGCTAAGTTAAAAAAAATATGAATTCACGTTTCATTTTATGAAAGGGGAGTCTAAAAAAATATTTTAATTTAAATGCATTTCAATTTCCCCATTGCATTTTTTATATATTTACAAACACTTGGGGGGGGGGAGTCTTTACTTTTGACTAAACCTGTATATAATTGAAAATTATTATGATAGCAAATATACTCGTATCTACAAATAAATTACTTTGGAAATTTACTAATCAAAACTCTGATTGTTTTGAACGAGAGCAGCGGTTCATGACAAATGCATAAATAATTATAGAAATCAGTTTGGTAGAAAACGACATCACAATGTAACGGAATTAATTGAGAAAATGGCATTTGTTCGTTGAAAATCAAATAGCAAGTAACTGAAGCAACATAATAAAGTAAATCAGATTAAAACAAATGGCATCTCGAAAAACAAGCGACGATTGCTTTGTCGTTATTGTTGTTAGCAGAATTGAATAAAACTGACTACAATGAAAAACTAAATTAGAATGATGTATTGTATATATTCTGTCTGTTTTTTACATTTTCACAGTTAAACTGCTGTACCAATCTTGATGAAATTTGGCAAGGAGATAGCCTGCATCCTGGGCCCCTATTCTCGAGCTCACTCGATCGAGAATATGTCGACTAGAGTTTTTCGTTCGAGATTTTAAATCTCACATGCCTAGGAGCAGTCGAGATTTTTCATTTGACATTTCTATAAAAAGTCGCATCGAGATTCGAGAATACGGTATAATTTACACAATCGAGATTCTAGTAAATAACTTAATGACTTTTAGTTTAGAATCTCGAATGGGAAAAAGTCTCGAGAAAAGGGGCCCTGAGGAAAGACATCCCGAAAAATATATTATAAAAATAAATGGGTGTGACATTTAGACGCGCGTAGACATCTAGCGGGAAAATACGAAACTAAAAACCTGTTTTATTGACTATCATACAGAAATCTATATTATTTTGCTAACCTAATCTGTTTAAAATATACCTTAACTTATACTATTTTATTTTATCTATTTATTTTCAGAATTTGTCAATTATATAATTTTAAAAATAGATTAAAAAACAATGCTCATATCTAAAAAGTAAAATATTATAAATTAACGTTTCATTTTTTTTCTTTTGCAAATTTTAATACAGGGGCATAATTAATGTATTATTTAGTTTTACGAGCTCGATTTTTTTATCAAATTAAAATTTGTATCAGTTTAAGGTCTGAATAATACCTTATAATTATTATCAATATTATTAATTATTTCAGATCTAAATTGTAAGTTTACTACGCATGAAATTATTGCATTTACACATTCTACATATTCTCTACACCAGAACGTAAACAATCTTATTTTACGTATGAACCAGTGCCGGATTAAGCCCACCGGGGGCCCTAGGCCATTCAAAATTTGCCCCCCCCCCTTTTTTTGAAAAGCTGTAAAATTAAGTATTATTCAAACATGCATACACGGAAAAAAAAGTGGCTTTAAAATCTCATCAGGTGATACAAAAATTGTATCACCTGTGAAGTCAACAGAGGTGATGCTAAATTTACGCCACCCGGTGATACAATTTTTGTATCTAATGTATTTTAAATGGGACTAACTTGACGGTGACTAAACTATAGATACTACCGTTTATTTAGTGGCTGTCAATGTATAACCTAAAATTAAGCGACATTAAAGTTAGCAGTCATTTCACAATTTTTTAATTTTATTTAACAAAAAAATATCTTCCAAAAAATTAGTTTTACAAAGTAGTTAGTTTTGTAAGTAAAATTTAAACAATTGTAAACAATACATTTTAAATTGAAATGAACTGTTGATATACGTACCCTCAAACCTTGAAATGTATTTTTCAAGACAATAATTTCTCAACATAGAACACACAAATTCATCGGCCATATTTTAAAAACTTCTTTTTTAAACAATTCTCAATATATAAAAAAAACACATGTGACACCAAACATCAACAACAAATATAACCTCTACAATATTCAGGCGGGCAAAGCGAAACATACTATATGTGGATCGCCGGTAACTCGCACGCGCATGCGTGTAGGGCACGCATAATTTGCTTCACGGTGATGTAAAATCTACATCACAGTGATACAATATTTGTATCACCTCGATGCAAAACTAACGCCACTCGTACCATTGAATTTTTACGTCATTTGTGATACAAATTTTAAATCATCTTTTTTTTCCGTGTAGAAATTTAACAGTCTTTAAATATCATTTTAAGGTTCCTCAAGACAATAAAACAAACAAAATCATTTTTTTCTGTTAAATTATATATTTCTTAATTTTAATAATATAATAGTTTATAAACTAATCTTTGGAGTAATCTTAAAGCTTTCGGGATCGGAAAAAGCACTCGCTTTGTTTGGTTGTTATATAGAATTTATTAGAATTATTAGAATTTTTTACTGGTGCATGTTGTTGTTTATGGATTTATTTCAATTTTGAGTGCTTGAATTTATTATTCCGAAAATTTTTAGTTAAATGTCTATAATGTGAAAAAAAGTTTCACTTTTACCGTGGTTTCATAAAACCACACAATCCTTTTTTTCGTTAAAACTACAATAAAAATTCGATAGAATAAAAAATTGAATTAATAAAAAAATTCCAAAAATTTCAAAATTTTCAAATTTTCACGGGGGCCCTTGTTCGTCGGGGGCCCCAGGCCACGGCCTAGTCCGGCCTAATGGGTAATCCTGCACTGGTATGAACTGAATAAGTTATACTAGAAAAGTACCGTTTCTTAGAAGAACATTTATTCATCTGAAAAATCGCACATTTCATTACGTCTCTTCCTGCACAAAACCACCTCAAGAATCCTTCCTGCGAAGGACGCTTTTCACTTTTATGCGTCCTGCTGCCATTCATATATCCCCGCATCCGTTCCACACTCATATATTACCTTAATAATAGCGCATTGTACTAGCGCTGCTTGCTACTCGCTTTCAACCGAACTTAGCGTCATAAATAACTCGGCTCCAAACTTTCCGCAGTATTTTATATTTTTACATATTAATGATCAAAGTAACTCTGTTTTATTACAGGTTATTTTGTTTGTTGAATTTTACCTGCACTTGTGGTGACATCTATCGATCGATTTGGGTGGGTTCAGTCGAGATACAAACCAAACTTGTCTTTATTTTAAAAATTTGATATTTTATATGTTTGATACGAGTAAGTACAATACAAAATATTGTCTTATTTTGTATTGCTTTTAATTTAATTTCGCTCAGAGAAAATATTTTATTTATTAAATATTTTGAGTTGATGTATGTAGTGACATCTATCGATCATGAGTTGAGACACAAACTGTACGTCTTTTTTTAACATTTTAAAATTGATATTTGATATATTATTTGGTACAATAGAAGTTGCTATTGACATATTTGATTTATAATGATTTTATTGAATTTTATCTACTGGAAATATTTTATTTATCTATATTTTTTTAGATTGGTAATGTACTGAGTAGTGACATCTATTGATCGATTTGTATGAGTTAGAGTTAGGCCAACAGCACACGGGTCGACTGTTTCGCGACGAGAATCTCAAACCAGTTGCGCAAGAGACTATTTTGTAACTGGTTTATAAACAAACACGACTGAATCTCTTGATCAGAGGACAGTTTCGTGGGAATTTCAGTTCAGGTATGAACCACTCAATTTAATTAATTCAAACGCAAACGTTTATTTTTTTTTTTAAATTTGAAGATTTCGAATTAAAAACATTTTAAATTACATAATATAAAAAGGCTGTTGGGGAATTTTGATATTTAAAAGGGTCAAGTTTCAGGCTTTCAGGTCTTAAATGATTTATGTACCAAGGTTAGTAAATAAACAGGTTGTACCATCAGCTTGTCAAAATCAAGACAGGAGAGGGAGAACTACGTCATTTCGGGTGCCCAATCATAACAAATCGCTGTCTTTGTATGGTACTTATAGTTATAGTGTTCATAGTTTTTTTTAATATTTTGATTTTGAGCGATTTTAAATAAACAAGACTTGTTGTTTAAGGTATATATGTAGCCACTTATTTATGTTATTTATTTAAAATATCTTTACACTACAACAGTGGCGGATTTAAGGGAAATGAGCTAGGCGGCAAATGTCCCGAGGGGCCCTTTTATTGAGTAAAAAATTCACTTAAAGAATTGTTTGATTGTACAAACTCAAAAAAATGTTAAGTGATGTGATCAAAACATGGAAACCTAACCTTTATGGCAGTGGCGTAAGTATATAAATGGGGCCCCAGACAATTTTTCAGAAAGGGGCCCTTGACAGGATTTTTTTTACATTATCCCCTCCCCCCCCTCCCCCCACAATAATAATTATTGCTTAGAATTGTGAAGGGATGTAAATATTTGAGGTATGGATACGGAAACGTTCGAGAAAAATTGATTTATGTAAAAAAAAATTCAATACTAAAGTTAAAAACAGTCAATAACACGCCAAATTTTCAAGTTTTTGAGATTTTGATATTTAATTTTAGAATTTTAAAATAAAATAACAGAAAAATCAGCTTTTTCACCAAAAACTTTATTGATCGTTTCGATTCTAAAAAAATATAGCAATTAAAAAAAAATATTTCACCACTTTTGGGGGCCCCCTAGATGCTCGGGGCCCCGGACAATCTAACCGGCCAGACCGGCGGTAGTTACGCCACTGACTTTATGGTCTCATTTAATAGCACTAAACAACTGTAGCGTCACATTTTTGGGGTTAATAATTCCGCTGTTTACGCTTTTTGCATTCTTTCTGATATTTACCTTCGATGATTGTTGCGTTGTGAAAAAATTCAATTTAAAACAATCAATTGATTAAATTAAATTGATTAATCAATTTAATCAATCAAAACACAACTTTCGTATTGCACTCCACAAAAGACAGAACGTCAACAATCCAAACATGATGAAAAAATCATAGCTTCAACAATGTACAAAACAATACGGCAGATAGAGGTCTTGTCTCTATTTTAGTTGAAATGAATCCTCATAGATGGCAACAGGTATATCAATTAATGGTAATAAATAAGACATTTTGCGGTAACACTAAATTAATGTACTCTGATTATGACATATACATATGGGTACAAAAAATTCAACAATTCTTTCGAACAAGTTTATTTCCGCACGCAAAATTATTGGATGGAATCGAAAAATTTTTACACAGCAGAATCTGAACAGACTCACATACAAGGGCTCTTATCTGGAGGGGCCCTTGAAAGCATTTTCAGACGGGGGCCCAGGCGGCAACTGCTCATTTGCCGCCCGTTAAATCCGCCACTGCACTACAATATGTATAATAATAAGTAACATAATTTAAATTGTGACATTGTGATGACTTGATGCGACTATATAGATCGAAAAAAAGGCGAAGGTACTGTTAGTACATATCAATATTTATGTAAAAATAATTCGAAATAGGCAAAAGAATAAAATGATAACTTTCCTATGGATCCAATAATACAAAAGGAATTGATCAGAAAGTGTCATCGTAGAGACAAATGGAATGCTGATCACAAACTTACCTTTATGTAGCAAGCATTTTAAACCAGATGATCTTGAAGACGAATTGCAGGTTAATTTATTAAACCTACAACCAAAAAAACTGAAAAAGAATGGTAAGGAGTTATACAATTAAAAGTGAAAAGATTTATTTTAACGTATTAAACAAAAAATTGCAGATCTTGAGAATAACATGAAGATTGTAGAGCTAAACATTTCTAATTTAGAACAAATAAAAAATTATCAGGCTGGATTCGAGGATCAAGTAAGTCGCCTTTAAGAATATGTTAACGCCAAATCAAGTTGAAATTGCTTTAGGAAAGAAATCTAAAACTCATTAGAAAACGGATAAGTATAAGTAATCTAAAGCTTTTACTCTGGGGATACTTCAGTAAACACTTAATTTATTTAAGGGAAACTTTATATTATCCTCTACGAGACTTGACAACATTGCAACGGTGTGCTGCAAGTATAAATTTAAGAAGTGGAAATCTAGATGATGTATTAAATTACGTATTATGGATACTGCAGGTCTAACAAACATCATTAATATGATATTCAAGAAATAAAACAAAATAGTTCATTAATTTATTTCCTCAATAATGTTTATTTTATTAATAAAGTGTTTTTTTTTTTAATTTTAAAATGATTTTTCTGAAACCCCACGACCATGTCCTAGGATGTATCTTTCCGATGAACAGGATTTACCTGTATTTAATATACATAGGTACATAATAATAAATGTACTCCAGTAAAAAAATGTCTCAAAGTGCTCTCGTTGTACACAAAATAATTATTGCCTTCTAACTCCATTTTTTAATTTTTATGAAGATATATCTTGTATTTAACAACTAGTATGTGTAAGGCGGCCCATAGACGATCAATTTTATTGTGCAATATCACGGATTGTCCAATATTATTGACCGTTTAGGAATCATATTGAAGATTGCACAATGCTTTTAGAAAAGTTTGAGCGAGTTTAAATTTTATTGCGCCATATTATTTCATTGCGTCGTCTGTAGGGCTTATTGTACAATATTTTTTAGTCTACTGTTCGGAGCAGCCCCGTACGCACGCACGAATATTTATAAATTTATTTTAAAAGACGTTAATGAGTGTACACTGGCTTTCTTTCGTTTTTTTTTGTTTTGCCAGAAAAATTATCAGCATAACTGCAGCCAAATCTTCATTATCACACATGTTGCTCCGACGAAAATATTGACGCGAATAATTCAAGATTCAATATTATTGAACGTGTAGGCGTAAGGTATATTTCAATAAAATTGTGCAACAATAATATTGCACAGTTATATTGTAGGTGTATGGGGGGCCTAATATATGATCGTTTGTAATACTTTGTGCTTCTGTGATAAACAATATTTATTTTTATGTCCAGAAATTCGAAATAATACGGAAGACAACGTTCAATGAATATGTATATTCAGGCCCGGATTTACCATGCAGGCAGTGTAGGCACGTGCCTATAGCGGCAAAATTTTAGGGGCGGCAGATTTGGAAAAAATAACCTAAAAAAAATTTTTGTGACAAAAAAAAAAAAAAAAAAAAAGGGTAATTCATATGAAAAATACCCACTTATCTAATTTTTATTCCATGAAAAGGGCGGCAATTTTCGTAACTGCCTACGGGCGGCAAATTTGTAAATCCGGCCCTGTGTATATTTGCAATACATTTTATTCTATTACATTTGAATGTCACCCTATGTGGCGTATTTCCCGTGCGGGCGCTGATTGGTCAAAAGCGATGGTACAACCCATAGACATAAAGAAATGGACAGCGCATCTGACTCGTAAAAAGAGCCGTGTCAAATGAGAGAGACAGAAGATGTTTGGAAATCATATATGTTATTTTCCAAACGACATGCATCTCTCTCTCACTTACAGAACATATGTTACACCCATATTACACCATTATGTTAAATACGAATACGCTGTCCATATCTCTATGTCTATGGTACAACCTGTATATTTACTAACCTTGTTTATGTACAAAGTTTTTAACCCTAGCGAGCCGCTCGTGCTGCCATCTTGGAAAAAGGGCCGATAAATGAATACATATTTATAATAATTTATTTTTCAATATTTAATACATAGTTCTATTAAAAAAATACAATAATAACGTATATATTTAGATTTTAATATATTTTTATAAGCATAAATAAAATACTTATTATTTTTTTATATTTACAAATATAAATTATTTCCATTAATCCAGTGTTTCCCAAACGGTTTTGTTAAAATTATAAAATCTTTTTTCCTAAATTAAAAATAATTGAGGCTAGATATTTTTTTTATAAAAAAATGTTCAATGGCCAAACAATTTGGAAAACACTGTTATTAAAAAAATAATATTGTAGTGATTTTTATGATGCTAATGTCCGTAATGTATTAGCCAATTTCTGTGTTTTATAATCACTTCGAAGTTGAATAAAATTATGTAGTATCGATCTATCCAATTCAGCCTATAAAAAAATTTACACAACTTAAAAAAATCGTTTTGGTTTCACTCTGATTCAGTTTTTATTTGATTGTTGTTACATGTTCTCTACATTTCTCTATAGTTAAGTTAGGTTAGGTTTTTTGAACGAATTAACTCGAGTTAAGAATATTTCGAAGGAAATGGAAGTAGGTATCAACCGATTTTATGTATTTTTTTAAATATCAATGTAGATTTCCACGGCATAGTTATTTTTTAATTCTATATTTTTTGTATTTGTGTTAATATTTTTATGACAAATTGAAGTTTGATGCATGAAATATAGCTAAAAAATTTTGAATTTTAGATTTGATTAAAAGTATGTTTATTTTATAGAAAATATTTGGAGAAAAATGGCTATAACTTTTGAACGTGTTGTCGGATTTGATTTTTGTCGACGAATTTGAAATCAGCGGGTCAAAATCTATATAATGACATGTATAATACTTAAAAATTCGACAAAAAATTTTTGATCAAAAATCGAGATTTTTTTAAGGTATACTTAATTTTTGACCAAAAATTTTTTGTCGAATTTTTAAGTATTATACATGTCATTATATAGATTTTGACACGCTGATTTCAAATTCGTCGACAAAAATCAAATCCGACAACACGTTCAAAAGTTATAGCCATTTTTCTCAAAAATTTTGAAAAAACTAAAACTTTAAGAGGCCATATCTCGAGAACGTGATGAGATACATAACTGCGGTTTGAAAATTTCAACTTTTCGCGTAATTTTCTATATAATAAACATACTTTTAACGAAATCGAAAACACAAAATTTTGAGGTTATATTTCATGCATCAAATAAAAAAATTTCAACTGAGAACAATCATTTTCATTATTTTTTATGTAATTTTTCATTTCAATCACTTTTATTTAAACAAAAAACTTTAACAGGGGAGACTATTAAATTTTTGGGGGTACCGCAACTTTTTATAGGTCTTATAATACCAAATTCAATATTCCTGAAAGATATCTGACAAAAACAACGAAAATAACACAGAACACCTACCAGTTGTTCTCCGTTACACACTTGCTTTAGATTCTCCGGCTTGACAAGCAGCAGGTTGCACAGAGAGTGAAGTGCATCAAACAGTTTCTCTACCAAAGGCCCTAAAGGTCTCACACATCGACGATATTCATTTATATCGCATATAACACACATTGCACCTGTTTAAATAAACATTAATATCCTTACAACATACCAAATAATCTCAATACTGATATTATTTTTAAACGTAAACTATAAAACAAGATAACTTTAAACAACAAAAGAATCTTGAAGATATCCACTATTTTAATTAACTGCTAAAAACATGATAAAAAAACATTAAGTGTGTGTACATATGTACACGCGTTAGAAGTTATACTTCTTTGGCATGATTGAAAAACGACTACGAATAATCTCAATTTTAAATTAAAATTTAATTGTATATTATTTCAAAGTCCATATTTAAAAATCATGAAATTTGAATATTATGATGTAATAATCAATGTAAATGTAGCTTTTAGTTGGTTCAACTAGTGCTAGATGGCAGCACCAGTATTAAATCGAGTTTAAAAATATTTATTTTTTTATATAGGCAATACTCTTTACAGTTGTGTTATTTAAGTAAAAGACACAATTTCTACAGTTTTGTTGATACCATGCTTACCTAGTCCACCGCGTAACGCTTCGTTACATAGCTTTTCATTTCCGTTACATTACTAAATTTTTACCATCAACGTGCCTAAAGAAATATAACTTCAAAAATATATAACTAACCTGCTGAATTGTACTGAAACTGTAAAAGATGATCGTAGACAACACGGTGAAATTTGACACCTAACTCTTCTAAAGTTGAAGTGACATTAGAACCATCCAAACTGTTTTTAATTTGTTTAATAACATTGTTCATGTATTGCACTACCGCTAAACAAGCCTGTAATAACATATTTTAGAGAACATACAATGAAATATATTTATATACGTTAGGGTGGTCCTTATTTATAGGTGAAGGAAATTTTTTTGGATATTTTAAACTCCGTACCCCCCAAATTTGTTCGTTATCATGAGACTTGAATTCCTGTTAAATTTGGTCATGATCAACCAACCCCTTCCCGTGCCGACTTAGGGTTGAAAAAAGTCCAAATAGGGTTGTTTTATTGTTTTTTGCGTTTAATTAAAAAAATAAAGCAATTAGCATAAATATGTATATAACATTTATTGTAGAGCGTAAAATTGTCTATAAAAAATGTTCTCATAGTGTATCACGAATATCTATTATTTCCCATGAAAAATAATAAATTTTATTTGAAAAAAGTTATTTGTTGACGGTATCGTAAATATATGATATGAATGGTAGTCCAGTTAAAGAAGCATTTTGACTAGAAATTTTAAGGGACAAGCAATGTTATTGTTGATTATTATAGATTCTGGTGCGGAGAATTCGAAAAAAATAACCCGGACTAGAAAAAAGTTGTGCAACACCCTTAAAAATGGGGTTGAAGGGTGAAATCCCATTTCTATGTGTATTTTCAATTTATTTCAAAATTTAAACCGACGATAGAGTATTTTTATGGTTGACATTTGTTGGAGACACTAAGATGAATCGATTGAGACCACATGTACTGAATTTGACCCAAAATTACCCCTTTTAAAATGTTTAATATAGGTAAAAATGCTTATTTTTGGTGAAAATAGTTTAAAAATTAATAACTTCTGTTAAATTCATCCAAATAACTCGAAATTGGTCTCAAATTGTTCCTGAAATTCCGAAGGATAACGATCAACTATAATTTAAAAAAAATTATAGTTTAAACAATGAAAATTGTTAATATTTAAGGGTAAGTGACGTAATTTTTTAAATTATTGTCATTTTACTAAAATTTAATTATAAACATAAGGGTTAAATATTTTTTGTAAAATCAACGTGAGTATCTTCGATTTGTAATTACAAACAAAATGAGACACCCCCCCCCCTCCCAAAAAAAATATTTAATCACTTGAACGGATGTAATTCCACACTAAAATGCAGCGCATTTGTTGTATACAATTTAAATAAAATACATTTTTTTAAATAAAACTGTAAATTATGATTAAAACATACTTTTATGTATGCTTTAACGTAAATTACAAGTTTATGCATTAATGAAGGCTCGTATGATGAATGCAAAAGTGCATAAAAATCTATTATTTCAATAAAACAAAAAAATTCGGTGAATTTATGTGTGGAATTGTATCCGTTCAAGTGATTAAATATTTTTTGGGAGGGGCTCATTTTGTTTGTATATACAAATCGAAGATATTCACGTTAGTTTTACAAAAGAAAATATTTAACAATTATGTTTTTAATTAAATTTTAGTAAAATGACAATTTTTCAAAAATTTACGTTACTTACCCTAATATTAACAATTTTCATTGTTTAAACTATTAATTTTTTTTTAAATTATAGTTTCTCATTATTCTTTGGAATTTTAGGAACAATTTGAGACCAATTTCGAGTCATTTGGATGATTTTAACGGAAGTTATTAATTTTTAAACTATTTTCACCAAAAATAAACATTTCACCTATAGTAAATATTTTAGAAGGGGTAATTTTGGGTCAAATTCAGTAAATGTGGTCTCAATCGATTCATCTCAGTGTCCCCAACAAATGTCAACCATAAAAATACCTTATTGTCTCTTTAGATTTTGAAATAAATTGAAAATACACATAGAAATGGGATTTCACCCTTCAACCCCATTTTTAAGGGTGTTGCACAACTTTTTTCTAGTCCGGGTTATTTTTTTCGAATTCTCCACACCAGAATTTATAATAATCAACAATAACATTGCTTGTCCCTTAAAATTTCTAGTCAAAATGCTTCTTTAACTGGACTACCATTCATATCATATATTTACGATACCGTCAACAAATAACTTTTTTCAAATAAAATTTATTATTTTTCATGGGAAATAATAGATATTCGTGATACACTATGAGAACATTTTTTATAGACAATTTTACGCTCTACAATAAATGTTATATACATATTTATGCTAATTGCTTTATTTTTTTAATTAAACGCAAAAAACAATAAAACTACCCTATTTGGACTTTTTTCAACCCTAAGTCGGCACGGGAAGGGGTTGGTTGATCATGACCAAATTTAACAGGAATTCAAGTTTCATGATAACGAACAAATTTGGGGGGTACGGAGTTCAAAATTCAAATGTTCAAAAATAAGGACCACCCTAATATACGTACAGGAGAAGCTATCGTATCAAAATCATCAGTCTCCGGTTTAAAATCAGTACGTTTCTGTTCTAACTGCAAATATATCTTCACCCATCCAATAATAGCATTGAGAGACCTGTCTAAACCAACGTCTAACTTGGTCTCGATTTGTTCTAAGATATTTTTCTTCTTTTGCAAGCATTCTGAACACTTTGACGTTGATCTAAAAAAACATTACTTATGTACACGCGTTAGAAGTCATACTTCTTTGGCATGATTGAAAAAGAACTATGAATAATATGTTTTAGTTAGATTTAAACAAACATTGAGTTTTCATTAAAGAAAAATACAAAAATCAATTAAACAATTAAATTTTGTAACAACAAAGCAAATTTGAACAACTTGGCGACTTTTGGCAGATAATCTAATCTAATAAAAATACTTTTTGAAATTACTAATATGTATGTACTTACAATCTCAATTAATTTTCAAATACGAGTAAATTTATCACACAATAAAGATAATATTAATATAATCCATAGACTATAGTAAGAATATTTAGACTGAGTAAGAATATTTAACACATTACTATATGTATAAAAACTAGGGGCTGTGCCCCTGGGCGCTTCGCGCCCCAACCCCCTTTCACGCCATATATTTTACACAAACTTACTCGGGTCTGCGACCCTCGAATGTGTATATATCATACTCGCTCCACTATTTTTTTATAGTCAATTTTTTAATTTGGCGGAGATAATCAATATTAAAATTTTCAGTAATCTTACACGTACAAATTACCTAATCACAAATTTACTCGGGTCTCAGCCTTCGGCTGCGACCCTCGTATGTGTATATTATAATAATTTTCCAATCTTTTTGCTGATACTCATTTTATTTCTTAAATTGGCGGTGATAATCACATATCAATATTACAATTTTCAATAATATTACATGTATAAATTACCCAACCTAAAATGAACTGTTATTTATTAAATGGTTAACTTTTTATTTTTATATATTCCTGAAGTTTTTAATTTTTGTTCAATTTTAATCAAAATTAATTTGTCTACGTCACTTTTAAAAAATAGCAATTTTAATTATTTTCATGCACGCCCCTGACTTAATTATAATTTAAAAAAAAGATTAATATATCAATCTCAACTTTCAAAAAAATAATAATTCATAAATAATTTTTTTTGAGGCGCTACTGATCTATATTATAATTTTCATATTTTTTTGAAATTTCTAATTTTTGAACAATTAAAAAAAAATTTTTGAGACGCTACTGACTTATTTATTTTTAAATGTGAACTTTTGGATAAATTGCATCAATCACCTACAACAAAACAATTAACAATTATATTTATATACAATTTCATTAAAAAAACACAAATTTAAAATTATTTGAAACGCCCTGATTTAAATGAAACATGTATAAATTACCCAACCTAAAATGTACTGTTATTTATTAAATAATTTAAAAAAAATTGCACTTTTAAAAAATAGCAAATTTAACTATTTTCATGCGACGCCCCTGACATGATAGTTCATAAACAATTTTTTTTGAGGCGCTACTGATCTAAATTATAATTTTCATATTTTTTGAAACTTCTAATTTTTGAACAGTTAAATTTTACTTTTTTAAAAGTTTTTACAAACGTTACGAAGTGTGACAGTTCCCAAAAATTTCATATATTTAAAACGACACCAGCTCCTGACTTAATTATTTTTAAATGTGTGGATAAATTGCATCAATCTCCTATAACAAAATTATTAAAAATTATATTTTTATACAATTTCATTAAAAAAAACACAAATTTAAAATTATTTAAAACGCCGTCCCTGATTTAAATGAATAATTTCAACAATTAAAAAAAATTCAACAATTTTACTCAAAATAATTTTTTTACAAACAAAAAATATGTCATATGTAAAAAACCACATAATTTCAATAACTATCAAATCTAACGTCATCAAAAATTTTCTCACTCCTAATAGAAAAGGATAGAAAACCTTCTAGAACATTCTCTGTCATCTGTCATCTGTCAAAAAACACGTGTGTATTTCGAATCGGTCTGAAACATATGATTACGTCCAATCAAAGCCGCGGATTACAAAAAAAAGCCGATAGTTTTTTACGATAAAATTTAATTTTAGCTAAAATTATTGCTTCGGGAAAAAAATCACAGCTCACAGACCTTTCATAGCTAAGAAATGAAATCTAGCCTA
Organism: Sialis lutaria; assembly: GCA_949319165.1. Taxonomy (NCBI): domain Eukaryota; kingdom Metazoa; phylum Arthropoda; class Insecta; order Megaloptera; family Sialidae; genus Sialis; species Sialis lutaria. Next base: position 26,054,720 of record OX439237.1, read on the forward strand.
TTGACTGGAAAAAGAGTCAAGCTACATGACAAAAAAAAAATTATCAAAATCGGTCCGGTGGTATCAGAGTCTATAAAGCTATAGTTTCGTGCGGACATATATATATATATTCATACACGTTTATATATAAGTGCGGATTTTAATTATGTCTATGGATGTCATGATGCAATCATATTTTTTATATAGGCAATACTCTTTACAGTTGTGTTATTTAAGTAAAAAACACAATTTCTAGTTTTATTGATGCCATGCTTACATATTTCACTACGTAACGCTTCGTTACATAGCTTTTCATTTCCGTTACATTACTAAATTTTTACTCTCAACGTCCCTAAAGAAGTATAACTTCAAAAATAAAGATTTGTTTTTATTTTATACGTAAATCCTTTTTGTTTAAAAATTACTTACGCAATGAGGGGCATTAGACTGTCATTGAACTGCTTCTCGAATAGATGCACGATAGTGTTCACTTGTCGAACGATACTGAAGAAGTAAACATTAGGAGAAGGGGCCCCTTTATTGCCTTCTGCGATAGGTACACTCTGTAAGCCTAGTTCCAAAGCATAGTCCAGGTGTTCTACCATAAGCGAGTTCAGAAGGAGTTCAAAAATGTGGCTTGCATTTGATGCAATGTCAACTTTCTTGGATAGCTGAAAAAAAATTATATTTTAACTCAAAAATGCCAAAACATAGAATATACATGTTACATACCAATTGACAACGTTGGTATGCCAGTTTAATTTCCTGCAACAGGGTAATCGCCAGCTCCTCCGAAAGGAATGTCTCGCCTCCGTAGTTTTCTATCTGTGCTATATTTATATTCGCTCTTGATCCTATCACTGCTTGTATGTCACGTTTCAAATCTTGGAACCTGCAATAAATTAAAACAATATAACACACATTAAGTGCGAATGATTATATAATAATATGTCATACCCTCCAGTCTGAATCTGTTTCTTCTGATGATTTTTCGATTCATAATACTTTTGTAGAGCAGTAGTACATTTTTCTTTCAACGATCTCAACTCAACCCTATAAGAAGACATTTTAATTGTTACTTAAATTAACTTCTATGTCTGTTTTATTTATAAAACAAACCCGATATAATTTTCTAAATTCTTCTGGAATATATTACTCGTTAATTTCGTTAAATAATTTTCATCTGTTCCCATATTAAAATGTGATAAGTCTTTTGATAATTGATTTGTTCTATAAAAAAAATACGTGTGATTATTCGAAAAATATCGCAACAATAGAAGTGAAAGTTCTTTAGTTTATTTGAATTTTGAATATATCACACACTGTCTGTCTCTTGTTTCTTACACTAACTTAGTTTACCGTCTCTTTCTCACAAATACTTAATACACTACATATTCAAACAATATTGACGTCTCGCTCACATGCTTTGTTTACCCCTTAGTCGTACTCTCTTATTTCAAAAAATGATATGTATGGAATCAGTAGAGATTACCCATAGACATATAGTACTGGACAGCGCGATCTGTAGCGTACGAGTCTAATAAAGTGGTGATCAAAAGTAAGGATAGAGATATTGGCTGCACCGATTCTGTCTCCTTCTAAGTTCGTGACACGCACTGTGTACGGTAGAGATAGAACATGCTGAAGCCACCGCTCCATCTCTCCCACTCTTGACGACCATTTGAAAATGTGGATCACGCTGTCCAGTACTATATGTCTATGCTTAATACACTACATATTCAAACAATATTGATATCTCACTCACATGCTTTGTCTACCCCTTAGTCGTACTCTCTTATTTAAAAAAAACGATATGTATGGAATCAATGGAGATTACCCTACGCATTCAAACATGTCCACTAAAGAAATTTCACTTCAAAAATACATAATAATATTAACAATATATTCTACATACTTCAAATATAATTCATATAAATTCTTCAGGTATTTATCAGGATCTGTGCGATCTGCTAAAGTGTTACCGATGTAAGTTCGTAGCTTTAACTGATAGATATTTAGCACGAATTTAGCCATGACTTGATCCGGATTTGAAAACACTGAGCTCATCAGTTTATAGTTTTTTTCACATAGAGGTAGAATACCCACGAAAATGTCTTTACCAGTAAAAGTTTCCTAAATTTTTAATTTAAACATGTGAATCACATTAGCTTCTAAAGGGTTAAATTATAAAAATTACTCACCAACTGACTTGATTTGATAAAAGCATCAACACATTGTGAAAACCCTTTAAATTGCGATAATACTGTAGCTATTTCTTTCATCTTTGCAACATCACCTGAGATCTGTGCTAGCTCAAAGTCCTCTATCAGAGCACGTTCTATTTCATCGTACTTCCGATCGATTTTCTTTTTCACGTTATCAAATCTATACGTTAAAGAAAGTTAAAATCGTCATAATAAATTATATTTACAAAATAAATTAGCTTACTTGGATGCAGGAAGATCTTGTGCTATTAAGTTAAGCTTTTGAATTAAATCTGCAGCTTCGTTGAGCTAAAAAAGAATTTAGCATATAAGTAAACTATTATTTCCTAATTTCTGTAAAACACTGTGTTATTTGAATCTTTTAGCGTTTCTTGCCTTATTTTTATCCTTGAAAATTTCGTTACTGACATTGCCCGGTTCTAAAAACCCATTTAAATGTATCATTAATCTCTGCGCTTCCACAGCCCTCGCTCTTGGCCCATTGACACTGTCTAATTGTTCTCCTAAATGTATTACTTTAGTAGCTACACTATTTATTTTCTCATCTAGCTCGGAAAACATGCTGATAGTCGACTACAGAAAATATTATGTTAAAATGCGTTTAAAAAATCACATATTTATGTATCTGTACCTTATTTTGATCTTGCAGATTTTGTATCTGTGACAAATATACTTTTTCTTCATCTCTTACATCTAGTTCAAGTTTTTCACACTTTTTTTCTTGCCGTTCTCGCAATATTTCAAGATCTCTGTAAATGAGTAATATTTTATAAAAAATACTAAACTTACCTATTTTTTTTACTTGACGTACTTAATAGCCTGTACAAAAGTATCGTGAATTAAACTTGGATTAAAGTCCTCGCTGCTTTCTTGACGTGTTTCATTTATACTTCTCCATGCTAGCCGTTCAACAAATTCTTCAGGATCGAATTGATCCTGAAATCAATTTAACAGTCAGAACTGCTCCGTAAGGAACTCGAAACAATCCTTACCTGCTCTAATTCCTTCATATACTGATTGAGCATCATTTTGTATTATTTTTATTTATATATATATTTATAACCTATATATTTTTTTAAATGTTGACATAAAAATATAAAATACAAAAAAAAACAACAGTTCAAATTTTATAGAATTTCTAAATATATTTTTAAACTATTTTAACACAGCTATTATTTAGTTTCAAATCAATTGTAATTATTTTTTTTATTATCTTCATCTGACAACAATAAGTCGTGTACGCATGCGCTCGTATGGCGCGAGATCTAAAATTTTCAAAATTGTAATCAATTTTGAAAAAACGTAAGCGGACAATCCTTATTAGTATTTATTTATCTATGATCCATATATTTAAGAAAAGTACAATATGAGATATATGCCGTGCCATAACTAGAAGTTCGGGGGCCCTGGCGCAGAATGTGTGTTAGGGGGCCTCCGCTGAAAACTAAAGACCTTTTTTTTTTCGTTGGCACCTACCTATTTTTACTTCTCAATCTATTAATTTTAACCTTTTTAACTGCTGTGGGATACTTCATACTCGGGAGTCCCAGGGCACTGCCCCGGTGGTAATTACGGCGCTGGATATATGTAAAAAAACTAATGAATTTTTTTTAATATTTAGCATTTGACTAAAATATTTCAGCATCTAAAGATTATCTAGCTAGAAAATTATTCAAAACAGGTAAAAATAAACACAAATATAAGAATATCTACGATTTTATTAAATACTTTAATGATATTACATGTTTGTCACTAATTGAAAAAAAAAATCACAATTAAGGTAAATTATATTTTACACATTCATAGCTGAAAATTTAACAATCCATACAAATTAAAAATTGACTAAGTTTTCTCTTACTAAAATATATTACCGGCTTCAATCAATCATTAATTAGTATTAATAATTTATTTAACCGAGGTTTGCCAAAAGAACTTACGAATTATTTTAGTTTTGTTACAAAAGAACCACTATCGATTGGCAAATCTCCCAATAATATCATATTCGAATATTAACCCTTCAGAAGATGAACGCCGTAAAAAAAAAGTAAGTTATTATATCATCAATCTCGTAAAGGTTAATTAAACTGTATGAGCTGGATAATTATAACATGACATTAAAATACTGATAATATTAGTTCAGAAAAAAAAATACCAAGAAAAAACCTGGATCATTACTACTAAAACGAAATATTACGAATTCCAAAAACTAAAAAAACATGTACCACACAGTTATATAAAATAAATTTAAAAAAAGTCCATTAAAAATGTTATAAATGTAAAACGTATTCAATATTTAGGGCAGACGCCAAGTGTTGTGGAAAAGATATTTTTTTCATTCATTTCCTCTATACAAAACTGTTTTTACTTATTTCTCGGCTTTCTATAAACTTTTTAGCAAAAATTATTACATGGTATAAAATAAAAACTAATCATCTGCAAAAAAATCAGATTTGAATTTATTTAGACAATTTTAATAAATTCAGATGGTCATTATTTGTAAAAATACAAAATTGGCAAAAAATCTGTATATAATTTAAGTTTTATTTTATTTACAATTATTTTCGCCAAAATGTTGAAATCCAAGAAATCAGCAAAAACTAATTTTTGTATCTTAATACAGGATTTCTTAATAACACCATTGTATGAAGAAAAAATATCCGACTTGACTCCTGGCTTATTTATAAAAAAAATAGGACAAAATCGTTACAAAAAACCACTGTTACGATATTTTTAAATTTTATTTTTATATATAAATAGGATGTGCGCTGCTAATTTATCATATAGTAATACATTTAAAACATCATGCACACGTCGACGCTTTACTTCTCTGTAATGCAAGGAATACAAAACAACGCACGACCGTATTTTAACATGTATTAATGTACAATTTTATGAGAGCGCGAAACTGTTGAGATTATCGTCACGAAGAAACACAATACATGCCAGTAAACATTAAAAAAAAGTCCTTAGCGCATTCTGTACCGATTTGTTTCATGTACTTCACAAAGTTCACCTTTAAAATCAACTTCGACCGTAAAATCGAGATCCCTATTATTCCTATTGTTGGGTTTCATCGAAAACACCCCGTAAATTTCTTCATTTTTCTTTACGATCATTGTCTCATCAAAATAAAACACCGTCTGCTTCCAATGTGTGTACGGCGCTTCGGGGGCTGTGCTGAACCCTAGCCTCTTGTGGCATTTCGTGAACTCAACATTGAAGAATGTCACGAGTGCCTGGATGTAATCATTCCTCCTGACTTGCAAATGGAACGGAGCCGTGAAGTCCAGGTCCGATTTCTGAACGACGTAAAGATCAACTTCCTTTACGAGACAGGCGTTCGTTACAACCTGCTTTGGGTCGACAACATCAACCAGAGGTTCGCTGATAGCAACCTTACGGATAGAGCTCATGTCGAATCCATAAACGTCATCCCACCAGTTGATTTTCTCATCTTTATACTGACGGTCTTCAATGCCCGTTATGAACAATGAACATCTATCAGGGAAAAGCAGTCCACCTTGTCTCAGCCACTTGTCCCTTGCGTAGAGAACTGTATCAAGCATGCTCTCGTAAAACAAGCAATACCCCATCCACTCGGAGATGATTATATCAACCTTCTCGATTCCTTCTGGTAACTCGACCTCTTCCACCTTTCCTTTGATGATTGTAATTGTATCACTCAAATGATTGGCATCAACGATCTTCTGGGCATATTCTACAATGTTTGAGCATTCAATAGCGACGACTTTAGCTGCACCTGCCTTCGCAGCGAACATGGATAAGATTCCAGTTCCACATCCTATATCTAGAACGGTTTTTCCTTTGAATAGGTGTTTGTTGTGGTACATTGAGTTCCGGTAGGTCATTGTACGAACTTCATCTTTCAACATTTCTTCGTGAATCCCGAAATGCGCGTACGAATCGAAATAGTAATCGCGTGAAGTCATTTCGTCCGCTGTAACTGGATCTTTTTCTGTTCCATTGACCATCTCTTTGATCGGGGAAGCGGGCGCTGTATCCATTTTTTCCATGCTGATACTTGTACTACACTTACTCTGTAAAATATTAAGTACTTTATTATTAATACAATGAATTATCGTTCGACCTTGATATTGAAATAATGTTAAACAATGAAATGTCACTTCTAAATAGTTAAAACATATGTATGATTACCTGATAATGATAAGTAATGTTAGTATGTGGTATTTTTATTAGATTTATTATAAAATTATTGAAAAAAACTAAAGTTTTTAATTAATAAATGCTAGACCACATGGTAGACGCGGGAATATTAAAAAATGGACGATTATAAAGGGCCTTCTAGGGACTTTTCATTTTACCCCTGAATCCTGAATATTATGTATATTCACATTGTAGGTATATTTAATTTATTGATTAATATTAAATACAAATAAAATAAAAATGTAAACATATTTATAGCAACTTACAGATGACAATTTTTCAATTTCCATGTCTGCGGTAGACACTGATGCCATTTGGAGACGTAATTATAAAACTACGTAGAAGTAAAATATTTCTTAAGAAAGCTTCAAAAAAAACACTCGCACTCACGTTTCCGTAGACTTATTTAACGAAATTATGTTGTTGAGACATGACCAAATATGTTGACGAAATATATTTTTATTTTATTATACAATTTTTATCGTAATAGTACTTCAAATTCTCCAAAAATAAAACACGGAAAACCCGGAAAGCCCGAAAATGTCCGTGAAATATGAAATGGAAAGGAAATGTCAAATATTACAGGAATACCAACATTAATAAATATATCCCCAATATATTTGTCGACTACTCACTGGAAATAAAATCATATGAAAAATATTTAGAGCGCAAATCACATTAATTTTTTTAATTATGTAGATTTATAATAATAACAAATACAAAAATGACATCTATTATAAAACTTCACGCTCTTTCTGGAGCTAAGGATGAGTCTCCACCTTGTTATCTACTTCAAATTGACGAAGTTAGAATACTCTTAGATTGTGGTTGGGATGAAAAATTCGATCCCGAATTTATAAAAGAACTAAGAAGGTTTGATTGAAACAACGAATTTCACTGGCAAACATAATTTCACACAAAATTTCTTCTTTCAGGCATGTACATTTAATCGATGCAGTTTTATTATCGTACCCTGATCCACAACACTTAGGCGCTCTACCTTATTTAGTAGGAAAATTGGGATTGAACTGTCCTATATATGCAACAATTCCAGTTTACAAGATGGGGCAGATGTTTATGTATGATTTGTACCAGTCACATCATAATATGAAAGATTTTGATCTGTTTACTCTCGATGACGTTGACGCTGCGTTTGATAAAGTGATTCAGTTAAAATATAACCAAAGTATAAATTTAAAAGGGAAGGGGTATGGTATAACAATAACACCTCTACCTGCCGGGCATATGATAGGGGGAACCATCTGGAAAGTGATGAAAGTCGGCGAAGAAGATATAATATACGCAAACGATTTTAACCACAAGAAAGAGCGGCACTTGAATGGTTTCGAGTTAGAAAAACTACAGCGTCCTTCATTACTTATCACTGATTCATTCAATGCGATGTATCAACAGGCTAGGCGGCGAGCTCGTGATGAAAAATTAATGAGTACGTATATGGAATATTACTTAGATTATTATTAACGTTAATAATTTTTTTTTTAGCAAATATTCTTCAGACCCTGCGTAATAACGGGAATGTTTTAATCTGTGTTGATACAGCCGGTCGAGTATTAGAGCTGGCACACATGTTAGACCAACTCTGGAGAAATAAGGAGTCCGGGTTGTTGGCATATTCTCTAGCTTTACTCAATAACGTCAGTTATAATGTTGTTGAGTTTGCTAAATCGCAGATCGAGTGGATGAGTGATAAGGTGCAATGGAACTTTGAGTTCTTATGCATATCATGTTAACTTATTATTAATTTTTGTTTTTTAGTTGATGAGAACGTTTGAAGGCGCAAGAAATAATCCTTTCCAGTTTAAACATTTACAGCTTTGCCACTCGATGGCAGAACTGGCAAAAGTATCAAGTCCTAAAGTCGTCCTTGCCAGTTCTCCGGACATGGAGTCAGGATTTTCAAGGGAACTTTTTCTACAATGGGCTGGAAACACCAACAATAGTATTATTATTACTTCAAGAACCTCGCCTGGAACACTAGCAAGGGACCTTGTAGAAAATGGAGGTAATAGAATAATTGAGCTTGAAGTACGCCGGAGAGTCAGGCTAGAAGGAGCAGAGCTAGAAGAACACAATCGTAAAGAGCGTGAGAAGAAAGAAGCCGAATTAGCTGAAGATGCAAACATGACAGATTCCGACGATGAAATTGAGATGTGCATTATATCGAGAGGTCGACACGATTACGTCATCAAATCTGAACATAAAACTCACAAGGGGTTCTTCAAATCTGTCAAGAAACAGAGCGTCATGTTCCCGTTTGTCGAAGACAAGATAAAGTGTGATGAGTATGGGGAAATAATCAAACCTGAGGATTATAAGATAGCTGACGTTGTGACGGACGTAACAGAGGAGACCAAAGACGTTGTTCCTGTCAAAGAAGAAGAGATTGTTGGTATGTAGAAATTAAAATTAATTTTTTTTTGGAAGTATAGTCTGTGTCAAAAGTCAAAAGTAACGTAAATCTCGAAGCATTGAACGGTCAAAATCAAATTATCAATTATTCACTCTAAATGCTTGTAAGAAAATCATTTTCATTTATACACTACATCAGCGGTTCTAAAAGTAGGGTCTGTGGACCCCTGAAACATGTTTGACAAATTAAAATACTTTTAATTTCCATTTATATTACTAGTGATTAATTAGTAGGTATCTAATGACCTTTGATTTTCTGTCAAGAGGGGGGGGGGTCTTTATTAAATAATTGTTCAAAAGGAGGATCCCTAGTCCACATAAGTTTAAGAACTGCTGCACTACATAAACAATATTAGTACTTATGTTTAAAACCTTATTTCGCATTTTAACTGTTATTTTAGCCAAATTTTTTGTTTGTTTTTATATAAAAATGACTTCCTAAATAAAAATAATAATGAAAATAATAAATAATGACTTCCTAAATGAAAATACTATTAAATAACACTATAAATATTATTAAATAACACTCTTTAGAACATATTATGTAATGAAAATAATAATATTAGTCGTTTACATGCTTAATAGTCCAGGAGCTGACGACAATTTTTCTGCCCCATCTGAGCACTAGGCAGACTTACGGAAAACGTTGTATGTGTTATGCGGCGTTTACACCGAAAAAAAAAAACAGAAACATCGTGTCTTTAAAATACTTCGTATTTAAAAATGTATAGGGTTTATTACTTTATTGTTAAAAAAAACACCGTGTTTCTGTTTTGTTTTTTCAGTGTAAACACCGCATTATACATCATCGAAAAAATAGTTCCCATTCTACGCATCTGCTTGTTTTTTTCGGTAATCTACAGACCAAAAATTACCATCCCTAAAAATTTTGTCAGTGCTCAATGGGGTAATTTAAAAACAAAATTATGTTTGAGCACATCTGCCCATTGTACTTTTTTTATTTAATTTTTCGTATACTAACTCCCTGAAATGATTTTATTAATACTCACATGGAGCAAAAATACACTTTTTCTTTAGATGTTCGCTAAAGGAATTACACCCCTTTATCCCAGGATGTGGTGGTTGAGTTGAAACCATAGACATAGAGCATGGACCGCGCATCTGACGCGAAAACAAAGTCATGTCAAAAGAAAGAGATAGAAAATGGTTTGGGATATGCATGTCGTTTTGTAAAATGTTGATGCTCTAATAATATACACGTTAACTGTCCTTGGTTAGGGCAATCTTTTGGGGTGAAATAAGCAGGTTAGTCTCTAAGATCGCCCTAACTAATGACAATTAACATGTATATTATTAGAACATCAACATTTTACAAAACGTAATTGTTCGGAGATTGAACCCCCGTTTTTAACCTAACTAAAATTAACCAACCTTCTTTCGCCTCAGTAGATTGCCTTAACCAAGGATAGTTAACGCGTTTATAAAGAGGCTATTATAGGCGCCGTTTTATAGAACAGTTAAACGACGCCAGCCGTTTAAAACGCGTTTGATTTACAATCTGGCTGATGTTAATTAGCCGTTTTATAAAATGGCGCCATTTTGAAAAAGAGCTAGCCGCTTTGTAAAGTGGCTAAAACCATTCGGCTGCGACATATACAACACAGAAATAAACGTATTCCGTAAGTCTGCTTAATACTTAGAAGTGGCAGAAAAATAAGTCATCAACTCTTGGACCATAAATGTACAAGAAATATATTATGACAGTTAACCTAATTGCCATCTGATTGATCCAATTCGAACTGTCGACGTGTTATGAAAATTACAAATTTAACTATCAATACCAAAGATTAACTTTGTAGCAAAACATCAAAAATTTTGGTTGATATTTTAGATACAATTAATTATTTATCGGTTAAATTAGATACATCCTTATATCGCGAATTGTATTTTGTTAAATGTAGCCGACGTTCCTGAAGTCCCTACGAAATGCATATCATCATTACGGCAAGTGAACGTATCAGCACAAGTACAATTCATAGACTTCGAAGGGCGGTCAGACGGCGAGTCTCTCGTAAAGATCCTCTCTCAACTAAAACCGAGATGCGTAATCGTAGTCCGGGGTTCTCCCGAATGCACAGAATTCATCGCGAACCACTGCAGAGAAAACGTCGGCACGAGAGTATTCGTCCCGAGCCGGGGCGACGTCGTCGACGCAACCACCGAGACCCACATATACCAGGTACGACTGACCGACTCACTCGTATCACAGCTGCAGTTCCAGAAGGGCAAAGACGGGGCTGAACTGACGTGGGTTGACGCTTCTATTTGCGTCCGGGATCCGATGATCGACGCGAAACCGGTGACGGCACTTGCGGAGGGAGCGGAGGACGTCGAAGAGCCGCCTGAGCCTATGGAAGAACAGCAGACGTTGACGCTCGAGCCTTTGACTATGACAGATCCGTTCCCGCCCCACGATACCGCGTTTATAAACGAACTGAAACTGTCTGATTTTAAACAGTTGCTGACTAAACAGAATATCATATCCGAGTTCAGCGAAGGGGTGCTTTGGTGTTGTGATGGGACGATTGCTTTAAGAAGGGTAAGTTTATTAGTAGATACGTTAATTTATCTTAATACTCACAAGGCGTTGTTTTATTTTGTTCTCAGGTCGATCAGGGGAGAATATTATTGGAAGGGGCGTTATCAGATGACTATTATAAAGTTAGAGATTTACTTTACAGCCAGTACGCTATTATTTAATATATTTTATAATACATACATTATTTTAATTATGAATAAATATCTTTTGGTAAATATGTTCTTATTATTGTATACCCTAGCAGGCTTGGAAGTGTGTTCTACTCTCGTCCTAACAAAATTTTCGCATATAATTTATAATTTTACATTTCCTGATAGAAAACATTACAGTCTCCATTTTTACTTAGTTTTATTTCGATTTGTTTTAAATTTTCTGTTATAAAAATATAAATAATGTTCAATTTGTCGATTTAATCCCTTTTTTACTCATGGCAACACGCTATGAGTCGTAGAACGTAATATTGATATTTATATACTAGCATTTCTACCTCCCATTTTCACTTGGTTATTTTTTATTTCTGGAGGTCTCTAGATTACCTAATTTGTCATTCTGATTTTATGTATCTTATAAACATTACGCTACATTAATGTAGAGTTAATTAAACTTTACAAAACTCATACATAATTTGTATGTGTCTCTTATAATTTTTATAACTTGCGCAGTTCATTTTTCACTGCTCAGTTGTTTTTAGTGATAGCGTGATAATATGTGCGCTATAGCACTTCATCAAAATTGGTCTGGTAATTTTCGAAATTATTTCTAACAAGAAAACGCACACACAATGATTGTAATAATAATTTTTTGTTTATATTTTATTTAAACATTTACAAATACATTTACATTTTTAAATAAATACTATTATTAAAAATAATGAAATATCATTTCCTTAAATTACGTATGAAGCTATAGCATATATTTTTCTGAACATCTGTGAAAAAAAAGTAAAATATGTAAAATGGCCCCCAAAATTAAATACATTTAGGAAATTATTTTTTAAATTTATTAATTGACAAAGGGTGCATTTCAAAATTATTACCTGCACTTAATAATACATACTTGTTACCATAGGTGGGCATTAACTCGTTAATCCGTTAATTCGTTAATTAACGAAGTTAACAAAATGGCTAACGGATTAACTTTTAAGTTAACTCAAAAAAATGTTAACGCTTTTGTTAACTTCCGTTAACTTTAGTCCGTTACATTGGTTGTTTGATAAAAAGTACATAAGAAAGTTGTCGAAATAGTAAAAAAAAGGTTTCCAAACTTTAACTTTCGTTAAATTTTCAAATTTTCGGTTAACTTTAACTTCCGTTACATTTTCGGAATTTTAACGGTTTAACGGTTAACGAAGTTGACTATTTTATTAACGGATTAATGATTAACGAAGTTAACTTTTCGATTAACAGTGCCCACCTATGCTTGTTACGCCACTGACTAGATGCATTTAATATTTAGCATGATAGAAGCATAGCGATACAAAATTAACTTACCAACAAAACGGATTATTTTTAATTAATTCAACATTTGGTTCTTCTTTGATCAAATTCTGTAAAGATTCTGGACCAATGCTAATGGGTAATGTTAGTACAACATTCTCAAAAAGACAAGGCATAAATAAAATAACCTAAATACAGAAAAAATTATTAAAAATATTAAACATTGTTCAAAATAATATATCACCAAATACCTGTATTATGTAACAGACGTCAGCGATTGTACATCTGTCGTAATTAAGGACGTGACAGTTGGCAGGAATGGTCAGAGTCTGGTACGACCTGTACTTCTTTCTCGGCTTCCTAATTTTAGCACGGTCGATCGAATTCAGAGCTATCCTTCTGCTGCAATTCGCTCTCAAAGTCACTACCTGAAAAAGTAAAATAAAATTTATCAAAACCTACACGTGGGTGTTGCCGCGCAACCCACTTGACACAACTAAAAAAATACCCTTACCAATCGATTTGTGAATCCTGAGTCAAACGAGATACATGAAACCATATATGAAAATTTTTGAGGGGGAGGGGTCATGACCGGAAAAATTCCTAAAATGGGCTAAACTAGAACCACCGACCTACCATTTAGCGAAAACCCGAGGTCTCTACCTAGAGACTTCGGTCAGGGGGTCGAGATCTCGCGGTGGAAAATCGAGCATATAAGCGCTACCACTTTGTGGGTTGCGCTAAAAATGATCATGATCTCATTTATAATCAAATTTTAACTTTACCTGGTACAGAAAGATATTGATTTTCCTTATGTAAAGCATTGACTTGTTTTGGAAGCGTATAAGAACCTTTATACTTTCGCCCGGACTGTATCCGGTTTTGTTTATTTCGGCCAATATAATTAACCCGCCTTTATTTGAACAGCACGCGGGCATTGCCTCTAATCTTTCTCTTTGGGGGTCCTGCAGCATTAAAACTGTATTATATTGTATCTCACATTTATAATTTTAAATAACATATCTCCTTACATATTATGTGATCCTGATACTTGTTTACATTAACGGTATAGAAATAAATACTAGTTACTAGTACGATAGGAGTGCAGCCTTAGTAGACCCTTTACACTTTACACACACACTAACTGTAAGGGGTCTAAAAGTTACTAATAAACACAAATATAAAAATGTAGGTAGTCTTTGACTGGGCCATTGAGTAAAACATATTTTTTTACTCAATGACTGGGCTCTGTTATAATATTTATTTTTGTTCAATTAGTGCAGCTTAAAAATTTCGTTAACCCATTAGTGCATGAAGTTTATTTTTTCAAAATTAAATGTTTTGATTTTATAAAACGTTTTATTTTAATGTTAAAAAAATGTTTTCTAGATAAAAAAAAATTAATTATTGTTAGATTAGCCAATACCGCATGTCCATTTAAATGGACTCTATGCATTGTGGGTACTTAACCCTCCGTTAGGCGCGCGGCATACATGCGTAGACCACTACTATAAAAACTGTAATAATAAAAATCACGTTGTATCTGAGCACGTGCCCTTTTGAGTAACTGTCGATTATGAATTCTTACATATTATCAGTTACTTAGTTGCAATTTTTTAGCCCGGTGTTTTAAGTTATAACGAATCAAAAACGGCTGGTCTACGCATGTATGTCGCGCGCCTAAGGGAACATCCATAAACCACGTAACGCCTTTTTCTAGAATTTTTTGGCCCCCCTCCCCCCATGTAACAAAATCCTTCAATTAGCTGGACCCTTCTCCCCCCTAAAAACGTTACGTGGTTTATGGACGTTCCCTAACGGTGTAACAATGTTTGTTGTTTCGATTTTTTATTTTCATCATTTTTGTAAGAAATAGTAGTTTTACTTTATGGGCGTGAATTATATTTTACTATTTTCGGAAATATAGACATGTTTGACAAAAAAAAACTTTGCAGGGGTGTACTTAAAGCTCCACAAAGAGTTTAGAATAATACCGAGTGTACGAGATTTTCATAATTACAGAACCCCACACCATTATAGGCATGAGCATCTACAGGGGGGGGGGGGGGGTATTGGGATACTTTACCCCCTGACATAGAGAAAATAGATGTAATATTCGATTCTATAATGTACTTGTGAAAAAATATATTTTATATTTTTGGGGGGGAGGGGGGCAGACCTAATTGATTGAAAATTTACAGATGGACATGACTATCCAAAATAGCTAAAAGTGAAAAAAATACCTAGTGCCCTTACTTTTTTGGTCAATCTGATAAGGTCTAGGTCATCAAGTCATCACCCCCCACCCCCTATATATTTTTTTTAGATTTTCCTGCATTTAGATAAAGTAATTATTTCGGACGTTGTAATATTCTTCTGATGAAGAGATAATCTGAAAAAAAAGTTTTTATAGTCACTATGCATAGTGTCCATTATAAGGGATGCAACTAAATAACGTATTTTTTGTAATAAAAGAAAAAGAAAAAAAAATATTTCATTGTTGAAAAATATTCTAGATAATCATATAAAACTAATAGCATTTACAAAAATCACAATATTTAATTGTATTATATTAAAAAAAAATACTAACCCCCCGTTTCGCGTAGAGTATAAATTGGGATCCATTTAATTGGCACTAGAACACTTCACAAATCAAAATGTACTTAACTACTGTAAAGGGTTTGTTTGTTGTCAATATAGGAACAACAATTACATACAAACAAGTCCAGACTTGCAAACGTGGCGATTAAAAAAAATAAAATCTAGACGTCCATTATAAGACACATTATGCACTAATGGGTTAAAATAATCCCTGGTACAAATATTCTAATTTTCACATATTATGTGATCCTGATACTTTTGTGTGTGATTAATATTTGTTTACCTGAAAGTCCGAATATTCTTCATTGATATTAACGACCGATATCAACTGAAATGGGCAGTATTCAGTAAAATCTTTTTCATCATTTTTTGAGACAGTCACTTGCACCATGTACCTTATTTGTAAGTATTTCGAGTTTAACGAGGAAGGAAATCCTTCCGGCAAAACGCAACAGAAGTCATATTTATTTTCTCCGGCTTCTATTGTAGTTTCATCTGAAAAAATTATACTCATATACAAAATTATTGATTTTAATTAATACAACTTTCAACATACTGATCCCGTCTCCCAAAAGATAGTAGCTCTTTATTTTATAACTTTCACATCCGTTGTATTCGATGTAGTAGCCGTTGTCAAATACGCTACCACCGCTCAATGTTTTTGGCTTGTAGAATGGGTTTTTCTCTCTCCATTCTACCACCCCATAACCCAGGATCATTAAATTTACTCCTACAAACAAGAAAACAAATATATCGATCAAATTCATAACGTACGAGAAATCGCAAAAAATTAATAAATCTAGAATTCATATATTTCCTCATTCCTATTATACTCCTTTCCATTGAAATTATTTATGTTAGATAAAAGATAAATTTTTATAGAACAAATGTCAAAATTAATTTGTCATATTTTTTTTTAATTAAATAATTGACTTACCTTTAATTCTTGTGGATTCATTCACTTTAACTACAACTGTCCCTTTAATTATTTCACTTCCATAATAAATAGCAGAGTCTTTTTCTAATGTTATCACAATACACCCCACCCCCATAATTTCAGTTAAAAACCAATTTGAAACAATTGACTTATTAATAAATGTCATTAATATAGTCAGATCCGGCCTTTGCAATCCCGGCGCCCCGGGCGAATTTTTCTTTGCCGCCCTCCCCAACAAAAAAAAACAGATGACTTTTTTTCGTTGTTACCTTTTCCGCGAAAAGGTTCACCTCCCCCTAAAGCCGGCACTGAATATAGTAACCTTCTAAATTAATATTATACAAATTAATATAAAAATAAAAGTTAACAATTAAATAAATTTAGAAAAAAAAACAAGCTTTTACATATAATAAACCTACATATGCACTAAAACAGGGCTGGCCAACCTGCGGCCCGCCGAGCTTTTTTGTGCGGCCCGCGACCACATTTCTTATCGAATTATTTTTTATATTGTTTATTTGCAAATATCGGGTATTTCAGAATGTTTGAAGTTTATATTTTTAAATAATAAGAGAAAGAAAACATTTATAAATAGACCTATTCTATACTATATGCTCTGTAGTGAAAAAGAATAAAATGTTTATTTATTTATTTTCATTTTTATGGTCTTTAAAACTAAAACGGAGGCTGGGATGACAGGGTGCAACTGTACTCTTTTGAACAAAAATATTTTTAACATCTGGAAACAATTTAGTAGACTGTTCTTGGAAGAATCCCTTTATAAAACATAGTTTTGTGATATTTTTCTGAGTATTTGAATCATTATTATTATTATTCGCAATGTTATTTTTTAAACAGTATTTTTTATATTGCATTTTCCCCTTTCTCTACTAATACTCGCTTCCCTCTCTATAGGGTGGGTGTGCAAAGTAACATTTGAAATATTATCATTTTCGTGTAGCTCTTCAATCTTGTAAGTCTATTTATGTGATAAATGCCAAGAAAAAATAATTGTTTTTCCATTTTAAAATTAGTATTAAAAAAGAACAACAATAAGATAGCTTAGTAGCTATTTTAGTTGAAGCAGTCGTAACTACTGAACTAAACAAAAAGTAAGTGCAATAAAATATTTTTTTTATTACTTTTAAAGACAATTGTGTTAAGAATTTATGAATTATGTATGAAAGTGGTATGTTTTTATAAATATAAACAATGTACATATAACGAACTTTTATATTCCAATAGTTACATATAAATCAACATTCACTCACGTCGCGTTTTATGTAACGTATAATAACAGTGGGGGGAGCAAAAATTTGAAATTACGCCACTGAATACAGGTGCTTTTATTTATTTTTAATATGTACATTTATTTATTTTTGGTGTTTAGAATGAATTCAAAAAAAAGAAAAATCGTGAACGAAAAAAGGAAATTTTGTGACCGTTGGGAAGACAATTATTTTTTCGTTATCCAAAACTCAAAATTAACATGTTTAATTTGTAAAGAAACAGTAGCTGCTTTTAAAGAGTTCAATGTAAAAAGACATCATGAAACAAAGCACGGTGAATACTTGAAATTTGACGTGGAAGTGAAAAAGTTTAAGCTGATCAGTCTTAAATCGCAGTTAAAAGCGCAACAAAGTATGTTTATGTCATCATTACAACAACCCTCCAGTATTGTGAAAGCAAGTTATTCTGTGGCATGGTTGATTGCAAAAAGAATGAAGTCGTTTTCGGATGGGGAATTAGTGAAAGACTGTGTTCAAGCCATTGTAAAAGATATTTTACCCGATAAAAGTAAATTATTTTCAAGCATAAGTCTGTCACGTCAAACAATATGTCGTCACATTAATGATATTTCAGAAGAAATAGTTGTGAATTTACGTAACAATATTAAAGATTTCAAAGCGTATTCTTTAGCGTTCGACGAAAGCACGGATATTTCAGACACTTCACAGCTTGCAGTATTTATACGTGGTGTTAATGAAACGTTTCAAGTTACACACGAATTGTTGAATCTCGTAAGCTTGAAAGATACTACAAAAGGTGAAGATGTTTTTCAAGCCATAAAAATATGTTTATCCGATAATGGTTTAAATTTAGAGGCGCTTTCCGGATTAACAACAGACGGAGCGCCGGCTATGATTGGAAAAAATAAAGGGGCTGTAAAGTTGATTGTTAATGAGTTGGAGGCAAAAACCAATAAAACTAGTGATATATACAGGATGTCTTAATACCAGGGGACACCATGGGGATCTCGGAAACTATGAGAGATAGAGATTCGGTTAAATGAGAGAAAAGTTACCTTTAAGAGGGAACAGTTCATTGGTGCATTTACATTTTACAAAATTTTCATAGCTTACTAGATATTAGCCAAAAACCATTTTACTCCGAAATCTTTCATCGTGAATATTTCTTAAGCGACTTGAAATTTAAAAAAATGTTTCAAATAAATGCTGTAGGGTTTAGTATTGTCTATTTAAAAATATTTTTTTAATTTCCGGAAATCTCATTGTTTTTGAGATATGACACTAACTTATGTTTTCTTAAATAGAAGCAATATGAAATTTTGTAATTTTTGAATAGAAGATTTTATTACCTTTTGAATGATATGCAACTTAATATACTTATTTTTCAAAATATCTCAAAAAATGACCAAAAAGTATTTTTTATTTATTTAATACACAATACCAAACAAAGATGGCTATGGCAGTCAACAATAAAATTAAAAAACAACTGAAAATTTATTTATAAACTAACATAGCATTAATTAGCTATTGTATTTAAAAAAAAGACATATTTTTATTTATTTAATACACAATATTAGCCAAAGATAGCTGGGACTATCAACAATATTTAAAAAAAAATAAAAAATAAAAACAATTGAAAATTTACTTATAGGCTATTTTTATTAATTAATTAAAGAAAACGGTAAAAACAGCATCTTTTTATTTATTTAATATACAATAACAATATTTATGACCGAGGAGAATGTACCTGTTCCTGAATTAAGAAATCCAGAATGGTTGCAAGACTTATGTTTTTTTGTAGATATCACAGAAAAATTGAATCAGCTTAATAGGGAGTTGCAGGGTCAGGATAATTTAATTACTGATGCTTACAATATTATTAAAGCGTTCCAAATGAAACTAGTATTGTTTGAGAGCCAACTAAAAAATAATGATGCAAAACATTTCCCATTATTAAATGCATGTATTTCAACACACAAGATTTTTGCTGATGAAATAAAAAAACTTATATTGTCATTTGATTGTCGTTTTCCAGAACTAGTTAAATATGAGAAAGCGTTTGAAATGTTTAGCTCACCGTTTAATGTTGATGTTTCCACTGTTTCGGAATCGTTACAAATAGAACTAATCGACTTACAATGTAATATGAATTAAAAAATATATACCACACGATTCCAAAAATAGAATTTTTTAATAAATACATAACACTAAAAAAATTTCCTCGTATCAGATATTTTGCCCAAAAAATTGTAAGTGCTTTTGGATCTACATATGTATGCGAAACTTTTTTTTCTAAAATGAAATTTAATAAAAACAAAAATAGAGCGTCAATAACCGACGTTAATCTGGAAAACCAGTTAAGACGTGCAACATCTAATTTTGAATTAGATTTAGAAAAATTAAGCAAACGCAAAGAAATACAAATTTCACACTGAATTAAACATCATTGATATTTAAAATTTATTATTAAATATATATTATATTATTAATTTTATTATTTATTTATAATTTATATAACTAAATTAATAATTTTAATTGTTCAAACTATTTTTTTATAATAAGAATATGTCATATTTTCGTAAATAAACAAACTCATTACGTGTTAAAAGTTAATTAGTATTTTAAATACTTGAATCCATACTTTTTTATTGTTTTTTTTTCAGATTTACAGTGATCGAACACTTGCTTTCTACCCTTGCATTAAAAAATATGTATAAAAGCGATTAGAAAAAAAATTAATAAGTCAAAATTCGTTATATTAATATAGAACTTTGACAACTATTCATATTTATGTGCGGCCCGCGGAAAATTTTGGGTCACCAATGCGGCCCGTGGTGCAGTTTGGGTTGGCCAGGCCTGCACTAAAAAGTAAAAAATAAGTTGTTTTTTTCAGAAAGTCTTCCAGAATTCGTATGACTAAAAAAGCTTGTAGCGTTCATTTAATATTTAATGTGTGTAACCAAGCTAGTGTAATTTGATCCTTATTCTTATCAATATCTATAAAAGAGTTTGTCCTTAACCACTCACTCACTCATTCACTCACTCACTCACTCACTCATATATCAACGTACAGCCCAAACCCCTGGACCTAGAAACGTGAAATTTCGTAGGTATCTTCCTTTTATGATGTAAGCACCCACTAAGAAAGGATTTTTCGAAATTCAACCCCTACGGGGTTAAAATAGGGTGTCAAAATTTACATTAAAAAATATTTTTTTTGTTCGCGTGCATTTTATTGAAACTTATCGAACATACTCTACAATATAAATAATGAAACAATTATTTCAGCATTCCCAAAATTTAACCCCTAAGGCAGTGGCTCCCAACCTTTTTGTACCTAAGAGCACATTCTAGAATACCGGTCGGGCACTTATTTTTTCAAGGTGCTCGCATCAAAATCGCGATTTTGATTTAGGCACTCAGGCGTTTCTCATGCCTAAACTAAAAAAGTCAGACATATGCTCTCGTTGACTTTTTGATGGACAATTTTGTAATCTACAAAAAGGTTCAGAGGCATTTTTTCATATATTTCTTAGTTCCTACGTAAGCTGTGACTGGTAAAAAATGCTATTCTTAAAACTTTGATCATTGTTTATATATTGTTGAACCAATTTGTGCAATGTTTAATGTAAGCACAAATGTTTTTTACTAACAAATTTGCATCAACAAAATATTTTTAATTTATCATTAGAATTAATGAAAGTGATTTTTGTAAATGCATACAGCCAGAAAAATATTAAATTGTTTTTTCTGGCTAAATAAAAAATAAATTACATAACATGTTATTGAAAACTTAGTTTTTTTTATCGTTCACAGTCAGCGGTAGGCAAACGTAAAACGGTTGGCGGGCACAATGGTGCCCGCGGGCATAGGGTTGGAGACCACTGCCCTAAGGTGTTAGAGAGATGGAAAAATTTGTAAAATATATTTTTTTTGTATTCACCGAATGAAACATGGCACAAGTAGGTACTATACAAGACATATATCAGTTACGAAAATTTAACCCCTATGGGAATGGGGGGGGGGGGGATAAAATTTTGATATATTTATCTTCATAATTGTTGATGCTATTAAAGTTAATTCGGACAAATAAATATTCAATTAAAACTAAAGTTCGATATTCAAGCCCTAATAGCATGGGGCGGGGACGAGGATGGATTTAGATATATTTATATTATATTATATATATTTATATTATATTATATATATTTATATTATATTATATTATATTATATTATATTATATTATATTATATTATATTATATTATATTATATTATATTATATTATATTATATTATATTATATTATATATTGCTTTACTTATAAAGGTAAATTCGGGCAAAATAGTCATCTATTAAAATAAAAATTTCGACATTCAACCCCTAATTACGGGGGTAGACAGGGTCTGTGTTTTTGATATGTTTATCTGTATAGCTGCTTACGTTATAATGGTGGAGTCGGGCAAAATAATCTGCAATAAAAAAATTTGATATTCGACCCCTAATGGCGAGGGTAGACGGGTTTAGTTTTTTCAATTTTCAACTAAAATCCGAGATATTTACGTTTTTTATAGGTAATGTATAAAAATCAATATAAAAAAATATGTCATTCCCTATGTATGGAGGGTTCTAATTAGTTTCGAAGTTTACGCGAGCGAAGCCGCGGGATCTCGCTAGTGTTTTTATAAATCAAAAATAGCGCCTACAGGCAAATTCAAAAAAACAAAAAAAATGTATTCCATGTCGTGTCTTAACGATATCAAGTCGTATTTTATTTCATAAAACTACACTTCAAAGCAAAGGAAATGAAAAAAAAATTCGGTGGTGCCTCAATTTTTCGCAGAATTATAAACATTTGAAAAATATCATTCGACAATTTTCAAAAATTTTCAAGTCCCCATTACTTCTAGGGGAGTCATGATAAAAATCTAAAAAAAATCATGGAAGCTACTCTGGATAGATACTAAATGATACCAAAAAATCAGGAGAATAAAAAATAGTCGGGATCACGACTTCAGTGATTTGGCCTGGAATGCCCCATATACAGGTGGGCCCACTTGGACTGACTGATTTAAAATGCATATAACTTTCGTATTTAAAATTTTTTTTATTATGTTTTTAGGGTTCCGAAGAAACCCTATTAATCTCACTTTGTCGTCTGTCCGTCCGTCCTTTTCACTCAAAGCTCAATAGCTCGTAAACTATATAAGCTAGAACTTTGGAATTTTTACTGAATATGTAAAATGACACCCTCTAGTAAAATATGTACAAATATTTTGGAAAAATATTTTTTTAGGGGGGGTGCTAAGAAGCTAAAGACAGTAAAAAAAAATATTTTTTTTTATACCAAGGCAAGTGGCACATCAAAATGTGTAACCAAGCTAGTGTAATTTGATCCTTATTCTTATTTTTTTATAAACCAAAAATGGCGCCTACAGGGGGCTTTAAAGCAAATTAAAAAAAAACAAAAAAAATGTATTCCAAGTCGTGTGGGATGTCAAAATGTAGATCTCAGTGAGTAGAATATGACACTATTTTTTATTTTTTTTAAATTAAAAATGGCGCCTACAGGGGTCTCCAAGCAATAATTTTGTCTGTCCCCCTCCCTCTAACTCGGTAACTACTGGCTCGAAAAATCTGAAAAAAATTAGGTAATGAGGATTTGGTGAGACTACCAACGACAAATACCAAAGTCACCAATATCATTTCAAATTTTGGAGAAAAAGGGAGGGGTGTCATATATTTTTTTTTTTATCTGGGTATGTGGGGTGTCAAAATATAGATCTCAGTGTGTAGAATATGACACTATTTTTTATTTTTTTCCAAATTAAAAATGGCGCCTACAGGGGGCTCCAAGCAAAAATTTTGTCTGTCCCCCTCCCTCTAACTCGGTAACTACTGGCTCGAAAAATCTGAAAAAAATTAGGTAATGAGGATTTGGTGAGGCTACCAACGACAAATACTAAAGTCACCAATATAATTTCAAATTTTGGAAAAAAGGAGGGGTGTCATACATTTTTTTATTTTTATTTTTTTATCGGGGCATGTGGGGTGTCGAAATGTAGATCTCAGGGAGTAGAATATGACACTATTTTTTATTTTTTTTTCTAAATTAAAAATAGCGCCTGCAGGGGGCTTCAAGTAAACAAAAATTTGTCCACCCCCTCTCTAGCTCGGTAAATACTGACTCAAAAAATCTGAAAAAAAATGGTAATGGGGTTTTTATAATACTAGTAACGACAAATACTTAAATCAACAATATCATTTCAAATTTAAAAAAAATTGGAAGGGGCGTCATGGAATTTTTTTTATTTTCATATCTAGGCTTGTGGGGTGTCAAAATGTAGATCTGAATTAATAGAATATGATCCTATTTTTTATATTTATTTTTAACTCAAATATGCACCTGTAAATGCCTCTAAATAGTCCACGTAGTATATACTTCGGAACCCTTATGGCATACACTGGTGTATGTCTTAACAATTTTTTTTTATATGAAGTAAAAAAAAAATTGTTTCTCATTGAAAATTTAATTTTATATCGTAAATCTTTAGATATAAACTGCATTTAATGTATAACTAAAAAAGCTGCAATGGGTGCCATGGGACTTTCTTATACGTAACTAGCCATAGGACCCGGTGTTACCCGGGGATATTAAATTAAACTATATTTAACATAAAACCATCCTATACAGGGTGTTTGATTCGGCGATACGAATATTTTGAAGGAAGGTAGAATGAATCATTTGGATGTGATTTAAGCAAATATACCTATATACAGAGTGCTACAGTTTTTTTATATCGGCCTTTTTAGTAAATTTTTGAGAAAATCCAGATTTGTAGATATTAATGGCGAAAGTTCAAAAGTTAAAGAGCCCATATTTTTCAAACAAGATTTTTATATTACTTAAATGTCTATGCTACACATTTAGATCAAAATAAAATTTATGAATAACAAAAACAAAGAATGGCTGCAGGTTAACATTTGAAAATTTATAAAACTTTAATAAAATAATTTCTTTAAAAAATTATTTTATAAAATCTTACACACTTACAGATGTTCAAATGGTCTTAAAAACTGCTCTATTTCATACCTTTTCGAAAAACCTACCGTATTATCTACATGAACGGGCTACTTTTGTGAAAAAAACATACATTTATCTGAGAATAAGTAAGATTTTTACATTTTTCCAGTGAGTTGATCCTAGTGTGCTTAATTTACCAAAATTAACCAAAAACCGAAAAAAAATCGTCATTAGTCTGAAGGGTCATCATTTTCAAGCATTTGTACTGGAGTAAGTGTTACTCTGTCCAATGAGTATAAAAAAAATGTTTGAAAAGTACCCGCATCATGTTTTTTTACGACTTATTAAGATTAGCATACTTGGATCAACTCACTGGAAAAATGTAAAAATCTTACTTATTTTCACATAAATGTATGTTTTTTTCACAAAAATAGCCCGTTCATGTAGGTAATACGGTAGGTTTTTCGAAAGGATATTAAATAGAGCAGTTCTTAAAATTATTTGAAGATCTGTAAGTGCGCTAGATTTTATAAAATAATTTTTTAAAGAATTAATTTTATCCAAGTTTTAAAAGTTTTCAAATGTTAACCTGCAGCCATTTTTTGTTTTTGTTATTCATCAATTTTATTTTGATCTGATAGTATAGCATAGACATTTAAGTAATATAAAAATCATGTTTGAAAAATGTGGGCACTCTAACATTTGAAGTATTGCCGTTAACATGTATAAATCTGGGTTTTTTCAAAAATGTACTAAAAAGACCGATATAAAAAAACTGTAGCACTTTGTATATAGGTATATTTGCTTAAATCACTTCCAAATGACTCATTCTACCTTCCTTCAAAATATTCGTATCGCCGAACCAAACACCCTGTATATTTTTTTAGTTAAAATTTCTATTTTTGAAAATAATTATTTCCAGGTTTGAGGAATAACTGGAAAAACAATCGGTGACAGAAGTATTAATATGTACTTTAGATTTTGTAAAAAAGTTAAAAATGTCACAAATTATTGCTAGAGTCGTTGACTTACATAGCTAAATTTCCCTCCATTAAATTATAAAATTCCGGGCCATACAACAATATTTCGATGTGTGGCTACAATCTTGCCGGCTATATTGCAGCCACACATTTCAGTAAAATATGGCCCGTCTAAATGTACCTTTACAATGTGTAAAAAAGGATGAGGCTATTTGCACATACAGTATGTATGTACAATACAAATACAAATTACATACTGTAAGTGCAAATAGCCACTTTTGTAAAAAAATATAATTATGCATTGTCAGCGTTAACCTTTTCACTGCGCAATACGCTTTGAGATTTTGTGATCGCTTTGTGCACGTATTTCGATGATTGCAAGTTTATTCGTGAAAAGCAGTTACCAGTTTTCGGTCCCATGTATATTCAGTTTATTTTATAATAAAAATGTGTATAACCTGTGTATAACGTGACTTAAAAGTACGTAAACACAGGGCAAATAGTCGTATTAAGCGTATGGGACACATTTTATTTTATGAATATATACAATTTGAGCAGCGAAAGGTCCTCTCAAACCAGAGCGTTACAGGTAGCGATAATGATACTGCGATATTTATTAACTTAAGAGATATTTCGGTACTGCAGCGATATAATTAAATATTGACTACCGTGTACCGTAAACCGTCTACAAATATATGCATAGAAATGTTGATAGATTTGGTGAAATTCTATTCAATTTATTTGATCTGAATAATTCTGATTATAAAGAAGTCAGAATGAAACATTAAATATGACAGGAAATAAGAAAAGCAATTGTTTACCAACTTTGCAATATAACCATTCGGCTTGGATTCATGAAAAATACATTTTTTTTTTAAATTACTGTTCGCGTTCATATCAGGTTCCATTTACCTACTACCATTTCGTTAATTGTTTTACATTAACGCTAACTGTTGAAATAAAATATCAACTGATTTGTCAGTATTATCACTCCAGTTTGAATGAAGACGGTATCTCGTTATCGCACTACAGCTACCACTCTTCCTGTGCCGTTTAAGCATGTTCGGAGTGTATTTATTTAGAAAATTTGGTACTAATGGACAAAAAATATATAGAAACGTATTAGTGTTTCAAACGCTAATGTCTAATATCAAAGTTACCCGATCATACAGTAGATACTGTCGCCAACCTCTTATACTTGAGCATTTTTTTACTCTGTAATCGGAAAACTTGTTATTGTTTTTAATTATTAATAACATGCACACAAACGTGTCAAATTTTCCCATTCTCTATCCATATAGTGTATACGTCAGTGTATTTTAAACGAAATAAAAATTCAGAAGGTGGTAAACAATCATACAATAATGAGATTAGGAGTCGGACAATAATGATGAACAGCCAGTCACTATGTTCCATCATGTATTCATAAATTAAAAATATTCCAAATAAGTACTACAAAAATCTTTAGTTGCAGGAAGATTAACCTGAGCGCAAACCAAAGGTAAAATTAAATCCAATATCTAATAGGTACATATTGTATTATACATACTAAGGTGACCAAACATACTTCTTTAGGGAGTTTTGAACTCCTTTTTAGTGGACAGTACTTAAACTGCACTCCCAAACTACTCCTTTTCGTGATGTTATACCCCTTTCTACTTCCAAAAACATATAAACTACAACGGTTACTAATATTTCATATTATTTAAAATAAAATTAGAAAAAAAAACTTTTTTAAAAAACAAGCTTTTACATATAATAAACCTACATATGCACTAAAAAGTAAAAAATAAGTTTTTTTTTCACAAAGTCTTCCAGAATTCGTATGACTAAAAAAGCTTGTGGCGTTCATTTAATATTTAATGTAATATTTAGAAATATAAAAAATGTCGAAAATATCAATATAGGAAAAATACTATGGCTAGGCCATAAAATGCACACCCCTTTAACATAAAAAAATGTATTAACTTATAATATCAAATAAATACGGTACAGGTACAATATAATTGGTGAAACTTAAAAGGATGTTTGAAAAAAAGATTGGAGGTAATTAATATTATATAAATATATAATATGAAGTTTATCACTCATTAAGATTTTTTAGAAAATCAACAATGAATCTTGATATCAATCGATTATTACTTTTTTTTATTTAAATTTAAAATGTATTGTAATAAAACAACAATCATTTTAATTTACAATTTTTATATAACATATTTTTTTTGTAAAATGTATAAAGTAAATAAATTAATTAATATCTAATAATAATTAAAAAGATAAATACATCCACATATTGCAGCGATAACAGCTGTGTTCACCTGATGTCTAGCATTTAAAATGAAACAACAATGTAACGTTTATAGGTTATATGACGTATATATTTGTTTTAAAAATGCAAACTTACCAGATTTTATCTTGATTAAAAAGATTGATTGGCTTTGAATAAAATAATTAAAATACAGCACGTATCGATGTACAATGTACATTGTACATGTATTTATATATTAATTAACACAATATAATAATTATGGAATTTGAAGTGACATATGAAGAAATAGCGCCTACTACTATTAATAAATTATAAATAGCAACTACTCTATTTGTAAACAAATTTCTTGTCAAAATATGAATTTTTGTTTAAATAAACTGCAAATTTCGTTACTTCTAGTTATCCAATTTTGTTGAGTTTTAATAGGGTTCTATTCTGATAATAGATGAAGTGAATTCAAAAGGATTGGTGCAAATTTATTTCGAATTGTAGCCTGTAGTTCGGCGTTTCTATCAAAAAAGCGGGTTAAATCGACAAATTGAACTTTATTTATATTTTTATAACAGAAAATTAAAACCGATCGATATTAAACTAAGCAAAAATGGAGACTGTAATGTTTTCTATCAGAAAATGTAAAAATGTAAGTGAGATACTGAAGAAATTTAAGATATAATACTCATTTTATCAATTTATATACGAAAAAAATTTTTAGGACGAGAGTAGAACACACTTCCAAGCAGAGCCTGCTTGGGGTGTGCAATACATTTTCTACTACAAATTAATATTTTCAAATCTTCCATTAAATTGCATTAATATTAGGATGTGGCTATTTGCACATACACTATGTGCAAGCAATTGGCTATTCGAACATACACTATGTGCAAGCAATTGGCTATTCGAACATACACTATGTGCAAGCAATTGGCTATTTGCACATACTGAATGATCTGAATGTGAACCGAAACCCCTAAATCTAGAAACGTGAAATTTCAGGGGTGTATTTATTTTATGTCGTAAATACCCACAAAGGAAATATTTTTCGAATTTCAGCCCCTTTTTGTATGGGAAAAATATTTTTTCGATGGATTTACTTGAAACTTAAAATACACACTCTACATTATCAATAATGAAACATGTATTTCAGCATATCCTAAAATTCAACCCCTGAGGGGTTGCAAGGGGGTGTTAATTTTATTAAATTGAGGTAAATACGGACAAAGAAAGTAATCTATACTAATATTATAAATGCGAAAGTGTGTCTGTCTGTCTGTTTGTTTGTTACCTTTTCACGGCTAAACCGATCTTGATGAAATTTGGCAGGGAGATAGCTTACATCCTGAGAAAGGACATAGGCTATTTCGAATCTCAAAAATTCATCCCCTAAGAAATTGCAAGGGGGTGGCAATATTTGTATAGGAAATATTTCACCCCCTGTCACATATTAAGGGTTGTAATTATTTTCATTCGATCCGGCGGGAAAAATACTACGGGAGTGAGGGGTTTTAGGGGGAAAAACAACCCCCTATCTCCCATAGGAACCGAGATATTTACGATTTTGTAAAATAAATGAAAACCAAAATAAAAGAAAATATATATATTTCACCCACTTTCACATATAAAGGGTTGTAATGAGTTTCATTCGATCTGGCGGGAAAATACCACGGGGTAGGGGTTATAAGGGAGATACAACAACTCTTCATATGTGGAAGGGGGTGAAATATATATATTTTCTTTTATTTTGGTTTTCATTCATTTTACAAAATCGTAAATATCTCGGTTCCTATGGGAGTTAGGGGGTTGTTTTTCCCCCTAAAACCCCTCACTCCCGTAGTATTTTTCCCGCCGGATCGAATGAAAATAATTACAACCCTTAATATGTGACAGGGGGTGAAATATTTCCTATACAAATATTTCCACCCCCTTGCAATTTCTTAGGGGATGAATTTTTGAGATTCGAAATAGCCTATGTCCTTTCTCAGGATGTAAGCTATCTCCCTGCCAAATTTCATCAAGATCGGTTCAGCGTCTCAACTCTAAATAACTGTTTAGTTTAATTTAGTATTATCCGTGAGTAGATCATACGCAGAACGGTTACGAGTGTTATTTGTGACGCGACTCATCGATGTTTAAACAAAAACAATTACCTTTTTTTGCTGTGATGCTCAAAACATTTCCCTATAGTGTGTCTGACAGTCTCATTGCTGTCACAACCGTAATGCTTGGTTTTTTACGATAAAAAAACACTACATTGACTAGATTAATGTTCCAAAACAATACTCATTGGTGTTTCGTTTTCTCAGTGTACAAAAATCTGTATTATTTACATAACTGAACTTAATGTATTTTCACTAACCTAAATTCCACGCGAGCGAAGTCGCGAGTAGCAGCTAGTATTCAATAAAAATACAAATTTCAAAATTCTACCTCTAATGGCGGGGGTAGACAGGGGTGGGTTTTTGCTATTCTTATCTACGGTCCGTGATATTGAATAAATAATTTTAATAAATAATTTTAATAAATAATTTAAATAATAAATTAATATTATTAAATAATAATAATTTTATATTTCACCCCCCCCCCCCCCCCCGGTCACGTGATATTTTTTTATTCATTACACAAAATCGCAAATACCTCGTTTCCCATGCGAGATAGGGGATTGTTTTTCCCCCTAAAACCCCCACTCCCGTAGTATTTTTCCCGCCGAATCGAATGAAAATAATTATAACTCTTCATATGTGACAGGGGGTGAAATATTAATAATCAAATTTAATTTTTTTCCCATACAAACATTTTCACCCCCTGCCAATTCCTTAGGGGATGCATTTTTGGAATTTAAAGTAGCCTATGTCCTTACTCAGGATGCAAGGTTTCTTTCTACAAAATTTCATCAAGATCGGTACAGCAGTTTAGCCGTGAAAAGGTAACAAACAAACAAACAAACAAACAAACAAACAGACAGACAGACACACTTTCGCATTTATAATATTAGTATATAGATTACTTTCTTTGTCCGTATTTACCTCAATATCATAAACAGTTATGTAGATTAATATTCCAAAAGGCTGTAGCCGGGTAAGCATGCAAAATCGGCCTTTGCATGGATTTGGCTGATTATTTTTTTGAAAGTCACATTCTATGTAACATTCAACCTGACCAAATATTAGCTTCCAAAAATTTGTAGTTTTCGAAAAAAAAAATTTATTTTGATTTTCAAAAAAAAATTATTTTTTTATAATCCATCAATCGAATTTGATGGTGCTTGTGATATATTATAGAGGTACTTATGACTCATCAGAGGTAATTTTATTATGGTCCTCTGTACATAGTAAACCAGAAAAAAAAATTAATAAAATTAAAAAAATTAAAAAACACTATGTTGTACTCGGGGGGCAATCACCATTTTTTTATAAAATATACCTTGTACGTACCCAAACAACATATCAAAATCCCAAACTGATATGAAGGGTATAACATACTCGTATAAATTCGCATATGGTCGTATTGGCGCGGCGCGCGCGTGACGCGGGTGGACTTTATGGAGTGCAAGTGTCTTAATACTTTTAAAACATCTCTAATTTGTTGCTAAACAACAGGGCTGAACTAGCCTGGAGAGATCCGGGGAATTTGAAGGGGCCCATGGCCTGACAAAGATAAAATATAGAGGCCGTAGCCGGGAATGTATGGGAATCGCCATTGAATCAATTATGCTAATTTTTTCTCATAGGTTGCTTTTTAAGAAACATAAAATCGCCCTAATTGTATTTGTGCTTCAAAATTTTTATGTTTACTAAGAACATTTTCATTTTGAAAAAAAAAATCCTATCTATAACTTATTATACAAGAAGAGTCGTTAGTTCGCAGCGGAAATGGGATTTATTGCTACTAAAGACGATTATAACATTTCAAAAGCGATCTGAGGCGATTTTATGTTTCTAAAAAGCAAACTATGAGAAAAAATTAGCATAATTGATTCAATGGCGGTTCCCATACATTCCCGGCTACGGCCTCTATATTTTATCTTTGTCAGGCCATGGGCCCCTTCAAATTCCCCGGATCTCTCCAGGCTAGTTCAGCCCTGTTGTTTAGCAAAAAATAAGAGATGTTTTAAAAGTATTAAGACACTTGCACTCCATAAAGTCCACCCGCGTCACGCGCGCGCCCCGCCAATACGACCATATGCGAATTTATACGAGTATGTTATACCCTTCATATCAGTTTGGGATTTTGATATGTTGTTTGGGTACGTACAAGGTATATTTTATAAAAAAATGGTGATTGCCCCCCGAGTACAACATAGTGTTTTTTAATTTTTTAAATTTTATTAATTTTTTTTTCTGGTTTACTATGTACAGAGGACCATAATAAAATTACCTCTGATGAGTCATAAGTACCTCTATAATATATCACAAGCACCATCAAATTCGATTGATGGATTATAAAAAAATATTTTTTTTTTGAAAATCAAAATAAATTTTTTTTTCGAAAACTACAAATTTTTGGAAGCTAATATTTGGTCAGGTTGAATGTTACATAGAATGTGACTTTCAAAAAAATAATCAGCCAAATCCATGCAAAGGCCGATTTTGCATGCTTACCCGGCTACAGCCTTTAATAAAATTAACACCCCCTTGCAACACCTCAGGGGTTGAATTTTAGGATATGCTGAAATACATGTTTCATTATTGGTAATGTAGAGTGTGTATTTTAAGTTTCAAGTAAATCCATCGAAAAAATATTTTTCCCATACAAAAATTTACACCCTCTTTTACCCCCGTAGGGGCTGAAATTCGAAAAATATTTCCTTTGTGGGTATTTACGACATAAAATAAATACACCCCTGACATTTCACGTTTCTAGATTTAGGGGTTTCGGTTCACATTCAGATCATTCAGTATGTGCAAATAGCCAATTGCTTGCACATAGTGTATGTTCGAATAGCCAATTGCTTGCACATAGTGTATGTTCGAATAGCCAATTGCTTGCACATAGTGTATGTGCAAATAGCCACATCCTTAATATTATGTTAAAATGCATATATGTATGTATAATGTATATACATTATACATATATGTATACGTTAATAATTCAAATAGGACAAAGTACCTTCTGCTAGTTTAATTTAGTATTTTAAATTCCTGGTTAATTTATCGCACATGAAAGAAATATTTAGTAATCTAGATTCAAGATAGGAAAAAAAGTGTTAAGAGTATTTTATGTACCTTAAATTTTTATTTCAAAATATTACATGAAATATTTGGAATTCTAGATTCAAAATAGAATTAAGGGCTAAGAGTTTCTCAACGGAAAAACTACATTAGCTACTTTCAATGAATATTTCGTAATATTCCATAAAATTCCATATATTATGTACATAATTTATATCAAATATAATATAAAATATTATATCCTGTGAATATTTTGAAATTATATTCAACATAAAGGAAATACTACCTTATCATCTTTCAATTAATATTTTTAAATTGTACATTAAATTCCTGGATAATTTGATATAAACTACAGGAATATTTTGGCTTCAAGATTTATCATGTGAAAAAGGGCTAAGAAATACCGAAAAGAAATACTACCTTATCTATTTTATAAATTAATATTTCAAAACATTAACATACATTGAGTTTCAGGTTTATTTAGTATCAACATTACATTAATATTTGATCTACTATAGATTTTTCCAATATTGATATTTTCGACATTTTTTATATTTCTAAATATTACATTAAATATTAAATGAACGCCACAAGCTTTTTTAGTCATACGAATTCTGGAAGACTTTGTGAAAAAAAAACTTATTTTTTACTTTTTAGTGCATATGTAGGTTTATTATATGTAAAAGCTTGTTTTTTAAAAAAGTTTTTTTTTTTCTAATTTTATTTTATCCATTTTTAGTCAAAAGTTATTTATTTATTTATTATATTATATTCATTGCATCATAAGACCAGGCCCAGATAGAGGGGGGGGGGGGGCTAGGAGGGCCATATGTCCCGGGTCCTGGTATCAGGGGCCTCGGCGTCCTGAAAATTATTTATATTTTACATTTTTACATTTTTTGATACTAATACTATTTTTAATAGAGATTATTTAAAAAACATAAATATACTACAAAAAAAACACACCTTGTAGAAAAAGTACTTAAAAAAACCTCACGGTTTTTAATACTAAATAATATCAGGAAGATATAAGAATTTTACTAGTACGAAAGTTGTTTGGAATGTCCTTACGCTCGGGCGAAGGGGGGGGGGGGGGGGGGGGGGGGGGGGGGGCTCAAAATGTGGGCTGGCCCAAACCCCGTTGAAGCTCTCTCAGGGTCTGCATAAGACTAAAAACCCTTTTTACTTCCATGTTCGAAGAAATGGCAGTATTGTAATACCGTCAAAAAATTATGTCCGAGATAAGAGCAGATTCTGATTGTACTAACTTCAAAACGCAAAAAAAGTTAATTTCCACAAGGCGGCTGTGCGTGTGTCTGTATGTCTGTCTGTGTGTCTGTCTGTGTGTCTGTCTGGATGTAGAATTTTCTTCCGTTCACGATAACTACTGTAAATATGCACCGATTTAAATTATATTTGGAGAAAATGTTTGTCTCAGTGAGTACTCCAGACCTATTGATTTTGGTGCTAATCGAATTAGGGGTTTCCGAAATATTCGAAATTTTGTACCAATTATCGTCTGAAAAGTGATTAGTATCTCACCAATTTTGATAAGACTTGGTACACTTGTAGTTCAATAAAATCTAAGGAGCCCTTAATTCATAATCGTATCGAAAAAGCCACTAAAGGGGTGAAAATCACCCACAAAATTTTAATTTTAAATACTATTAAATTCATGTTGCCATGGAAAGAAACGCAGTTAAATTCAAATGTCACATAATTATTATTCTACAAAAATGTGTATTCTACAACTGACATTAGAATATTAGAAAACTAATATTTATAATACAAAGGTGAGTTTTATATTAAAAATTATTGTAAAATATATTACAGAACATGGAAGTCATGTATGGTTCTCCATACCGATATTTTTTAAATCTGATCGAAATATATTGATTGAAATACCTACATAGAATGAACATTACACTTTTATGAAAATTAATATACGAAACTGTCTCTGAATACATAAAAATATTACCTCACAATCAGTGTCCAATGTTTATTTAGTCTCGTATATGAAGGAAGAAGGCATTTATAACATCAAACGTGACTCGCAGTTTAGTTGGTCATTTATTTATAATAATCAAACGTCTTACTTCAATCTTTAGTTTTTATTTTAAAATGAACACTAACGTTTTGATTGTATATTAGCTTCTTTAGAAATGAAGCGCAGATCCAGGGGAGGGGGCATGGTGAAATGACACCCCACACAAACCTAAAAAGTAAAGCAAATTAAATAGAAAAATGCTTATTAAATATACTAAAGTAACTTTTTTTGTCTATTTCACAGACCATGACCCCCTCCCCCATTGTAAATTTAGACTCGCGTCTCTTAGAAAAACAATACCTATTTAGATCTTCAAAATTACACTAACATAAATTAATTTGTATTTAATATTTTCAATAATGCCATAACAATATACAGGGTGACCCATTTTAAGTGCACACCTCTAATAAATTTTTATGGTGAATTGTTATTAAAAAACTTTTCAGATAAAAGTTACACGGTTTGGAGGGGGACATAGACGTATGAGGATGAAATTTTTTTAGGTGGTGTTTTCAGGATGATATGAAGGTCAACATCATTTTTTTAAATAGGAACCTATAGTTTTAATTAAGTTATTTTATTTTACGTGAAAAAACACGAATCTTTCATTGAAAACTTTTTTTGAAAAACTTAAACCTTTCCAAGATATCTAACAAAATAATTCGTGATTTTGAACTTTCAATATTTTTTTACCAAGAAACCATCGACTTTAGAGAAAAAGTACCAAATACAAAAAATGTTTATTTTGATCTAATAAGACTTATTAAAAAATTTATTTTAAAATTTTAAAACTTTTTCAATTCATTTTATTTAAGCAAAAAAAAAAAATTGTTAAAAAAAAATTAGAATAATTTTTTAAATTTTATTAGACCAAAATAAACACTTTTTGTATTTTATACTTTTTCCCTAAACCTGATGGTTTGGGAGTAAAAAAATATTGAAAGTTCAAAATCTCGAATTATTTTGTTAGATATCTTGAAAGGTTTAAGTTTTTCAAAAAAAGTTTTCAATGAAAGATACGTGTTTTTTCACGTAAAATAAAATTACTTGATTAAAACTATAGGTTCCTATTTAAAAAAATGATGTTGACCTTCATATCACCCTAAAAACACCACCTAAAAAAATTTCATCCGAGTACGTCTATGTCCCCCTCCAAACCGTGTAACTTTTAACTGAAGTTTTTTGATAACATTTCACCATAAAAAGTTATTAGAGGTGTGCACTTAAAATGGGTCGCCCTGTATAACATATGGGGCATTCCACGCCAAATCACCGAGGTCGTGACCCCGACTATTTTTGATTCTCCTGATTTTTTGGTATCATTTAGTATCTATCCAGAGTAGCTTTCATGATTTTTTTCAGATTTTTATCTTGCCTCCCCTAGAAGTTATGGGGACTTGAAATTTTTTGAAAATTGTGGAATGATATTTTTCAAATGCTTATAACTCCGTGAATAATTGAGGTACAATCGAATTTTTTTTTTCATTTTCTTTGTTTTGAAATGTAGTTTTATAAAAAAAATACGAAAAAAATTTAAAAAAAATATTTTCATTTTTAAACCGAAAATGTGATTTTTGAAAAAGAGTGCCGTTTTTTTTTCTCTTCAAAAAATTCTCAAAAATTCTTCATTCAATTTGAAAAATTTTAAGACTATTCCGGTTGTGGTATTTTTTTTCGTTCTATATATTTTTTTACATTTTTATACATACATGCAATGTATTGTGTATAATAAAGTACAGGTTTATTTAATACCAAATCACTGAGGTCATCTTTGATTTCCCTGATTTTATGGTATCATTTAGTACCCATCCAAAGTAGCTTCCATTATTTTTTTCAGATTTTTATCTAAACCTCCCCAAATGTTATGGATCTTTGAAAATTTTCGATCAAAAATGCCTGTAACTTCGCGAAAAATTGAGGTATCGACGGCTTTTTTTCATTGTCTTTTCTTTGAAATGTGGTTTTTATTTAAAAAAATAAACAAAAAAGTGAAATTTTTAGGTTTTTAATTTTTTTCAATTTTAAACGGAAAATTTCAATTTTTTTTTCTTATTTTCTGTAAGAAATGTACGCTCTTAAACAAAATTTTAATTAGCAAGTGATACATATTTATTAAATAACTAAAAAAAATAAATCAAAATAACAAAAAAAAATTTTTTTTTTAATTCGAATTTTTTTTTTCAAAAATTATAAATTTTTGGAAAATAATATTTGGTCAATTTAAAAGTTACATAGAATGTGACAAAAAAATCAGCCAAATCTATGCAAAAGCCGATTTTACATGCTTACACGGCTATAACATTTTCGGTTTTTGATCAAAAATTTTCAAAGATCCATAACATTTGGGGAGGTTTAGATAAAAATCTGAAAAAAATAATGGATGCTACTTTGGATGGGTACTAAATGATACCATAAAAACAGGGGAATCAAAGATGACCTCAGTGATTTGGTATTAAATAAACCTGTACTTTATTATACACAATACATTGCATGTATGTATAAAAATGTAAAAAATATATAGAACGAAAAAAAATACCACAACCGGAATAGTCTTAAAATTTTTCAAATTGAATGAAGAATTTTTGAGAATTTTTTGAAGAGAAAAAAAAACGGCACTCTTTTTCAAAAATCACATTTTCGGTTTAAAAATGAAAAAAAAAATGAAAATATTTTTTTTAAATTTTTTTCGTATTTTTTTTATAAAACTACATTTCAAAACAAAGAAAATGAAAAAAAAATTCGATTGTACCTCAATTATTCACGGAGTTATAAGCATTTGAAAAATATCATTCCACAATTTTCAAAAAATTTCAAGTCCCCATAACTTCTAGGGGAGGCAAGATAAAAATCTGAAAAAAATCATGAAAGCTACTCTGGATAGATACTAAATGATACCAAAAAATCAGTAGAATCAAAAATAGTCGGGGTCACGACCTCGGTGATTTGGCGTGGAATACCCCATATACAGGTATGCATATAGGATGATATAATAATAATAAAATGCGATACTATAATACATATTTATTATACATACATTTAAATGAAAAATAAAGCTAAAACGGCTAAAACTTTTCTATATGTCAATATAATCACTACAAATAAAATTTATAATACATACCTGATATTTATATAAAATTCGATAATTTTTCAATAATTTTCTTCAATTTATAATTTATAATCTTCACTCAGCAGTTTTCATTATAATAAATTATATTTTCATTATATAAATTATTTGTATTCGAATATTATATTGTAAAATATTTTGACAAAACATAATAAATGTTATTGTCGAAGCAAACCATGGTTACGAAATAATTTGAATTATGAAATAATACTTGATCACGAAGGCAAGTTATTTTATTATATTAGATACATCAAAAAAGACCTTATAATAAAATAACATAGCTATAAAAATGATAAAAAAGTGCATTGTCACGGAGAATACACCATATTTCAAAATTTGACGAAAATCGTACGACGGGAAGTTCGTTAAAAATCGGTCGCAAGATTTGTACCACGGGACATAGTGACATAGTGACATAGTGACATACATGTGAAGTTAAGTAAAAGCTTGTAAAAATATATAGTCGAATTGATAGAACATGACAGTTAAACGTCTAAAAAAAAAGGTCATTAAATTGGACAGCATTTTTTTTTATAAATAATCTACAAACTACTCCTTTTGTGTCAAAAATAATTGGTCACCTTAATTATACATATTTAAGTAAATATGATATGTACAGTGATTTCACACTATACTTTTCAAAATTCTAACTAACAAAATATATGTTTTGTTTTTATTTGTTTGTTTTGTTTTGATTTGTTTATTTTTTAATTGATATTTTAAAATAGATGGCAATGAAATAATTTGTTGATATGTCAAAAATGATTAAATATTTTATAATATTAAAACATTGTAATATTAAAATTTTGTTATTGATTTAATTATTATTAATTATTGATTAAGCCTTTGCGTAATTTTTTTATTTTCAAAACTAATGAATGATTTCAAAATGTATACAGGTCAAATTTGTTATTTATAAAGTCCAAAACAGTATTGCCGCACACTTATATACAGATTTAAAACATATAAACATACATCTCGTATTGCAAAAATTAAATAAATCTTTGAAAAGCCCCAACTGATATATTAGAACATTTAACATATACAGTAGAAACCGGTTATAACGACATAAGTTTGAAGGGAATCGTACAACCTTTCAAACTTTATGATCGACCGATTTCGAATCCTTATAGTGTGCGCACTCGCATATATCTCCTTGGTAATTAAGAGACCGATCAAACTATGGGTCGATCAAAAGTCTGTAATGTGCGCTTACTCTTATAGTTTTTATTTTTTAAATTGAGACAATAGAAATCTTACCTTCTTTCGATAAACCCTAAAGCCTCGTTTACATATGACATATGTACATGATAGTACATATCTATCGCAAGTAACTGGACTTCACTGGTAAATTAATTGTGTTGGTATTATGACAATTTCATATAATATGTATCAACTTCTTTCTGGTAAATTTTTAAGTTGTGAATTGTTAATTTTCTCAGCCATATATCCTGTCTGTTTTAAAAAGTAATCTATAAAGTTTTAAAATACATAAATATAGTAAAATATCTATCAATTTCTTAATTTAACATCAAATATTATAGCTATAATCATACTTACTACTTTTCAAAGGTTTGCATACTACATGTATTGAAATCGTCTGTAAATTCCATGTGACGTTAGTTTAATACTTTAAAATAACTTAAAAGATATGTATGTACCAGGGTATGTATGTATGTACATACATAAATTAGGTTTTCTACAATTGTTTTCTAATTGTTCACACAAAGCACATGATATGGGTTCAACAATGTAACATTTAAATTGTAAATTAAATAACAGATGTATGTATAAAGTCACGCATGCGTATTATTACAAAATTGTAAACGGAACGCACCCCAAGTTTCAAATACATACGGGTGACATCCTCTATACTCGATGGTATTTTCGGTATTTTCTTTTGTATTTCTTTTCTATTTTTACATTATTTAAAACATAAAATTTAACTAAAATGGCGACCTGTCAACATTTTTTACACGATAAATAAAATAAAATAAACTGTAACCATAGTTACGACATGACATTTGAATTTAATTTAGTAGGCGTTAAAATTTAGAGGGGCCCTTTTAACCCCCCTACTGAACTTTTTTCAAAAAAACTCGACGTCACATTCTGGTTCGATAACCAAGGAATATATATTCCAAATTTGAGCTTTCTACGAACAGTGGAAGATACCGTACGGTTGATTGTTAATTTCGATCAGTGAGTGAATGAGTGAGTGAGGGCACTTCCTTTTATATATTTAGATACTGACAGTGAACAATGTAGGTACGTGGTTTTTATTTTAGAGAAAGATATTTCTGACAAACTAATAAAAGATAGAATAAAATGAATGGGATATAAACTATAGAAATATTATTTTATACATTATGTATCGAACGAACTTTGTTTAATGTAATTACTAAGATGGCAACGGATGATTAATCTTGTCATTTTTTCAATTTCGATTTATTTTTGAAATAAGACAAAAATGTTTTAGATAAAAAATGTCGAGTATGTTACTATCTATAATTTATTCCCCATGCATTTTTTTCCAACACTTATGATTTAGTCAAATAGATTTTTTTTTAATAATTATTTTAAATAACCCACACTGTTTACTCTCACAATATTATATACGTATAAATAAAACGGGCGTGATGGGTTCCGTAGTCATTCTCACTACGATTTATAAAAAATAGTTATTTCAAAATTTTCGTAAATGAAGAGTTAAAAACAAAAAGTCGTTTGACTTTTATTATTGCATTTTATGAAACCTATCAAATAACACCCCTCTCAATGGGGTAAATGAAAAAAATGTGAGTTCACTTTTCAGTCTAAGAAAGGGGGGTCAAAAATATTTTTGACAATGTTCGTTATAATTTTCAGTGAAAGTACTAATTAAAAACTACACTCTGATTTTTTTTAGATTTTTTTAATCGATAGTTTAGAAAATAGAGGGGGGACGCTCTGACACCCCACTCAATGGGTTAAGGCTGAACGTGCTGTTTGAATTGCCATAAGCGTTACTATAGAGAAATTACGGTTTTGTAATTCAACACCATCTCTGACCAGTATTATTAAAACCTTTAGGAAAAAATACAGTGATAAACTAGATTAATTTTTCTTTGATTCGGCATACCAAATTTTTCAATTTTATTTTTTTAAATATTAATAAAAAAATTCTGAAAATGTGTGTATTTTTCTTGATATGATAAAACTCAATATATAACCAAAATTCTTGAAAAATGTGGAAAAAATAAAAAGCCGTTTCATAGGTAATTGTTCAAGCTTTCTAATTTTATAATAATTTTTACAATTTTCATTTTGAAAATATTGAAAACTACTGAAAATAAAAAAAATATCACCATCCTTCGTATCGCGGACTTTGTCTGATTTCGAGAATATCCCATTGTCATTACTCTGACCAATAACAGAACAGTATTTCAAGTATATCGACTCGCTATATTCATCTCTTATCACATTTGTATCAGTTGTCAATGAGTTATAAACAGCGCTGTAAAATAATGCATTGTTTTCGTAATGCATTACTAAAAGTAATGCATTATCTCACAATGCACATTATGCATTATCAAAAACTATCGGTAATGAAAATATGGGTGCATTACTGCACTGATTTGAAAATAATAATGCAAAAATCACAATTTTTCATTACATTCAAGATAATTAATAATGGTGAAAATAATGCATTATTTCAAAAATTTCGTGCATAACTATTAATTTTTTAGGTTTATATTTACAACAAAAACTGGGAAAAAAAGTTCACAAGTACAATACAGAAATCTACATAAGATTGTAATTATAATTAATCAATTTAAAAAATTGTCTCGACGTTGCATATAAATAAATTAATTATAAAAAAAATGTCCAGCGGCGTATTAAGTGATATTTGAGGCCCCTTCTGTTATAATAACATTTTCACATAAACTGTATGGGACACCTTGAATATAATTTAACCAATAAAAAAATAGTCCAGACGCGTATTTAGTGATATTTGAAACCCCTACTGTTAAAAAACATGTTCACATAAACTGCATGGGACACCTTGAATATAATTTAACCAATAAAAATATAGTCCAGACGCGTATTTAATGATATTTGAGGCCCCTACAGTTAAAATAGCATGTTCACATAAACTGCATGGGACACCTTAAATATAATTTAACCAATAAAAATATAGTCCAGACGCGTATTTAGTGATATTTAAAGCCCCTACTGTTAAAATAACATTCACACTGACCGTACGGAGATATTGTATATAATTTAACTAATAAAAAATACTACAGAGGCGTATTAAGTAATATTTGAGGCCCCTACTGTTAAAATAACATATTCACATAAACAGTATAGGAAACCTTGGACATAATTTAACCAATAAAAAAATAGTTCAGACGCATATTAATTAAAATTTGAAGACTGAATTATGAAAATTTACAATAATAATTTGAAAAACTTAGATGTTATTTTATCATTTAAAGAATAC
Source organism: Sialis lutaria (assembly GCA_949319165.1). Lineage (NCBI taxonomy): Eukaryota > Metazoa > Arthropoda > Insecta > Megaloptera > Sialidae > Sialis > Sialis lutaria. The sequence continues at coordinate 26,097,414 of OX439237.1, forward strand.
AAATGTGTATGTCAGCGATTCTCAACCTGTGGGGCGCGAGAATATCGAGAAAATCGTTTTTCATGGAACATGTTGGTGCAGGTTTCATCAAAATATGAAGTAAAAAAATTTGATTTCATTCTTGACTTAATTTTTATATTTGGTTTAATACGCAGCCGCAGTATGAGAAAGGGACTCTTTAATTTTAATAAGGCCATTGTTTCTGTTTAGTTTGATATATAGATTATTCTCAAATTTAAAATATTATTATAATATTGGTACTTATATTTTATTTTGATTCTGCGATTATCATCATATAATACATATTTAAAAATATCTATAGATTGCGTATGTTTGTGTTCATTTTTTTACTTCGTATTGTATGTTTTCAACTTTGTATCAATGATTTAGGTAATAGAGGAGTTTATAACTTACTGGACTTTACACTGCCTTTATGATAGAATGAGAAATATCGTTATATTTCAACATTGCAATTCGTTTAAGTTTTTACACAAACAAGGATAGTTATATTATTTAACTAAATAAAAGATGAACACATCTCTTTTACATTGAGTATACAGTACATTTTTTTTTTTTTTTTTTTTTTTACTTGAAAAACGGAGAAACTGTGGTTTCTTAGTCACTTAAACTAAAAATACACCTTAACCACAAAATTAATGTCACTCGACACGTGTTTCGACTTCACAAGAAGTCCTCATCAGGAGCCTAACGATTCCAGACTGGTCTGGAATCGTTAGGCTCCTGATGAGGACTTCTTGTGAAGTCGAAACACGTGTCGAGTGACATTAATTTTGTGGTTAAGGTGTATTTTTAGTTAAAGTATACAGTACATATTATGTTTTGTAACCTGACAAATGTGTTGAAGTTTGAAGTCTTGTTACTTGGTACAATTTCAATTTTCAATAACTGATTATTTAATTCTATAGCTAATAACTATTAAAAATCCTTGTGATATTAAGTTGTAAATGTTTCTTGTTAATTTTTATACAAGTATACAATGTTTGTTTTTTTATTTTGTTTCAGATTAATTATGTAATTTACCATAATTTCATAGATTTTTTTGAGAATTAATATTATTTTCAAAACGAGGCCTATGTTTTCTTGTAAAAATAATTATTATTATTCAGTTTATAATAATATTATATATAATTTTTAAAATTGGTTTCTAGATTTAAAAAGATCATTTATCACGAATCACTGTTTGTGCCTACCATCGATAAATACAAAACTATATAGTTAATCATATAGTTAATTATATAGTTACTTATGCATCAAACCTCTTCTCATATTGAAGTTACTATATAATAATCATACTTTAATATGTTACGAATAAATTATTTTTAGTTACACAAGAGCATCAGGTAAATACGTAATCTATTTAACTGGTTATTACCCAATAAACATTGTGACGGTTGTCACAGAAAATTGTGACGGTCGTGACACGTTGAATAAAAGGATACAATAAGAGTACTATTTGTGTGTTTAATTGCTTATTGATATTATGAACTAATACTTATAACAATTATTTATCAAATACATCAAAAGACTCATTAAATTTATAATAAATGCGGTTATCCTTAGTCATTATTTTTGGTGATGGTAATTTTTTTTTAATTCGGTCAAACGTCACGTTTGATATGTAATTGTCAAAGACTTTTAATAGTTTGCCACGAGCGTCACTAATTGTCAAGTAAGTTATTGCGATTTCACATTATTTGTTGTCTTTTTCGAAAAAAAATTTAAATTTTTTGTAATATTTTGAAAATTAATCAAAATTTTTTAAATTTTCTTTTGGTTTATGAAAATTGATGTTAAATAGCCTGTTAATTTTATATTTTAGTATTCATTTTCGTAAAATATTTTTTTAACTATCTGGTATCGATTACCGTGGACTGACCCATATAGGTATCTTATTTTCATGTATTATATTTTTAACACTAGCAAAAAAAGAAATGAAAACCTAATTAATAGATAATATAATCTTAATTTTATAATTTTATTCCCGACATTACAATATTTTAATAAAAAAGGGCAATAAATTAACCATACTACGCGACTGACATTAAATTTTATATAGTATGTTTGGTACAACTTACTATCTCATATTATTTTTTTATTTTTTCGAAAATATATATTTAAAAAAAAAACGGGGCCCAAATTTCCCTCAATACGTGTCTGAACTAATTAATCATATAAATGATTACAAGTCAGATAATTTAGTTTCTGATATAACGTTATATTTAATAAAAGGGCATTAAATTTACCTTAATACGTGACTGACTTTAATTTTATATAGTTAATGTTTGATACAACTTACTATATCATGTTATTTTTTTATTTATCCGAAACATTTAAATGTTTAGAAAACGGGGCCCAAATTTTCCTAAATACGTGTCTGACTTAATTAATTATATAAATGATTACAATTAAGATAATATATTTGGCATTGCTTCTGAAATAATGTTGTATTTAAAAAAAGGGCATTAAATTAACCTTAATACGTGACAGACTTTAATTTTATATAGTTAATGTTTGAAATAATTTACTTTCTAGTTTTATTTTTTATTTTTCAAAAAATTTAAAATATTTAGAAAAAGGGCCCAAATTTTCCTAAATACGTGTCTGACTTAATTAATTATATATATGATTACAAATAAGATATTATATTTTTCATTGTTTCTGAGATTACGTTATCTTATGTAAAAGGGCTCGAAATTTACCTTGATACGTATTTGTTATAGATTGTTTTTGATCACAATATATTATCACATATCAAATTATTTAAATAAAATATTTGTTAAAAAATTCATAAAAGATAAGTTATTTATTTATAAAATTATAGACCGCGGAAGCCTGATCAATAAGATATTTGCATTTTATAATAATTACATACACATGCAGGTGTACTTATATTTTAAATTAAACTATATCAATCTAATGTAGAATTTGGGAGCGTATAGACTCTAATCGTTCCGGATTTTTACTACAAATTTTAAAATGTAACAATGGTCAAAACTAAACATAATAGGTCAAGTCAATAACAAATATGAAATAATGGATGATAGCGTGATGAGAGAATTGTTCCACTGTAAATTCTGAGTGTGACAAAAGTAAGATAACAATATCATAAGATATACGTCTTATTCTTTTCTTTTATTATTTTCGTTTGCCTTCTCTCAACCCATTTCTACTACACATTTTAAAATGTATCAATGGTGAAAACTAAACATAATAGGTCAAGTCAATAACAAATATGAAATAATGGTTAACAGCGTGATGATACAACTGTTCCAATGTAAATTCGGTCTGTCGACAGAAATAAGATAACAATATCATAACAGATATATCTTATTCTTTTCTGTATGCTTTCCCCTCAGGGCTAAGACTCGTGTATGATTTTTACTACTAACGCCATCTCGTAGATTTTAGTTTCGGAAAAATCGGCATGTACGGCCTTAAGTGGAAAAAAATGTGAGTTCATTTTTTAGTCTATAGAAGGGGGTCCAAAATACTTTTGACAATGTTCGTTATAATTTTCAGTGAAAGTACTAATTTAAAATTACATTCTGGAATTTTAAAAGTTTTTTTGAATTGGTAGTTTAGACAATAGAGGGGGGGGGGTGCTTTTATAATGACTTTGGAAGGGTTAAAATCAAAAGTTCTGTTACATTTTTTGTTGCATTTTAAGAGAACTTTCTAATGACTCAATGGGGTAGGTGAATTTTTTTATAAAACACTTTTCAAAAAATATTTTTTTTTTCAAAAATGTTATAATTTCTGTTTTTGGGCCATCAATCTACGACCGTATACCAAATTTCATCTGGTACCTATGGCAAACACGTACACTGTTCAGTCTCTGTAATACGTATAAGAAAGTCCCATGACACTCATGGCAGATATTTCTTCTCTGTTATGAACCATTTGAAATGTATTTAAAAACGAATATAAAAAACGAAGAATAAATTTTTCAATAGCAGTGCACACCACCGAGAATATTTCTAACTTACGTAACGAAAGATCTAACGAACCGTCGCGTCGTTTATAATGCGAGAAACATTACAAGATGATTGAACATTAATATCGCCTGTTGTTTCACTTGGAATATTCACAGATGCTCCATCAACATCAAATAAAGATTCTAGGTCACTTAAAATTGTACAATTATCTAACTCACAATTGGTCTTTTTTAAGGACAGTGTTGCAAATCCAGTAATCACACAAGTTTTTAAAGCTCCCTTAAATTGAGAAACTGTATAAAGATATCTATTGGATCCACAAGAAGATCTAAGTGCTCCAAACAAGTTCTCTAATGGGTCCTGATTAAGGCGTGCCGCCGTTTTCATCATCCTGACACCTGACGATTTAATCTCTTGCTAAACGTTCTTCACAGCTTGAATCATTGCCAACCATCCTTTGAGTGAAGGCAGAGCCGGCCTTTGCGATTCTGGCGCCACAGGCGAGATTTTTTTTGACGCCTCCCCCCCTCACCCCAAAAACAGGCGAACGACAAAAAAAAGTCTGACGGACAAAGAAATCAGTGATAATTTAAAAAAAAAATTATTAAAATTATTGATTAAAAAATGTAAAGAGTTGAGTCATCAATGTTGTCTGCATATGTATTATCACTGAAAAAAAATATAATGGTGCAAATATACATATATATTTTAATCTATCACCCCCTTAATTTTTTTTATCTATCAATTAAATCAAAAAATGATTCAAATAAAAGTTGTTTGGTTTTGAGGGGGACCCAAAATGGCGTTATTAATTTTTTATTTTTTGGACGTCTTCATGGTCAAATAGACCCAACTTTTTTTTTCAAATGGAAACTTATATTTTTTATTACAATATCTTATTGTTTGGAAAAAAACAAGTAGCTTTTGTTTCAAAAAAATTTTTGTATGACTTCATTTTTTTTTAATATTCAACAAAATAATTTTAGATTTTAGTTTTTTAATAATTTTTTACTCGAAACCCATTAACTTTAGAGGAAAAATGTAAAAAACAAAAAATGTTTATTTTCATTTGATATAACTAGGAAAATTATATTAGGATTTTTTGTTAACTTTTGCTCTTCAAAATATTAAAGCAAATAAAAAATAAAATAAAAAATTCTGAAATAATTTTCCTAGTTATATCATATTAAAATAAACATTTTTTGTTTCTTACACTTTTCCTCTAAAGTTAATGGGTTTCGAGAAAAAAATTAGTAAAAATCTAAAATCTAAAATTATTTTGTTGAATATTAAAAAAAAATGAAATCATACAAAAATTTTTTTGAAACAAAAGCTACTTGTTTTTTTCCAAACAATAAGATATTGTAATAAAAAATATAGGTTTCCATTTGAAAAAAAAAAGTTGGGCCTATTTGACCATGAAGACGTCCAAAAAATAAAAAATTAATAACGCCATTTTGGGTCCCCCTCAAAACCAAACAACTTTTATTTGAAGCATTTTTTGATTTAATTGATAGATAAAAAAAATTAGGGGGGTGATAGATTAAAATGGGACATCCTGTATAATACATATTATAACAGTAAAGATAATTACAAAAAAAGGGAATTTAATTAGCATTTTTTTTTTGCGGCGCGGTCGTTCATCAGAAGAGTACCTATTGTTTTAACTAGTATATCTATTGGCGGCATTAACTCCGTAAAACTTAAATTTGGCACCCTAGAACAGAACATAGAAAATAAGTTTATGACAATTGGCGCCCCCACGAAATTGGCGCCCCAGGCTATCGCCTGGGTCGCCTGGCCGTTCGGCCGGCTCTGAGTGAAGGTAATCGATAGGAACTGACATTCCGGTCAAAATTCCAATTTGGAAGTTCCTGTTCTATTCATGTCCAGAATCTGTTCATATAAAATAAAATTTAAAATTAGTGAATCATAAATATTGTTGTTTTAAAATGTTTTATAAGAAATATCTGTTATTTAAATATATTATTTTATGTTAATAAATGTTCGGATTCTTCTGTAACAAAACAAGATAGAACATTCTGTCCCTTTGGAGTCTTTTCTCTGCAGTTTATATCTTCACAAATTCAGCGGTGGCACTGTGATCATACAATGAGTATATATGATTATATATTATAAATAAAATACACTCACGGAAACAATTAAAGGACCACTTGATTTTATCGAAAAAATTGCTCATTTTCAGAGTAGTGCCAATAGGTCAAATATGATTATTTTTTTACATATAGAATGTGGAAATGGAAGGAAATTTTATATTCTTTTCGAATTCAGGAGTATTTTTGTGTTATTAAACGTTTTTTTATGACCAAACCGCGGTTGAATAAAAAATAAAAAATTTGATTTTTTTTGCAATTTTGAAAGTTGCACACGGGGATGTTAAAATTTTTTTTTCAACTTTTATGATAAAATTTTTTTAGGAAATTTTATCACTTTTAAAACGCTATTTTCAAAAAAAAATTAACATTTTTTGGTGTTGCGATATCTGAGTTTGAATGAAAAAAGTACCAAAATGTTTTAAATGACCGTAAAAAGCCTAATTTGGGTCATACAAAAAGAAAAAAAAACGAAAATTCAATCTTAAGTAATTACCTATTGTCTAGTAGCATTTAAAAAATGATTCATTTTAACTTAACCCTTCAAATACGGAAAACAAAACCATGTTCGAATTTAAATAATCCTGTAAAAATGACCCTTTTTAAATCATAGTTAAAATGTTAAGAACATATTCAGAAATTAAGATCTATCAAAGAACATGAAAATTAGACATGTTACCTTCAATTTAAATAAAGGTTTTAATAAAAAACTTTTAATTTGACTGAGATATTGCTTTTTGAATTTTTTGCATACGTTTAAGACTTCACCGTACATTTTACAACAAATTTTTCTTTGAGATTTTTTTTTCGTAAAATAATCAACTTTTGAGAAATTTTATAAGAGGGTAAAAGATTTTGTATTTTATAAAAGAATATTCTTAAATTTTTTCAGATGTTTTGTATCAATATTATGGGATTATGTTTATTTTTAATAGGGTATTTTATTCATTCAAACTCGAATACCTCTGTATCAAAAAATATGACAAACATTTTTTTAAAAGCATTTTAAAGCTGAGAAAATTGACTAAATGATGGCTATCTTGGAATTATGAAAAAAAATCAAACCTACCCGTGTGAAACTTCCATAATTGCAAAACATCAAATTTTTCAATTTTAATTCAAGTGCGTGTGATCATGAAAAATCATTCAATAACGCTTAATTAAATACTCTCGATTAGTAAAATTCAACAAATTTTCATTTAATTCAACCACTAATTAGCATAAAGTAACTGTACATTTTTTTGTGGCCACACGTAGTTGACTAAAAAAATTGATTAATTTTTGCAATTATGGAAGTTTCACACGGGTAGGTTTGATTTTTTTTCATAATTCCAAGATAGATCATAAGATCATTTAGTCAATTTTCTCAGCTTTAAAATGCTTTTAAAAAAATGTTTGTCATATTTTTTGATACAGAGGTATTCGAGTTTGAATGAATAAAATACCCTATTAAAAATAAACATAATCCCATAATATTGATACAAAACATCTGAAAAAATTTAAGAATATTCTTTTACAAAATACAAAATCTTTTACCCTCTTATAAAATTTCTCAAAAGTTGATTATTTTACGAAAAAAAATCTCAAAGAAAAATTTGTTGTAAAATGTACGGTGAAGTCTTAAACGTATGCAAAAAATTCAAAAAGCAATATCTCAGTCAAATTAAAAGTTTTTTATTAGAACCTTTATTTAAATTGAAGGTAACATGTCTAATTTTCATGTTCTTTGATAGATCTTAATTTCTGAATATGTTCTTAACATTTTAACTATGATTTAAAAAGGGTCATTTTTACAGGATTATTTAAATTCGAACATGGTTTTGTTTTCCGTATTTGAAGGGTTAAGTTAAAATGAATCATTTTTTAAATGCTACTAGACAATAGGTAATTACTTAAGATTGAATTTTCGTTTTTTTTTCTTTTTGTATGACCCAAATTAGGCTTTTTATGGTCATTTAAAACATTTTGGTACTTTTTTCATTCAAACTCAGATATCGCAACACCAAAAAATGTTAAATTTTTTTTGAAAATAGCGTTTTAAAAGTGATAAAATTTCCTAAAAAATGTTTATCATAAAAGTTGAAAAAAAAATTTAAACATCCCCGTGTGCAACTTTCAAAATTGCAAAAAAAAATCAAATTTTTTATTTTTTATTCAACCGCGGTTTGGTCATAAAAAAACGTTTAATAACACAAAAATACTCCTGAATTCGAAAAGAATATAAAATTTCCTTCCATTTCCACATTCTATATGTAAAAAAATAATCATATTTGACCTATTGGCACTACTCTGAAAACGAGCAATTTTTTCGATAAAATCAAGTGGTCCTTTAATTGTTTCCGTGAGTGTATATCACTAACATTTAATTAATGTGTAAATATAAAAAATGTATTTTAAAATGAAATTGTATTTTATAATTTTTATTTTTTGATCATATGTATATGTATACAAAATAATGGTTAAATTCATATTAATTTTAATTTGTGGAATTTATTTGCACCACAATCTATCTTATTTGTTTTATTTCCTTTACCTTTTTGTATTGTGTCCCTTAATTAATGAACTAAATTTATGTTAACTGATATAGGAAAATTTTCAAACAAGTTAAAAAATCTTTATAGTTCATACATAAGAAACAATCATATTAAATATAAAACGATTTCAATGAAATTCAATTATTTTCAACCACTTTTCAATTTATTTATTTTTATTTCAATATACATAATTAAAATTCAAAATAAAGTTTTACTTATCGATCCAAATTACGACATAAAGGCTGGTTTACACGCTACGATAAATCGTAACAATTCGATCGTTACGATACATTGTTACAATAAATCGAAAGAGTGTACTGTTTACATGCAACGATTTCTTGTCCAATATTCATTGTCGACCGCAGTATACTCAGTCAGTTTTTGTCATGGAGGAAGTACTGCCTGCATGGTAAATCCGGGCCTGTTTAAGAATGTATGAAGAGACTTATGTTGAGTTGTTAACAACCTTTCCCAGCTAATGCAAACAGAATCAAATCGTAGCAATGAATGGCTGCTACTTGTTTACACGTTCCAACTTGTCGTTACGGCCGGCACCAATCATCCAATCCAATTCCAATTCCAATAAATCGCTACAATGTCCTGTTTACACGCGATTCGATCGTTACGATTAATTGTTACGATTTAACGTTGCGTGTAAACCAGCCTTATGCCCGATTTCTTCTAGAAACCTGGTACCTTCTATGGTACCTGGTCTTTATCGAATGGATAAATGTAGTTTATCTCCGGCTATTGACTAATTACATGTTTTTATGTTTACTTAAAGTTGGTACTGGTCTTATGTCTAGTTTTTTTAAGTATATTTCCAGTTTCGGGGTTGGATACACTGGTTGTCAAATTTAAAAATATACATGTTCTGTAGTATTATATTTTAAGGTTATAAATATGTACAAATATAATAATATGATTAAACACACAAAAAGTATAACAACAACTAAATATTTACAAGGAATAAAAAAGGCAATGAACTTTACAACTTTTGGAGATGACGTTTCTTGTCTGACATTATTTTAATTATCATTGTAAACAAAAAACTGACTTCAATTCTTTACATCAAAAAAACAAGGGAGATTATCACTCAAATATACAATTCATAGCACATAACAAAACAAATATCATTGAACACACTACAATGTAAGTATAAAAGTTACATCAATCCACATTTCTTTATAATAAAAACAAATTCATAAATTTTAGATTGAAATGTATGCCTGTCAAGTATTTTATAAAACTGAAATTGATAATTAAATAAGAAAATGCCTTCAAACTGTGATTTGTACTAGGTAATAATTCATTCGACTAAAGTGTTGTATTGCAATGCTAAAAAATATGCACTGGTACGTACAAATTTTTCTCGATTCATTTATTACGGAGACCATATAGACGACATATTCCTTTTTAACATAAAAGTAAATAAAATTAAATACATTATTAAAATGAAACTTTTATTTTTTCCAGATGTTACATGTATAATACACAAATAATTGAAATCAATACACCAGCATGACGTTACGTTAACCATGATTTTGCTTGACTGTTCTACGGTAGCTCCTAAAAAATACACACACATAAGTAATAACATAATACATACAAAACAGTTGAATTATTATAATTGTTAATAATACATACATGTATCAAACTCATCAAATTTTTGTATAAAATTATAATCTGTTAACATAATAACACGTTAATTATGTAATTTAATTTAAATTTTTTTTTTTTAAATAAATCTTATTAATTATGTTGCATTTGTTTTAATACATCTATCATAAATATATAATATAATATTAATTAATCTTACCTTCGAATAATAAATTATTTTGTTCCGATAAAAATTTCCTCGCGATAAAGTTATTTTATTTCAGGCCGATTGAAAAGTGCTGTTTCTTTTTTAACGTTGTTTTAACTTTCATTATTATTATATGAAGGAACTCTTCTGATGACACTGAATTCATTCTTATTCCTATTAAAATTAAATCATACATATTTATATTATAATATTTCAAGCATGCATAACGCATAAGTAATATGAATTATAACAATGGCATTTGAAACTTACCCTTTTAAAAATTCATTTTAATATACATTACTGGACACGGAACTGTTTTCAATTTACTTCAAAATCAAAAAAACTCGATTATGTAAAAAAACTTTGAAAATTGACATAAAAACATATGTGGCATCCATTATGTAGAATTTGTAGAATGACAGATCAGCAAAAATAAGCATTCTGCGCATGCGTGAAGCAGTACCTGTCAGCTAAACGGTCGACTCGCTGCTGTTAGTTTTAAATAGTGTGCTTAGGTAACTTGTCCCAATTTACGTTGTTTTTCGCTACTTAACTAGCCTATCAAGAAAAATAGGCTGGTAACACTGGTTGGTCTCAGAAGTGATGCAAGTTATATATGCTATAACTGTGCATGTTATGTTGATAAAATGAATTTTGATGGTGTAACTTATAGGTACCACCAAACGAACTGGTAAAGTGGACAGAAGAAATCGGGCATTAATGTATGAAATTTGACTCCAATTCGTTCTTGATTAGTTATGTACATACTTATTGTTAGCATAAATGTGTATTTTGTTTATATTTATTAGCACTAAACTAATCAGACATATTCAATTTAAAGTCGAAACAGTTAAAATAGTTTTTAGCACAGTTACCTATTTGCAGCTATAATATTATAAAATACGACAATGGCGACAATGATTTTCAAATGTTCACTCTCACCGTTCACGCCCCTCCACCATGGTTTATTGTATTTGTCGTATTACTTTTGTAAGATTTCGTCGAAGAATACAAACTAACCTAACCTAACCTAACCTAACAAAACGAACAAAACTGTAGAAATCATAAAGATAATATTACGTAGAGACAGGAGACAGTAAGCCAGCAGAAAATACTAACATGATACTGTCAGCACTCAGCACAAAGAGAAAAAAATGAACCGCTATCTATCTTTGTCAAACAAATCTGTTTGTTGAGAGACACAAGTAGGTTCACAGTTTTCTTTCTCTTATTATTTACGATTAACGTCCACTTACATAAAGTGCTATCGCTCACTGACTCTATGTAATATTTTCTGTATGGTAGAAATTACTAGAAATAGTGTCTTTTACTTAAATAACACAACTGTAAAGAGTATTGCCTATACAAAAATTACTATTTTTTTACTCGATTTATTACTGGTGCTGCCATCTAGCATTAGTTGAACGCGACATTTAAATTTAATTAAAAGCGACATTTACATTAAAAAAATTTTTTTCTCAATCACAGTCGGTAAGAGTTGGACTCCCGTGCACTTACTTATATCATCACACGTTACAGTGGACAGCTTCATGTTAATGTATGATGAAACGTTGGCCAATCGAATGACCAAACCGACGCATCTTATACCCAGAAATCAATATTCAAATATTTTTTTGTGAAAGAAGAAAGGTAATAATGACAAATATATAATTGAGAAGACATAAGCGATAATTGGGACAAAAATACGATACAAATGTAACGGCTCATGTGTATCTATTATTTAAAAATATGTCAAAGACAGCTGAACTTAATTAATAAGAATATTAATTATCTGTTGCAGAGAAAATAGCTATGCGTTGAAAAGCTTCGTTTCTGTATATACAGGGTCCTCCAATAGTGCGTCCGGCATTGTTTGACGCCAAAACTATTGAAGATAGAGTTTTAGGATAAAAAATTTATTATGTATATCGACCCTAAAGAATTTCAGGAAATTATTTTCAACCCCCTAAAACCGCTCCTTGGGGGGTAGTTTGAGGGGTACATACCCGTTTCTCAGTAAAATCAAATGGAATGGTATATCAAAAAGTACATATTTGTAAAGATCATAAAAAAATAAGAAACTTTTGTGAAACAAAAATTTTCAACTTTCAATTGTTTAAAAAATATGGCGACTTGTTCTCAAATTTTAGGGTTTTACTAAAAGTGCTCTAATTTCGTTAAATATTAATGGAATTTTATTATTTTTCCAAATTTAGAATGTAGGAATAGTGAAATTTGTAAAGATGTATGACTATTTGTGATTCTGATAGTTTAAAGTGTCATACACGATATATCAAAAATTCAAAAGTTCAACTAGGGATAATTCGAAATTTTCAAATACAACGGTATATCAATTAGTACCTTTTCTTAAAAAGGATATGTAAATAAACAACTTTTGTTAAGAAAATTTAAAATTTAAAATTATAATTTTAAAATTGAAAACTGAAAATTAACATTTTTAATTTCAATTTTTTTTATCAAAAGTTGTTTATTTACATATCTTCTTTAAGAAAAAGTACTAATTGATATACCATTGTATTAAAAAATTTTGAATTATCATTAATTGAACTTTTCAATTTTTGGTAGGTCGAGTAGGACACTTTAAACTATTAAAATCTCAAATAATGATACATCTTTACAAAGTTCATTATTTCTATTTTCTGAATTTAAAAAAATAATAAAATTCTATTAATATTTAGCGAAATTAGAGCACTTTTAGTAAAACCCTAAAATTTGCAAATAAGTCGCCATATTTTTTAAACAATTGAAAGTATAAAAAAATTTGTTTTATAAAAGTTTCCTATTTTTTTATGATCTTTACAAATATGTACTTTTTAATATACCATTCTATTTGATTTTGCTGAGAAACGGGCATGTACCCCTCAAACTACCCCCCAAGGAGCGGTTTTGGGGTCTGAAAATATTTTCCTGAAATTCTTTAGGGTCGATATATATAGTAAAATTTTTACTCTAAAACTCTATCTTCAATAGTTTGGGCGTAAGACAATGCCGGACGCACTATTGGAGGACCCTGTATACTTATATACAGGTTGGCCCAAGTAAAACGAAACGGGCGTGTTTTAGGTCATTTAAAATAAGATTTTGAAAAAACTCGAACACGTCGATTTTGCTTTAAAATTTTTGCAAGAATCTTTTCAACCCTCAGCGCTATGAGCACAACCCTTAAAATTTTAAATAGCATCATAGGGCAAGTGATATTTCATTTGAAACGTTTTTTTTATTCTAAATACGGTGCTTTTTGATTTTTTCAAATCTTTTTAGTTTTAGCCAAGTTATTTACAATTTGAATTCCATAAATGCAATGATTTTCTGATCAAAAAACAAATATTTACAGCTAAAATTCAAAACATAGTAGGCTTATTTTCTTATAAAATAATTCAAAAACATCCAATTTGGACATTTATTGAATTAATTAAAAAATTTTATTAAAAAATAATTTACCAACATCCAAAACTTTAATTGGACCCCTCTTCTATAGACTGAAAAATGAACTCAAATTTTTTTCCACTTAACCCATTGAGTGGAGTGTCATATTTGATAGGTCTCCTAAAATAAAATAAAAAATGTCAAATAACTTTTTGATTTCAACCCTTCAGTCACGATACATTTGCATTTTAATGTCGTTGTCAGAGCGCCCCCCCCCTATTTCTAAACTATCGATTTAAAAAATCTAAAAAAAAATCAAAATATAGCTTTTAATTAGTACTTTCACTGAAAATTATAACGAACATTGTCAAAAATATGTTGGACCTCCTTTCATAGAATGAAAAGTAAACTAACATTTTTTTTCATTTACCCTATTGAGTGGGGTGTCATTTGATAGGTCTCCTAAAATGCAATAGTAAAAGTCAAATGACTTTGTCATTTTAACCCTTCAATCACGAAAATTTTGAAATAACTATTTTTTTATAAATCGTAGTGAGAATAACTACGGAACCCTATCATGTGCGTACCCAACACGCACTTACCTGTTTTTTTATCTAAAATTTACTTGTTTATTTTTGGTTGAATTTCTTAAAAAATTGAATTTATTTAATATTCGTTTGTTTGTTTATTGAGTATAGATATTTTTTGACTGTTAAAAACACATTTCATAATATTTTGATCGGATACAGGCAGGTTTATAAATAGACACATGCAAATTTATATGCTTTTATAAAATTGAGATTTTTTCAATTTATTAGATCCAATATCTCATTTGGGACAAATACAAAAAATATATCTGCTATGAATGCCAAGGAACTTTCTTGTACAGATAATACTGGACATAAACAGTAATTTATATTCTTTTTCTAGGATTAAAAATAAGAAAAATTTAATGTAATTATACCTCTAAAATGCATCCTTATCAGCAAATAACAATTTTTAGTTTCGTTTTTTAGTCAAATTAATAAAGTACGTATTAATGTAACAACTCGCTATTAACTCATATTAAGAGAACTATTTACATCAACTTTTTTCTTATTTTTAGTCCTACAACAATAATATAAATTTATTTTGTGTAAGTTCAAGCATTCGTTCTAAGTGAAATTCTGCAATATTATCTTTACCATCATATTTCTCGTAAACGTATGAATTTATGACAAATCAACAAAGTATAATTATGTGTATTTTGAGTCATACGACCTTATAAAAGTACCAAACACAGGAAAGAAATTAAGAACAAAACAATACTAAATAAAAATCAGAAGGTCCACAGGCCCGATATATCCCTGTGTATCAAGAATCATTGTTTGATACTGGAAATCGATAACACGTATTAATACTAATCCGGGTATCAATTTTAATTACTGTATCACAATGGGTTCTTCACATATTAAATAAAAATTGATTTTAGGCAAAATATTTGGGAGTCTGTAGCTTCCTCGCGAAGATTTTCCGGACAAATGTTTATATGAACTTTTTTGCTTAAAATATTTCTCTCAATTAACTGTTCAAAGACTTTTGTGAAAAAACTTACATTTATCCGAGAATAAGTAAGACTTTTACATTTTTTCAGTGAGTTGATCCTAGTGTGCTTAATTTACCAAAATTTACCAAAAACCGAAAAAAAATCGTCATTAGTCTGAAGGGTCATCATTTTCAAGCATTTGTACAGGAGTAAGTGTTATTCTGTCCATGAGTATAAAAAAATGTTTGAAAAGTACCCGCATCATGTTTTTTTATGACTTATTAAGATAAGCACACTAGGATCAACTCACTGGAAAAACGTAAAAATCTTTCTTATTCTCGGATAAATGTAAGTTTTTTTCACAAAAGTAACCCATTCATGTAGGTAATAAGGTAGGTTTTTCGAAAGGGTATGAAATAGAGCAGTTTTTTAAGACCATTTGAACATCTGTAAGTGTGCTAAATTTTATAAAATAATTTTTTAAAGAAATAATTTTATTAAAGTTTTATAAATTTTCAAATGTTAACCTGCAGCCATTCTTTGTTTTTGTTCTTCATAAATTTTATTTTGATTTGAAAGTGTAGCTTAGACATTTAAGTAATATAAAAATCATCTTTGAAAAATATGGGCTCATTAACTTTTGAACTTTCACCATTAATATCTATAAATCTGAGTTTTCTCAAAAATTTACTAAAAAGGCCGATATAAAAAAACTGTAGCACTTTATATATAGGTATATTTGCTTAAATCACTTCCAAATGACTCATTCCACCTTCCTTCAAAATATTCGTATCGCCGAACCAAACACCCAGTATAGTCCAGTGCCAAAGCCTTTTTGGGTAAAAAAAAATTCTCTACAGGCTGGCGATAATGGGAATCGTTGCTAATAATGATAACAAAAAGAAGAAAAAAAATGCACCCCTGTACATGAAGCGGTTTCGAAGGGGGGTGGTTTTTAAGGGTTGAAAATGGTTTTTTGCAATTTTCGGCAAAGTATGAATTCCTATCGAAAAATGGTCTACAGTAAAGTTATAGATAATAAATAAATCTACAATTTTGTTTGAAACCAATTTACAACATAACCTCAAATTTTCCGATATAATAGCGAAAACCCGTTTTTTTGAATATTCGAGTTTTTTATGTCGAAAAAATTGTCAACATACTTGAAATTTTCATGAAAAGGATATTTTGAAGTCCTTAAATTTTACCGAGCTGTCCGGAATTTCAAAGTTTAATATTTCCTGAAATATTAACGTTTTTCGAAAAAAAATTAAAATTTTTCAATCGAAAAATTGATCGTAGAAATTTTCGATTTTTTAACTTTTAGGGGGCTCATTTTTTTGTCATGAGTTGTACTATAAGATAGATAAAAAATTAAAATACCTTTATATTTAAAAATTCTGTGAAAAATTAGAAAAAACAAAAATAGTGAATTGTAAAAAACGCAATTTTATTTTTCAATCACTCTAAAAAATTTTTATGCTAAAATACAAGAATAAATTATATTCAATTTTGTAAATGGATAATTTACGAAAAAAAATGTTATACAGTGTAAATTGATAGGAATAGGATGCTGTAAATAAGTAATTTTTCGGTAATAAAACGTAAAAGCATC
Organism: Sialis lutaria; assembly: GCA_949319165.1. NCBI lineage: Eukaryota > Metazoa > Arthropoda > Insecta > Megaloptera > Sialidae > Sialis > Sialis lutaria. The sequence continues at coordinate 26,114,352 of OX439237.1, forward strand.
ATAAATTGAATTTTTTTTACATATATTTAAAATTACTTTGTTCTAACAAATAAAAGAATGTTCCATTACATAGTACTAAATATTAATTTTACAAAAAATGAATATACTATTATTTTTTTTAAATAAAGTTTTTTATTATTATGTTAAAAATTTTCAATTAATTAATAACAGCATCCTATTCCTATCAATTTATATTACATTTTTTTTCGTAAATTATCCTTTTATTAAATTGAATATATTTTATTTTTATATTTTAGCACAAAAATTTCATGATTAGTACAAAATTTTTAGAGTGATTGAAAAATAATATTGTGTTTTTTACAAATCGCTATTTTTGTTTTTTCTAATTTTTCACAGAATTTTTAAATGTAAAGGTATTTTAATTTTTTATCTATCTTAAAGTAAAACTCAAGACGAAAAAAATGAGCCCCCTAAAAGTTAAAAAATCGAAAATTTCTATGATCAATTTTTCGATTGAAAAAATCTCATTTTTTTCGAAAAACGTTAATATTTCAGGAAATATTTAACTTTAAAATTCTGTACAGCTCGCTAAAATTAAAGGACTTCAAAATATACATTTCATGAAAATTTCAAGTATTTTGACAATTTTTTCGACATAAAAGACTCGTAAATTCAAAAAAACGGTTTTTCACTATTATCTCGGAAAATTTGAGGTTATGTTGTAAATTGGTTAAAAACAAAATTGTAGATTTATTTATTATCTACAACTTTACGGAAATCGCAAAAAACCGTTTTCAACCCTTAAAAACCACCCCCCTTTGAAATAGCTTCATGTGCAAGGGTGCATTTATTTTTCCTCTGTTTGTAATCATTTTTAGCAACGATTTCCACTATCGCCAGCCTGTAGAGAATTTTTCTGTTTTTTAGCCTTAACCTTCCGTCGGGCGCGGGGTATATTGTAACGTATTCGGGCGCGGTGTATCAAAATGATACACTGTATTATGTTTTTTAAATTACGTTGAATTTTTGCATATTATTAGTATTTTAATGTCCTAAGTTTATAAAAAAAGAGTTTTTTGAGTATTTTAATTTTAATATTACATTTAAAATATAAAATATATTTTCTAACTGCTAACTAAAATATGTTTTCTAACTACTAACTACTTAATCGTCACATGAATCCTGCTGTGATGATAGGGGGTTGTTTTTCCCCCTAAAACCCCCACTCCCGTAGTATTTTTCCCGCCTGATCGAATGAAAATAATTACAACCCTTCATATGTGACAGGGGGTGAAATATTAATAACCAAATTTAAATTTTTCCCACACAAACATTTCCACCCCCTTTCAATTCCTTAGGGGATGAATTTTTGGAATTCGAAGTAGCCTATGTCCTTTCTCAGGATGCAAGCTTTCTTCCTACCAAATTTCATCAAGATTGGTTCAGCGGTTTAGCCTTGAAAAGGTGACAAGCATAAGACAGACAGATAGACAGACAGGCACATTTTCGTATTTATAATATTAGTATAAATAGTATTAATGAAAAAAATATTATATTGATTGTTAATTAAAACACTTACCGAAAATAATATTATTAAAAAAACGACTTCTATAGAAATTTTATAAATTCAAGTGGTTGGGCGTGGTGTATCAAAATGAACTTTTTAACTGTAATTTTACTTCTCTGTGATAATTTGACAATTGAAGGCTATTACCATGTAAAACAATTACAAACAGGAAGGTATTGAAAGTTCAGGGGTTGAATCAGTAACCATTTCAAAATGGCATTAAAATTAGTTGGAAGTGTATCAAATAGATCAGCCGCGCCCGACGGAAGGTTAAAAAGTCGGATTGGCACTGGACTAATAGGTCTGGCTGGACCTTCATATATTTTGTATGAGAATGAAATAAAATAAATGGAAAAAATTAATAAAACTTTTTTTATAGATTAATTTGAATATAAAATATATATTTTCTCTTATTTTAATACATTTTGAATTTTATTTAACTTTTTTTTGTATTTTTATTTATCTTCTAGATTTACAATATCGTGACATTTTATATTGGCGGCTATGTTGCAAACATACCGGGTCTGCGCAAGCAATGCACGTGAATCTTGTTTTTCTTTGAAATTATCGGCTAATCTTGCAGGATTTCTTCTAGTTTGTTGCTGTTTGGCTAGTGGTCGGTTGTGGAATTTTATATTGTAACGGTGCCCCATTTTAAAGGTAATTAAAGGTATGAAGGTCTGGCCAGACCGATAAGGTAGACAAGAGGTATACAAATAGAAATATAATTTTTTTTCGCAATCCCACACACCATATTACTATTTTTTTGCACTGAATCATAGAAAAGAGGTACATTAAGGAATTCAAGGAATTTGATAAAGATACATAAAATATTTCTATCAAAATAAACTGCCTTGGCAGGCACGAGACTTTTTTATACATCATGACACCGAAGTATTAATATGTAATTACTTTTATAATTTAATATTTGATTTTAAAATTTTTTACTTACAAAATGATTTTCAGTGAATGAAATTGATACATTCTATTTAATATTGACATTAAATATTAAACGAAATCAATTAAGATTAGTGATTATTGTATTAACAAGTATTTATTTTGCTAAATTTCAATTTTGACACTTCTAATAATAAATGCTAAAATTTTCATAGATAACTAGATTTTTTGTATTATTCAAATCATTTTTAAATTAAAACCATTAAAACTAAAATAATTATTTTTTTTGGTTAATTCATAAGATACAAAAAAAAGAATAGAACATAAATTATAGAAAATAATATTTTCTACAACTTGTAACTCAAACATTTTTTTCTAATACCTACCGTTTAAAAAATAAATCGAAAAAATATTTTTTTTTAGAAAATCGATTATTTCCTAAAAACAATTTTTTGGGGGGAAAATGAATAGAACATAAATTATAGATAAAAGTCTCTTCTACAACTTTAATCTAAAATATTTTTTTCTACTGCGCACCGTTTCAAAAATAATTCGAAAAGTTCAAAAATAGACACCAGCAAACAACCGTTTCCGGTTTAGTGATGGTTTTCAAAAATAGGAGGTGCACATCTAGAGCATACAAGAACCTTAAGTTTAAAATTTCATGTTCGTAAGTATTACAGTTAAGGCTGTAGAGCGTTCACAGACACACAGACAGACAGACACACACACACACACACACACAGACGTCATTGAGTTAATGGTTGTATATGATTCAGGGACCCTCAAAACGTGTAATTCCGTTAAAATCTCGAGTTAGATTTTTTTCGTGATCACTATAATTTATTTATACATTACATTTCATGTATGTATAAAAAAGTAAAAACTTATGGAAAGATCAAAAAGGTCTGGCCAGACCTAATGGTTGACAGAAGGGTTAAGACATTTCAGTTCATATCATTTAGTACAAAAATTTCGAATTTCGTGAATCAATCCGATTGCTTCGAAATCAATAAAATCGAGTCAGTTTGCATCAATTCAGTCGTTTTAGAGGTTTTTAAGACATTTCAGTTCATATCATTTATGTCATAAATAGCTCTATTTCGTCGTAAAACGACCGAATTGATGCAAATTGACTCGATTTTACTGACTTCGTAACATCTAATTTCGTGAATCGGTCCGATTGCTTCGAAATAAGTAAAATCGAGTCAATATGCATCGATTCAGTCGTTTTAAGACGAATTAGAGGTATTCAAGACATTTCAGTTCATATTATTTAGTAAAAAAAATTCGAATTTCGTGAATCGATCCGATTGCTTCGAAATCAGTAAAATCTTGTCAATTTGCATCGATTCGGTCGAATTACGACGAATTAGAGCCATTTAAGACATTTCAGTTCATATCATTTAGTACAAAAAATTCGAATTTCGTGAATCGAGTTTGTTGGGTTAGGTTAGGTTAGGTTAGGTTGAATTTCGTGAATCGATCCGATTGCTTCGAAATCAGTAAAATCGAGTCAATTTGCATCACTTCGGTCGTTTTAAGACGATTTAGAGCTATTTAAGACATTTCAGTACATATCATTTAGTACAAAAAATTCGAATTTCGTGAATCGATCCGATTGCTTCGAAATCAGTAAAATCAAGTCAATATGCATCGATTCAGTCGTTTTACGACGAATTAGAGCCATTTGAGAGATTTCAGTTCATATCATTTAGTACAAAAAATTCGAATTTCGTGAATCGATCCGATTGCTTCGAAATCAGTAAAATCAAGTCAATATGCATCGATTCAGTCGTTTTAAGACGAATTAGAGCCATTTGAGAGATTTCAGTTCATATCATTTAGTACAAAAAATTCGAATTTTGTGAATCGATCCGATTGCTTCGAAATAAGGAAAATCAAGTCAATATGCATCGTTTCGGTCGTTTCACGACGAATTAGAGCCATTTGAGAGATTTCAGTTCATATCATTTAGTACAAAAAAAACGAATTTCGTGAATCGAGTTTGTTGGGTTACGTTAGGTTAGGTTAGGTTAGGTTAGGTTAGGTAAGGTTAGGTTAGGTTAGGTTAGGTTAGGTTAGGTTAGGTTGAATTTCATTAATCGATCCGATTGCTTCGTAATCAGTAAAATCGAGTAAATTTGCATCAATTCAGTCGTTTTAAGATGAATTAGAGCTATTTAAGACATTTCAGTTCATATCATTTAGTACAAAAAATTCGAATTTTGTGAATCGATCCGATTGCTTCGAAATAAGGAAAATCAAGTCAATATGCATCGATTCGGTCGTTTTACGACGAATTAGAGCCATTTGAGAGATTTCAGTTCATATCATTTAGTACAAAAAATTCGAATTTAGTGAATCGATCCGATTGCTTCGAAATCAGTAAAATCATGTCAATATGCATCGATTCAGTCGTTTTAAGACGAATTAGAGCCATTTGAGAGATTTCAGTTCATATCATTTAGTACAAAAAATTCGAATTTCGTGAATCGAGTTTGTTGCGTTAGGTTAGGTTAGGTTAGGTTAGGTTAGGTTAGGTTAGGTTGAATTTCATTAATCGATCCGATTGCTTCGAAATCAGTAAAATCGAGTAAATTTGCATCAATTCAGTCGTTTTAAGATGAATTAGAGCTATTTAAGACATTTCAGTTCATATCATTTAGTACAAAAAATTCGAATTTTGTGAATCGATCCGATTGCTTCGAAATAAGGAAAATCAAGTCAATATGCATCGATTCGGTCGTTTTACGACGAATTAGAGCCATTTCAGAGATTTCAGTTCATATCATTTAGTACAAAAAATTCGAATTTAGTGAATCGATCCGATTGCTTCGAAATCAGTAAAATCAAGTCAATATGCATCGATTCAGTCGTTTTAAGACGAATTAGAGCCATTTGAGAGATTTCAGTTCATATCATTTAGTACAAAAAATTCGAATTTAGTGAATCGATCCGATTGCTTCGAAATCAGTAAAATCAAGTCAATATGCATCGATTCAGTCGTTTTACGACGAATTAGAGCCATTTGAGAGATTTCAGTTCATATCATTTAGTACAAAAAATTCGAATTTCGTGAATCGATCCGATTGCTTCGAAATCAGTAAAATCAAGTCAATATGCATCGATTCAGTCGTTTTAAGACGAATTAGAGCCATTTGAGAGATTTCAGTTCATATCATTTAGTACAAAAAATTCGAATTTCGTGAATCGAGTTTGTTGGGTTAGGTTAGGTTAGGTTAGGTTGAATTTCGTGAATCGATCCGATTGCTTCGAAATCAGTAAAATCGAGTCAATTTGCATCACTTCGGTCGTTTTAAGACGATTTAGAGCTATTTAAGACATTTCAGTACATATCATTTAGTACAAAAAATTCGAATTTTGTGAATCGATCCGATTGCTTCGAAATAAGGAAAATCAAGTCAATATGCATCGATTCGGTCGTTTTACGACGAATTAGAGCCATTTGAGAGATTTCAGTTCATATCATTTAGTACAAAAAATTCGAATTTCGTGAATCGATCCGATTGCTTCGAAATTAGTAAAATCAAGTCAATATGCATCGATTCAGTCGTTTTAAGACGAATTAGAGCCATTTGAGAGATTTCAGTTCATATCGTTTAGTACAAAAAATTCGAATTTCGTGAATCGATCCGATTGCTTCGAAATCAGTAAAATCAAGTCAATATGCATCGATTCAGTCGTTTTAAGACGAATTAGAGCCATTTGAGAGATTTCAGTTCATATCATTTAGTACAAAAAATTCGAATTTCGTGAATCGAGTTTGTTGGGTTAGGTTAGGTTAGGTTAGGTTGAATTTCGTGAATCGATCCGATTGCTTCGAAATCAGTAAAATCGAGTCAATTTGCATCACTTCGGTCGTTTTAAGACGATTTAGAGCTATTTAAGACATTTCAGTACATATCATTTAGTACAAAAAATTCGAATTTCGTGAATCGATCCGATTGCTTCGAAATAAGGAAAATCAAGTCAATATGCATCGATTCGGTCGTTTTACGACGAATTAGAGCCATTTGAGAGATTTCAGTTCATATCATTTAGTACAAAAAATTCGAATTTCGTGAATCGATCCGATTGCTTCGAAATCAGTAAAATCAAGTCAATATGCATCGATTCAGTCGTTTTAAGACGAATTAGAGCCATTTGAGAGATTTCAGTTCATATCATTTAGTACAAAAAATTCGAATTTCGTGAATCGATCCGATTGCTTCGAAATCAGTAAAATCAAGTCAATATGCATCGATTCAGTCGTTTTAAGACGAATTAGAGCCATTTGAGAGATTTCAGTTCATATCATTTAGTAAAAAAAATTCGAATTTTGTGAATCGATCCGATTGCTTCGAAATAAGAAAAATCAAGTCAATATGCATCGTTTCGGTCGTTTCACGACGAATTAGAGCCATTTGAGAGATTTCAGTTCATATCATTTAGTACAAAAAATTCGAATTTCGTGAATCGAGTTTGTTGGGTTAGGTTAGGTTAGGTTAGGTTAGGTTAGGTTAGGTTAGGTTGAATTTCATTAATCGATCCGATTGCTTCGAAATCAGTAAAATCGAGTAAATTTGCATCAATTCAGTCGTTTTAAGATGAATTAGAGCTATTTAAGACATTTCAGTTCATATCATTTAGTACAAAAAATTCGAATTTTGTGAATCGATCCGATTGCTTCGAAATAAGGAAAATCAAGTCAATATGCATCGATTCGGTCGTTTTACGACGAATTAGAGCCATTTGAGAGATTTCAGTTCATATCATTTAGTACAAATAATTCGAATTTAGTGAATCGATCCGATTGCTTCGAAATCAGTAAAATCAAGTCAATATGCATCGATTCAGTCGTTTTAAGACGAATTAGAGCCATTTGAGAGATTTCAGTTCATATCATTTAGTACAAAAAATTCGAATTTCGTGAATCGATCCGATTGCTTCGAAATCAGTAAAATCAAATCAATATGCATCGATTTAGTCGTTTTAAGACGAATTAGAGCCATTTGAGAGATTTCAGTTCATATCATTTAGTACAAAAAATTCGAATTTCGTGAATCGATCCGATTGCTTCGAAATCAGTAAAATCAAGTCAATATGCATCGATTCAGTCGTTTTAAGACGAATTAGAGCCATTTGAGAGATTTCAGTTCATATCATTTAGTACAAAAAATTCGAATTTTGTGAATCGATCCGATTGCTTCGAAATAAGGAAAATCAAGTCAATATGCATCGTTTCGGTCGTTTCACGACGAATTAGAGCCATTTGAGAGATTTCAGTTCATATCATTTAGTACAAAAAATTCGAATTTCGTGAATCGATCCGATTGCTTCGAAATCAGTAAAATCAAGTCAATATGCATCGATTCAGTCGTTTTAAGACGAATTAGAGCCATTTGAGAGATTTCAGTTCATATCATTTAGTACAAAAAATTCGAACTTCGTGAATCGAGTTTGTTGGGTTAGGTTAGGTTAGGTTAGGTTGAATTTCGTGAAACGATCCGATTGCTTCGAAATCAGTAAAATCGAGTCAATGTGCATCACTTCGGTCGTTTTAAGACGATTTAGAGCTATTTAAGACATTTCAGTTCATATCATTTAGTACAAAAAATTCGAATTTCATGAATCGATCCGATTGCTTCGAAATCAGTAAAATCAAGTCAATATGCATCGATTCAGTCGTTTTAAGACGAATTAGAGCTATTTAAGACATTTCAGTTCATGTCATTTAGTACAAAAAATTCGAATTTCGTGAATCGATCCGATTGCTTCGAAATCAGTAAAATCAAGTCAATATGCATCGATTCGGTCGTTTTACGACGAATTAGAGCCATTTGAGAGATTTCAGTTCATATCATTTAGTACAAAAAATTCGAATTTCGTGAATCGATCCGATTGCTTCGAAATCAGTAAATTCAAGTCAATATGCATCGATTCAGTCGTTTTAAGACGAATTAGAGCCATTTGAGAGATTTCAGTTCATATCATTTAGTACAAAAAATTCGAATTTCGTGAATCGATCCGATTGCTTCGAAATCAGTAAAATCAAGTCAATATGCATCGATTCAGTCGTTTTAAGACGAATTAGAGCCATTTGAGAGATTTCAGTTCATATCATTTAGTACAAAAAATTCGAATTTCGTGAATCGAGTTTGTTGGGTTAGGTTAGGTTAGGTTAGGTTGAATTTCATTAATCGATCCGATTGCTTCGAAATCAGTAAAATCGAGTAAATTTGTATCAATTCAGTCGTTTTAAGATGAATTAGAGCTATTTAAGACATTTCAGTTCATATCATTTAGTACAAAAAATTCGAATTTCGTGAATCGATCCGATTGCTTCGAAATCAGTAAAATCAAGTCAATATGCATCGATTCAGTCGTTTTAAGACGAATTAGAGCCATTTGAGAGATTTCAGTTCATATCATTTAGTACAAAAAATTCGAATTCCGTGAATCGAGTTTGTTGGGTTAGGTTAGGTTGAATTTCGTGAATCGATCCGATTGCTTCGAAATCAGTAAAATCGAGTCAATTTGCATCACTTCGGTCGTTTTAAGACGATTTAGAGCTATTTAAGACATTTCAGTACATATCATTTAGTACAAAAAATTCGAATTTTGTGAATCGATCCGATTGCTTCGAAATAAGGAAAATCAAGTCAATATGCATCGATTCGGTCGTTTTACGACGAATTAGAGCCATTTGAGAGATTTCAGTTCATATCATTTAGTACAAAAAATTCGAATTTCGTGAATCGAGTTTGTTGGGTTAGGTTAGGTTAGGTTAGGTTAGGTTAGGTTGAATTTCAATAATCGATCCGATTGCTTCGAAATCAGTAAAATCAAGTCAATATGCATCGATTAAGTCGTTTTAAGACGAATTAGAGCTATTTAAGACATTTCAGTTCATGTCATTTAGTACAAAAAATTCGAATTTCGTGAATCGATCCGATTGCTTCGAAATCAGTAAAATCAAGTCAATATGCATCGATTCGGTCGTTTTACGACGAATTAGAGCCATTTGAGAGATTTCAGTTCATATCATTTAGTACAAAAAATTCGAATTTCGTGAATCGATCCGATTGCTTCGAAATCAGTAAAATCAAGTCAATATGCATCGATTCAGTCGTTTTAAGACGAATTAGAGCCATTTGAGAGATTTCAGTTCATATCATTTAGTACAAAAAATTCGAATTTCGTGAATCGATCCGATTGCTTCGAAATCAGTAAAATCAAGTCAATATGCATCGATTCAGTCGTTTTAAGACGAATTAGAGCCATTTGAGAGATTTCAGTTCATATCATTTAGTACAAAAAATTCGAATTTCGTGAATCGACTTTGTTGGGTTAGGTTAGGTTAGGTTAGGTTGAATTTCATTAATCGATCCGATTGCTTCGAAATCAGTAAAATCGAGTAAATTTGCATCAATTCAGTCGTTTTAAGATGAATTAGAGCTATTTAAGACATTTCAGTTCATATCATTTAGTACAAAAAATTCGAATTTTGTGAATCGATCCGATTGCTTCGAAATAAGGAAAATCAAGTCAATATGCATCGATTCGGTCGTTTTACGACGAATTAGAGCCATTTGAGAGATTTCAGTTCATATCATTTAGTACAAAAAATTCGAATTTAGTGAATCGATCCGATTGCTTCGAAATCAGTAAAATCAAGTCAATATGCATCGATTCAGTCGTTTTAAGACGAATTAGAGCCATTTGAGAGATTTCAGTTCATATCATTTAGTACAAAAAATTCGAATTTCGTGAATCGATCCGATTGCTTCGAAATCAGTAAAATCAAGTCAATATGCATCGATTCAGTCGTTTTAAGACGAATTAGAGCCATTTGAGAGATTTCAGTTCATATCATTTAGTACAAAAAATTCGAATTTCGTGAATCGATCCGATTGCTTCGAAATAAGGAAAATCAAGTCAATATGCATCGATTCGGTCGTTTTACGACGAACTAGAGCCATTTGAGACATTTCAGTTCATATCATTTAGTACAAAAAATTCGAATTTCGTGAATCGATCCGATTGCTTCGAAATAAGGAAAATCAAGTCAATATGCATCGATTCGGTCGTTTTACGACGAACTAGAGCCATTTGAGACATTTCAGTTCATATCATTTAGTACAAAAAATTCGAATTTCGTGAATCGATCCGATTGCTTCGAAATAAGGAAAATCAAGTCAATATGCATCGATTCGGTCGTTTTACGACGAACTAGAGCCATTTGAGACATTTCAGTTCATATCATTTAGTACAAAAAATTCGAATTTCCTGAATCGATCCGATTGCTTCGAAATAAGGAAAATCAAGTCAATATGCATCGATTCAGTCGTTTTACGACGAATTAGAGCCATTTGAGACATTTCAGTTCATATCATTTAGTACAAAAAATTCGAATTTCGTGAATCGAGTTTGTTGGGTTAGGTTAGGTTAGGTTAGGTTAGGTTAGGTTAGGTTAGGTTGAATTTCAATATGCATCGATTCAGTCGTTTTAAGACGAATTAGAGCCATTTGAGACATTTCAGTTCATATCATTTAGTACAAAAAATTCGAATTTCGTGAATCGATCCGATTGCTTCGAAATCAGTAAAATCAAGTTGAATAATTCTGACTCCAGAAACGATTTGACCAATGGATATTATAGAAGATGGATAATATAGAACTGCTGGTAGGATCAATGTATTTCTATCCGGTACACACCATGAATAGTTTTTGATCCTTAGCAGGTATCATTTATTGTAATTATTTTTCCTTCGATATAGTGGACCATGTCTTATACAGACAAATAAATATCAACACAAACACTTTAAATTACACTATATATTTGTGAAATAATATACAACTATTGTGAATAATTTGCAATAATAACAAATAATAATAATGAATGCTTCACTAAACTGCCATGTGTGAAAACTTCTATCACTCACTTTTTTTTTTAACAAACGTAATAATAATAATTGTTTCCAACGCCGCCGCTATAACATATAGGCTAGCGTTGGAAATAACACCATAACAAAATAAAAACATAACATTTGAAATCGCACATACACCCCCCGTTGAAACCACGGTTTCAACTAAAATCACATTTATTGACTGGACAGCATATCTGCCCTATCAGGTAATGCAAATATAGAATCGTTTATTAAAATGTGCAGGGGTAATAACATTATAATCATTTGGATCACTAGATAATGAAGTGAGAGGTCTGGAGTTTACTATTCCTTCAATCTGAATTAAAAGAGTATTAAGCTCTTCATATGTAAGATGGGCGTTACCCATAATACGGGTCAAATGGTGTTTAACTAATTTCACACCATTTTCCCATAAACCACCCCAATGAGGTGAATAACTAGGAATAAAATTCCAGTCTACTCCTTCTAGTGACATTAAATCAAGTACACTATCATTATTTTCTGAATGAAACATCTTATACAAAGCATTTAACTCATTTTTTGCACCTTTAAAGGTAGTGCCATTATCACTGTATACCTTTAAAACTTTTCCGCGACGGGAAACAAAGCGTTTAAAAGCAGCAATAAAATTTTTAGTAGTCATATCAGATACAAGCTCGACGTGAATAGCCTTAGTCGACATGCATATAAATAAACATATATAACCCTTAGTCAAAATAGATCTACGAATTCGAGACTGTTTTATTTCAATAGGTCCAGCATAATCTACACCTACCGAAAGAAAAGGTCTGGTAGGGGTTACACGAACTTTAGGCAAATTTGCCATTATTTGATTCTCTGTAGAAGCACGATAACGGTAACACAAATTACATTTATGAATAATAAATCTAACGGCATTTCGTCCATTTATTATCCAGAATTTCTGTCCTAGCGATGACAGTGTAGATTGTGCCCCGGCATATAACAATCTTTCGTGTTCACGACGAATTATTAAATTAGTTACATGTAATGCATACGGCAAAACCAAAGGATGTCTTTGAGCTTCCGTAATATGAGGTGCATTTTTAAGCCTTCCTCCTACTCTTAAGAGACCATCGTCATCAAGGAAAGGCGATAAAAATTTTAATTTCGATTTAGAAAAATTTTCTTTGGAAATTATATTTTCCTTAAATAACAACCAAGCATCCAAAATGTGAGAGGAAACAACATTATCCCAATCTAAATTTTCTTTCCATATCATTTGCATAATCAATTTGCCTATAATACAAACTGGAGAAATTATACCTAATGGATCAAAAATCTTGGCTATTTCTGACAAAATCGTACGCTTCGTATTTGACTCACTGCTTGATTTCGAGTACGATATCAAAAATGAATCTCTTTTTGGATCCCAAATCATTCCGAGGGCTTTTAAAGAGTCGCTGCCATCACTAAGCTTAAAACTACATTTCTCGCGCTTATCTACAGGGATATCCTGAAGTAAAGCTTCATTGTTTGAATACCACTTGTGCAAATCAAATTTGCCTTTACCAAGTAATTCTATTAATTCGTCTCGCAAACGCATTGCTGACGCATAATCAGACGCACCAGTTATAATATCATCCATATATGTATTACATTTTAACGCACGACAAGCTAACGGGTAATGTATACCTTCGTCTTTAACTAATTCTAATAAACTTCGAGTCGCAAGATAACTTGCGGAAGCAGTTCCGTATGTAACGCGATTTAACTGAAGACATTTTATTTCTTCCTGAGGAGAATTTCTCCACAAAATCTTTTGCAATGGTTGATATTTTTCTTTGATCTTTATCATACGGTACATCATCGTAATGTCTGTTATAATAGCATATTTATAACAGCGAAATCTTATTAAAACTGAAAATAAATCTGGTTGAACTATCGGCCCTACCAGCATTATTTCGTTTAATGATACACCCGTGTTTGATGGCGCAGACGCATTAAATACAACTCTTAACTTTGTTGATGTCTTATCCTCCCTCACGACTGCGTGATGAGGCATATAATACTCCAATGGCTGAATAAGCTCACTTGAAGAAATACGAGGAACTTCGTATGCATGACCAAGATCCACAAATTCTTGGATAAATTTTTTGTAACGTTCAAAAAATTCTAGATTATTTTTAAACTTTCTTTCTAAACTCAAAAAACACCTCAGTGCATATGAGTAAGAACCGCCTAAACTAGGTAATTTCTCTTCAACGATAGGGAGATCGACTTCATATCTACCCTCACTATCTCTTGACACCGTGTCAAGATATATCTTTTCACAACGCATTTCCTCGGCAGAGAGAAAACTTTTGGACGAATACTCTTCTAATCGCCAAAAATTCGTTATTAAATCATTTATATCTTCACCGCATGAAGTGACTGTAACCGCATTACAGACTAAACTCTCTGTCAGGTTTATATCTCCTTTTAAACTACCACCAAATACCCATCCCAAACGAGTATTGTGTAGTACAGGTTTTTCATCTCCTAATTCAATTTTACCTGCTAGTAATAATGAATAATATACCTCTGCCCCTATGAGCATATCAATATCTCCATGAACATTAAATTGAGGGTCTGCTAATTTGACAAATCTTGGCCATCTCAATAATTTGTTACTAAAACTGACTTTTGGAAGGCCATTTGTTATACATTTTATAACCCCAAAATTATTTTTAAAACAGAAATCGTTAACTCGAGATCCCACCGTTAACGATAATACCTTATCAACTGGAGATGTGAGACCACCAACTCCAGAAACTTGCCAATTAGCTTGAGTACCGTTGATATTAAGTTTTGTCGCAAAGTTAGAAGTAATGAAATTACGCTCGCTAGCGCTATCAAGCAATGCTCGACAAGAATGCCTATTTCCCTTTTCATCTATGACATTAACAATTGCAGTACTCATAAGTACTAAATTGCATTCACCGCTAAATTTGGAAATAGAAGTATTCATCTTTTCCGCATTGAAAGAAGATGACGCATTTGCTACAACGCTCACCTCTTGAGCGCTAGTTTCATTTTTATTAATTACACTAGCAGTCTGCGAACTTTGTTTATGACCGCCATTGGTTTCATAACTAGCATGTAACATCTTATGATGTTTCTGATTACATTTACTGCATAGATTAGCTGAACATTTTGAATACATGTGCCCTGTACCAAGGCATATAAAACATAACTTATTGCTCTCAACAAATTTGCGTTTCTCAATAACAGATAGCTTGTAAAACTTTCCGCAATTGGAAAGACGATGATTATTATTGCACAACGGACAGTTATGAATCTTATTTGCGACTTCCGCAGCGTTACAATGTACATTTCGCCTATCGGGCTTAGCACTACTAACCGAATCGCTATGATGTAATATTTCCCACGCTTGACATCTATGGTTCAAACAATCAATATATTCCTTGAGAGTAGGAAATTCTCCAGCCTTCCGCTGAAGCTCAAACTCTTTACGAGTGTCAAAATCTAATTTTTGAGATATAAAAAATATTAAAAAACTATCAAGTAAATTTGGTAAATGGAGCGCCTCTAAAGAATTATAATGTTGCGTAAATGAATTCAACATAGCTCTCAAACTGTTTCCAGAATTTTTAGTTACTTTAGGCAACTCAAAAATTGCGTTTAAATGACTGTTTGATATTAATGTTTTATTGTCAAAACGTTCAACTAGAATACGCCAAGCTATATCGTAATTTTCCTCTGACGATTGAATGCTTTCTATTAATGACAGAGCACTCCCCTTTATGACACTTTTAAGATAGTAAAATTTTTGTATTTTACCTAATTCATTGTTATTGTGAATTAAGTTCTCAAAAACATCCTTAAAATTAAGCCAACAGCTTATATCTCCTGAAAACTCAGATAACTTTATTTTCGGAAGTGAAAGATGAGCCCTTGATTCAACTTGTTTAACATTTTCATTTTTAACAGAAGCAATTTCTGCTTTTTTAAATCTATTTATAATACGCTTAATATTATTAGTTAAGTCCAAGTACTCATTTTCCACTGCGAGACCTTCAGCTTTGTATTTATTCTTATCAATTATTTCCAATTCTATTTGACTTTCTTCAAATTTAATAAAAATGTCACTAAGTCTATTCAACGCACCTTCTAAATCAGTAATGTGCGTACATAACTCAATGTCACCTAACGAATCTGATATATTTGTTATCCTACTCTGATAATATTCTCTCTTATTGAGTAGTTTTTCTACATTTTTCGCCATTTTATACAATATTTATACAAATAAAATTAAGAATATAACTAATAACTGAAATTAAAGTAGTTTTGATTTTACACAGTAATACAAAACTAACCTAAACGATATAAAATTTCTCCACAGAGAAATCTAATGATCCAACGATTGACGTAAAATATTTATATCTATAATACATACATATGCTAAATTTATAAAATCAATTGTTGTCAATTTATAATTTGACAGCACAACAATAACAAACACCATGTGTTTCATAAACAAGGATGATTGTACTCACTTTGTCACACAGCAACGTTTGTTAATTGTTTATTTCATGAATTTTCTTATCACCCAGCATACATTTATACACTTGTATATGTTGGCGACGTTGATCTTGTAAAATAATGATTTATCATTATAATCTTCAATACTTGATAATCCACTGGCTTTCTGGCTTTCGTTATCCCGGTAGAAGGACCATGAATAATTCTGACTCCAGAAACGATTTGACCAATGGATATTATAGAAGATGGATAATATAGAACTGCTGGTAGGATCAATGTATTTCTATCCGGTACACACCATGAATAGTTTTTGATCCTTAGCAGGTATCATTTATTGTAATTATTTTTCCTTCGATATAGTGGACCATGTCTTATACAGACAAATAAATATCAACACAAACACTTTAAATTACACTATATATTTGTGAAATAATATACAACTATTGTGAATAATTTGCAATAATAACAAATAATAATAATGAATGCTTCACTAAACTGCCATGTGTGAAAACTTCTATCACTCACTTTTTTTTTTAACAAACGTAATAATAATAATTGTTTCCAACGCCGCCGCTATAACATATAGGCTAGCGTTGGAAATAACACCATAACAAAATAAAAACATAACATTTGAAATCGCACACAAGTCAATATGCATCGATTCAGTCGTTTTACGACGAATTAGAGCCATTTGAGACATTTCAGTTCATATCATTTAGTACAAAAAATTCGAATTTCGTGAATCGATCCGATTGCTTCGAAATAAGGAAAATCAAGTCAATATGCATCGATTCGGTCGTTTTACGACGAACTAGAGCCATTTGAGACATTTCAGTTCATATCATTTAGTACAAAAAATTCGAATTTCGTGAATCGATCCGATTGCTTCGAAATAAGGAAAATCAAGTCAATATGCATCGATTCGGTCGTTTTACGACGAACTAGAGCCATTTGAGACATTTCAGTTCATATCATTTAGTACAAAAAATTCGAATTTTGTGAATCGATCCGATTGCTTCGAAATAAGGAAAATCAAGTCAATATGCATCGATTCGGTCGTTTTACGACGAATTAGAGCCATTTCAGAGATTTCAGTTCATATCATTTAGTACAAAAAATTCGAATTTAGTGAATCGATCCGATTGCTTCGAAATCAGTAAAATCAAGTCAATATGCATCGATTCAGTCGTTTTAAGACGAATTAGAGCCATTTGAGAGATTTCAGTTCATATCATTTAGTACAAAAAATTCGAATTTAGTGAATCGATCCGATTGCTTCGAAATCAGTAAAATCAAGTCAATATGCATCGATTCAGTCGTTTTACGACGAATTAGAGCCATTTGAGAGATTTCAGTTCATATCATTTAGTACAAAAAATTCGAATTTCGTGAATCGATCCGATTGCTTCGAAATCAGTAAAATCAAGTCAATATGCATCGATTCAGTCGTTTTAAGACGAATTAGAGCCATTTGAGAGATTTCAGTTCATATCATTTAGTACAAAAAATTCGAATTTCGTGAATCGAGTTTGTTGGGTTAGGTTAGGTTAGGTTAGGTTGAATTTCGTGAATCGATCCGATTGCTTCGAAATCAGTAAAATCGAGTCAATTTGCATCACTTCGGTCGTTTTAAGACGATTTAGAGCTATTTAAGACATTTCAGTACATATCATTTAGTACAAAAAATTCGAATTTTGTGAATCGATCCGATTGCTTCGAAATAAGGAAAATCAAGTCAATATGCATCGATTCAGTCGTTTTAAGACGAATTAGAGCCATTTGAGAGATTTCAGTTCATATCATTTAGTACAAAAAATTCGAATTTCGTGAATCGATCCGATTGCTTCGAAATCAGTAAAATCAAGTCAATATGCATCGATTCAGTCGTTTTAAGACGAATTAGAGCCATTTGAGAGATTTCAGTTCATATCATTTAGTACAAAAAATTCGAATTTCGTGAATCGAGTTTGTTGGGTTAGGTTAGGTTAGGTTAGGTTGAATTTTGTGAATCGATCCGATTGCTTCGAAATCAGTAAAATCGAGTCAATTTGCATCACTTCGGTCGTTTTAAGACGATTTAGAGCTATTTAAGACATTTCAGTACATATCATTTAGTACAAAAAATTCGAATTTCGTGAATCGATCCGATTGCTTCGAAATAAGGAAAATCAAGTCAATATGCATCGATTCGGTCGTTTTACGACGAATTAGAGCCATTTGAGAGATTTCAGTTCATATCATTTAGTACAAAAAATTCGAATTTCGTGAATCGAGTTTGTTGGGTTAGGTTAGGTTAGGTTAGGTTAGGTTAGGTTGAATTTCATTAATCGATCCGATTGCTTCGAAATCAGTAAAATCAAGTCAATATGCATCGATTAAGTCGTTTTAAGACGAATTAGAGCTATTTAAGACATTTCAGTTCATGTCATTTAGTACAAAAAATTCGAATTTCGTGAATCGATCCGATTGCTTCGAAATCAGTAAAATCAAGTCAATATGCATCGATTCGGTCGTTTTACGACGAATTAGAGCCATTTGAGAGATTTCAGTTCATATCATTTAGTACAAAAAATTCGAATTTCGTGAATCGATCCGATTGCTTCGAAATCAGTAAAATCAAGTCAATATGCATCGATTCAGTCGTTTTAAGACGAATTAGAGCCATTTGAGAGATTTCAGTTCATATCATTTAGTACAAAAAATTCGAATTTCGTGAATCGATCCGATTGCTTCGAAATCAGTAAAATCAAGTCAATATGCATCGATTCAGTCGTTTTAAGACGAATTAGAGCCATTTGAGAGATTTCAGTTCATATCATTTAGTACAAAAAATTCGAATTTCGTGAATCGACTTTGTTGGGTTAGGTTAGGTTAGGTTAGGTTGAATTTCATTAATCGATCCGATTGCTTCGAAATCAGTAAAATCGAGTAAATTTGCATCAATTCAGTCGTTTTAAGATGAATTAGAGCTATTTAAGACATTTCAGTTCATATCATTTAGTACAAAAAATTCGAATTTTGTGAATCGATCCGATTGCTTCGAAATAAGGAAAATCAAGTCAATATGCATCGATTCGGTCGTTTTACGACGAATTAGAGCCATTTGAGAGATTTCAGTTCATATCATTTAGTACAAAAAATTCGAATTTAGTGAATCGATCCGATTGCTTCGAAATCAGTAAAATCAAGTCAATATGCATCGATTCAGTCGTTTTAAGACGAATTAGAGCCATTTGAGAGATTTCAGTTCATATCATTTAGTACAAAAAATTCGAATTTCGTGAATCGATCCGATTGCTTCGAAATCAGTAAAATCAAGTCAATATGCATCGATTCAGTCGTTTTAAGACGAATTAGAGCCATTTGAGAGATTTCAGTTCATATCATTTAGTACAAAAAATTCGAATTTCGTGAATCGATCCGATTGCTTCGAAATAAGGAAAATCAAGTCAATATGCATCGATTCGGTCGTTTTACGACGAACTAGAGCCATTTGAGACATTTCAGTTCATATCATTTAGTACAAAAAATTCGAATTTCGTGAATCGATCCGATTGCTTCGAAATAAGGAAAATCAAGTCAATATGCATCGATTCGGTCGTTTTACGACGAACTAGAGCCATTTGAGACATTTCAGTTCATATCATTTAGTACAAAAAATTCGAATTTCGTGAATCGATCCGATTGCTTCGAAATAAGGAAAATCAAGTCAATATGCATCGATTCGGTCGTTTTACGACGAACTAGAGCCATTTGAGACATTTCAGTTCATATCATTTAGTACAAAAAATTCGAATTTCGTGAATCGATCCGATTGCTTCGAAATAAGGAAAATCAAGTCAATATGCATCGAGTCAGTCGTTTTACGACGAATTAGAGCCATTTGAGACATTTCAGTTCATATCATTTAGTACAAAAAATTCGAATTTCGTGAATCGAGTTTGTTGGGTTAGGTTAGGTTAGGTTAGGTTAGGTTAGGTTAGGTTAGGTTGAATTTCAATATGCATCGATTCAGTCGTTTTAAGACGAATTAGAGCCATTTGAGACATTTCAGTTCATATCATTTAGTACAAAAAATTCGAATTTCGTGAATCGATCCGATTGCTTCGAAATCAGTAAAATCAAGTCAATATGCATCGATTCAGTCGTTTTACGACGAATTAGAGCCATTTGAGACATTTCAGTTCATATCATTTAGTACAAAAAATTCGAATTTCGTGAATCGATCCGATTGCTTCGAAATAAGGAAAATCAAGTCAATATGCATCGATTCGGTCGTTTTACGACGAACTAGAGCCATTTGAGACATTTCAGTTCATATCATTTAGTACAAAAAATTCGAATTTCGTGAATCGATCCGATTGCTTCGAAATAAGGAAAATCAAGTCAATATGCATCGATTCGGTCGTTTTACGACGAACTAGAGCCATTTGAGACATTTCAGTTCATATCATTTAGTACAAAAAATTCGAATTTTGTGAATCGATCCGATTGCTTCGAAATAAGGAAAATCAAGTCAATATGCATCGATTCGGTCGTTTTACGACGAATTAGAGCCATTTCAGAGATTTCAGTTCATATCATTTAGTACAAAAAATTCGAATTTAGTGAATCGATCCGATTGCTTCGAAATCAGTAAAATCAAGTCAATATGCATCGATTCAGTCGTTTTAAGACGAATTAGAGCCATTTGAGAGATTTCAGTTCATATCATTTAGTACAAAAAATTCGAATTTAGTGAATCGATCCGATTGCTTCGAAATCAGTAAAATCAAGTCAATATGCATCGATTCAGTCGTTTTACGACGAATTAGAGCCATTTGAGAGATTTCAGTTCATATCATTTAGTACAAAAAATTCGAATTTCGTGAATCGATCCGATTGCTTCGAAATCAGTAAAATCAAGTCAATATGCATCGATTCAGTCGTTTTAAGACGAATTAGAGCCATTTGAGAGATTTCAGTTCATATCATTTAGTACAAAAAATTCGAATTTCGTGAATCGAGTTTGTTGGGTTAGGTTAGGTTAGGTTAGGTTGAATTTCGTGAATCGATCCGATTGCTTCGAAATCAGTAAAATCGAGTCAATTTGCATCACTTCGGTCGTTTTAAGACGATTTAGAGCTATTTAAGACATTTCAGTACATATCATTTAGTACAAAAAATTCGAATTTTGTGAATCGATCCGATTGCTTCGAAATAAGGAAAATCAAGTCAATATGCATCGATTCAGTCGTTTTAAGACGAATTAGAGCCATTTGAGAGATTTCAGTTCATATCATTTAGTACAAAAAATTCGAATTTCGTGAATCGATCCGATTGCTTCGAAATCAGTAAAATCAAGTCAATATGCATCGATTCAGTCGTTTTAAGACGAATTAGAGCCATTTGAGAGATTTCAGTTCATATCATTTAGTACAAAAAATTCGAATTTCGTGAATCGAGTTTGTTGGGTTAGGTTAGGTTAGGTTAGGTTGAATTTCGTGAATCGATCCGATTGCTTCGAAATCAGTAAAATCGAGTCAATTTGCATCACTTCGGTCGTTTTAAGACGATTTAGAGCTATTTAAGACATTTCAGTACATATCATTTAGTACAAAAAATTCGAATTTCGTGAATCGATCCGATTGCTTCGAAATAAGGAAAATCAAGTCAATATGCATCGATTCGGTCGTTTTACGACGAATTAGAGCCATTTGAGAGATTTCAGTTCATATCATTTAGTACAAAAAATTCGAATTTCGTGAATCGATCCGATTGCTTCGAAATCAGTAAAATCAAGTCAATATGCATCGATTCAGTCGTTTTAAGACGAATTAGAGCCATTTGAGAGATTTCAGTTCATATCATTTAGTACAAAAAATTCGAATTTC
Organism: Sialis lutaria; assembly: GCA_949319165.1. Taxonomy (NCBI): domain Eukaryota; kingdom Metazoa; phylum Arthropoda; class Insecta; order Megaloptera; family Sialidae; genus Sialis; species Sialis lutaria. Next base: position 26,136,086 of record OX439237.1, read on the forward strand.
GTGAATCGATCCGATTGCTTCGAAATCAGTAAAATCAAGTCAATATGCATCGATTCAGTCGTTTTAAGACGAATTAGAGCCATTTGAGAGATTTCAGTTCATATCATTTAGTAAAAAAAATTCGAATTTTGTGAATCGATCCGATTGCTTCGAAATAAGAAAAATCAAGTCAATATGCATCGTTTCGGTCGTTTCACGACGAATTAGAGCCATTTGAGAGATTTCAGTTCATATCATTTAGTACAAAAAATTCGAATTTCGTGAATCGAGTTTGTTGGGTTAGGTTAGGTTAGGTTAGGTTAGGTTAGGTTAGGTTAGGTTAGGTTAGGTTGAATTTCATTAATCGATCCGATTGCTTCGAAATCAGTAAAATCGAGTAAATTTGCATCAATTCAGTCGTTTTAAGATGAATTAGAGCTATTTAAGACATTTCAGTTTATATCATTTAGTACAAAAAATTCGAATTTCGTGAATCGATCCGATTGCTTCGAAATCAGTAAAATCAAGTCAATATGCATCGATTCGGTCGTTTTACGACGAATTAGAGCCATTTGAGAGATTTCAGTTCATATCATTTAGTACAAAAAATTCGAATTTCGTGAATCGATCCGATTGCTTCGAAATCAGTAAATTCAAGTCAATATGCATCGATTCAGTCGTTTTAAGACGAATTAGAGCCATTTGAGAGATTTCAGTTCATATCATTTAGTACAAAAAATTCGAATTTCGTGAATCGATCCGATTGCTTCGAAATCAGTAAAATCAAGTCAATATGCATCGATTCAGTCGTTTTAAGACGAATTAGAGCCATTTGAGAGATTTCAGTTCATATCATTTAGTACAAAAAATTCGAATTTCGTGAATCGAGTTTGTTGGGTTAGGTTAGGTTAGGTTAGGTTGAATTTCATTAATCGATCCGATTGCTTCGAAATCAGTAAAATCGAGTAAATTTGTATCAATTCAGTCGTTTTAAGATGAATTAGAGCTATTTAAGACATTTCAGTTCATATCATTTAGTACAAAAAATTCGAATTTCGTGAATCGATCCGATTGCTTCGAAATCAGTAAAATCAAGTCAATATGCATCGATTCAGTCGTTTTAAGACGAATTAGAGCCATTTGAGAGATTTCAGTTCATATCATTTAGTACAAAAAATTCGAATTCCGTGAATCGAGTTTGTTGGGTTAGGTTAGGTTGAATTTCGTGAATCGATCCGATTGCTTCGAAATCAGTAAAATCGAGTCAATTTGCATCACTTCGGTCGTTTTAAGACGATTTAGAGCTATTTAAGACATTTCAGTACATATCATTTAGTACAAAAAATTCGAATTTTGTGAATCGATCCGATTGCTTCGAAATAAGGAAAATCAAGTCAATATGCATCGATTCGGTCGTTTTACGACGAATTAGAGCCATTTGAGAGATTTCAGTTCATATCATTTAGTACAAAAAATTCGAATTTCGTGAATCGAGTTTGTTGGGTTAGGTTAGGTTAGGTTAGGTTAGGTTAGGTTGAATTTCAATAATCGATCCGATTGCTTCGAAATCAGTAAAATCAAGTCAATATGCATCGATTAAGTCGTTTTAAGACGAATTAGAGCTATTTAAGACATTTCAGTTCATGTCATTTAGTACAAAAAATTCGAATTTCGTGAATCGATCCGATTGCTTCGAAATCAGTAAAATCAAGTCAATATGCATCGATTCGGTCGTTTTACGACGAATTAGAGCCATTTGAGAGATTTCAGTTCATATCATTTAGTACAAAAAATTCGAATTTCGTGAATCGATCCGATTGCTTCGAAATCAGTAAAATCAAGTCAATATGCATCGATTCAGTCGTTTTAAGACGAATTAGAGCCATTTGAGAGATTTCAGTTCATATCATTTAGTACAAAAAATTCGAATTTCGTGAATCGATCCGATTGCTTCGAAATCAGTAAAATCAAGTCAATATGCATCGATTCAGTCGTTTTAAGACGAATTAGAGCCATTTGAGAGATTTCAGTTCATATCATTTAGTACAAAAAATTCGAATTTCGTGAATCGACTTTGTTGGGTTAGGTTAGGTTAGGTTAGGTTGAATTTCATTAATCGATCCGATTGCTTCGAAATCAGTAAAATCGAGTAAATTTGCATCAATTCAGTCGTTTTAAGATGAATTAGAGCTATTTAAGACATTTCAGTTCATATCATTTAGTACAAAAAATTCGAATTTTGTGAATCGATCCGATTGCTTCGAAATAAGGAAAATCAAGTCAATATGCATCGATTCGGTCGTTTTACGACGAATTAGAGCCATTTGAGAGATTTCAGTTCATATCATTTAGTACAAAAAATTCGAATTTAGTGAATCGATCCGATTGCTTCGAAATCAGTAAAATCAAGTCAATATGCATCGATTCAGTCGTTTTAAGACGAATTAGAGCCATTTGAGAGATTTCAGTTCATATCATTTAGTACAAAAAATTCGAATTTCGTGAATCGATCCGATTGCTTCGAAATCAGTAAAATCAAGTCAATATGCATCGATTCAGTCGTTTTAAGACGAATTAGAGCCATTTGAGAGATTTCAGTTCATATCATTTAGTACAAAAAATTCGAATTTCGTGAATCGATCCGATTGCTTCGAAATAAGGAAAATCAAGTCAATATGCATCGATTCGGTCGTTTTACGACGAACTAGAGCCATTTGAGACATTTCAGTTCATATCATTTAGTACAAAAAATTCGAATTTCGTGAATCGATCCGATTGCTTCGAAATAAGGAAAATCAAGTCAATATGCATCGATTCGGTCGTTTTACGACGAACTAGAGCCATTTGAGACATTTCAGTTCATATCATTTAGTACAAAAAATTCGAATTTCGTGAATCGATCCGATTGCTTCGAAATAAGGAAAATCAAGTCAATATGCATCGATTCGGTCGTTTTACGACGAACTAGAGCCATTTGAGACATTTCAGTTCATATCATTTAGTACAAAAAATTCGAATTTCCTGAATCGATCCGATTGCTTCGAAATAAGGAAAATCAAGTCAATATGCATCGATTCAGTCGTTTTACGACGAATTAGAGCCATTTGAGACATTTCAGTTCATATCATTTAGTACAAAAAATTCGAATTTCGTGAATCGAGTTTGTTGGGTTAGGTTAGGTTAGGTTAGGTTAGGTTAGGTTAGGTTAGGTTGAATTTCAATATGCATCGATTCAGTCGTTTTAAGACGAATTAGAGCCATTTGAGACATTTCAGTTCATATCATTTAGTACAAAAAATTCGAATTTCGTGAATCGATCCGATTGCTTCGAAATCAGTAAAATCAAGTCAATATGCATCGATTCAGTCGTTTTACGACGAATTAGAGCCATTTGAGACATTTCAGTTCATATCATTTAGTACAAAAAATTCGAATTTCGTGAATCGATCCGATTGCTTCGAAATAAGGAAAATCAAGTCAATATGCATCGATTCGGTCGTTTTACGACGAACTAGAGCCATTTGAGACATTTCAGTTCATATCATTTAGTACAAAAAATTCGAATTTCGTGAATCGATCCGATTGCTTCGAAATAAGGAAAATCAAGTCAATATGCATCGATTCGGTCGTTTTACGACGAACTAGAGCCATTTGAGACATTTCAGTTCATATCATTTAGTACAAAAAATTCGAATTTTGTGAATCGATCCGATTGCTTCGAAATAAGGAAAATCAAGTCAATATGCATCGATTCGGTCGTTTTACGACGAATTAGAGCCATTTCAGAGATTTCAGTTCATATCATTTAGTACAAAAAATTCGAATTTAGTGAATCGATCCGATTGCTTCGAAATCAGTAAAATCAAGTCAATATGCATCGATTCAGTCGTTTTAAGACGAATTAGAGCCATTTGAGAGATTTCAGTTCATATCATTTAGTACAAAAAATTCGAATTTAGTGAATCGATCCGATTGCTTCGAAATCAGTAAAATCAAGTCAATATGCATCGATTCAGTCGTTTTACGACGAATTAGAGCCATTTGAGAGATTTCAGTTCATATCATTTAGTACAAAAAATTCGAATTTCGTGAATCGATCCGATTGCTTCGAAATCAGTAAAATCAAGTCAATATGCATCGATTCAGTCGTTTTAAGACGAATTAGAGCCATTTGAGAGATTTCAGTTCATATCATTTAGTACAAAAAATTCGAATTTCGTGAATCGAGTTTGTTGGGTTAGGTTAGGTTAGGTTAGGTTGAATTTCGTGAATCGATCCGATTGCTTCGAAATCAGTAAAATCGAGTCAATTTGCATCACTTCGGTCGTTTTAAGACGATTTAGAGCTATTTAAGACATTTCAGTACATATCATTTAGTACAAAAAATTCGAATTTTGTGAATCGATCCGATTGCTTCGAAATAAGGAAAATCAAGTCAATATGCATCGATTCAGTCGTTTTAAGACGAATTAGAGCCATTTGAGAGATTTCAGTTCATATCATTTAGTACAAAAAATTCGAATTTCGTGAATCGATCCGATTGCTTCGAAATCAGTAAAATCAAGTCAATATGCATCGATTCAGTCGTTTTAAGACGAATTAGAGCCATTTGAGAGATTTCAGTTCATATCATTTAGTACAAAAAATTCGAATTTCGTGAATCGAGTTTGTTGGGTTAGGTTAGGTTAGGTTAGGTTGAATTTCGTGAATCGATCCGATTGCTTCGAAATCAGTAAAATCGAGTCAATTTGCATCACTTCGGTCGTTTTAAGACGATTTAGAGCTATTTAAGACATTTCAGTACATATCATTTAGTACAAAAAATTCGAATTTCGTGAATCGATCCGATTGCTTCGAAATAAGGAAAATCAAGTCAATATGCATCGATTCGGTCGTTTTACGACGAATTAGAGCCATTTGAGAGATTTCAGTTCATATCATTTAGTACAAAAAATTCGAATTTCGTGAATCGAGTTTGTTGGGTTAGGTTAGGTTAGGTTAGGTTAGGTTAGGTTGAATTTCATTAATCGATCCGATTGCTTCGAAATCAGTAAAATCAAGTCAATATGCATCGATTAAGTCGTTTTAAGACGAATTAGAGCTATTTAAGACATTTCAGTTCATGTCATTTAGTACAAAAAATTCGAATTTCGTGAATCGATCCGATTGCTTCGAAATCAGTAAAATCAAGTCAATATGCATCGATTCGGTCGTTTTACGACGAATTAGAGCCATTTGAGAGATTTCAGTTCATATCATTTAGTACAAAAAATTCGAATTTCGTGAATCGATCCGATTGCTTCGAAATCAGTAAAATCAAGTCAATATGCATCGATTCAGTCGTTTTAAGACGAATTAGAGCCATTTGAGAGATTTCAGTTCATATCATTTAGTACAAAAAATTCGAATTTCGTGAATCGATCCGATTGCTTCGAAATCAGTAAAATCAAGTCAATATGCATCGATTCAGTCGTTTTAAGACGAATTAGAGCCATTTGAGAGATTTCAGTTCATATCATTTAGTACAAAAAATTCGAATTTCGTGAATCGACTTTGTTGGGTTAGGTTAGGTTAGGTTAGGTTGAATTTCATTAATCGATCCGATTGCTTCGAAATCAGTAAAATCGAGTAAATTTGCATCAATTCAGTCGTTTTAAGATGAATTAGAGCTATTTAAGACATTTCAGTTCATATCATTTAGTACAAAAAATTCGAATTTTGTGAATCGATCCGATTGCTTCGAAATAAGGAAAATCAAGTCAATATGCATCGATTCGGTCGTTTTACGACGAATTAGAGCCATTTGAGAGATTTCAGTTCATATCATTTAGTACAAAAAATTCGAATTTAGTGAATCGATCCGATTGCTTCGAAATCAGTAAAATCAAGTCAATATGCATCGATTCAGTCGTTTTAAGACGAATTAGAGCCATTTGAGAGATTTCAGTTCATATCATTTAGTACAAAAAATTCGAATTTCGTGAATCGATCCGATTGCTTCGAAATCAGTAAAATCAAGTCAATATGCATCGATTCAGTCGTTTTAAGACGAATTAGAGCCATTTGAGAGATTTCAGTTCATATCATTTAGTACAAAAAATTCGAATTTCGTGAATCGATCCGATTGCTTCGAAATAAGGAAAATCAAGTCAATATGCATCGATTCGGTCGTTTTACGACGAACTAGAGCCATTTGAGACATTTCAGTTCATATCATTTAGTACAAAAAATTCGAATTTCGTGAATCGATCCGATTGCTTCGAAATAAGGAAAATCAAGTCAATATGCATCGATTCGGTCGTTTTACGACGAACTAGAGCCATTTGAGACATTTCAGTTCATATCATTTAGTACAAAAAATTCGAATTTCGTGAATCGATCCGATTGCTTCGAAATAAGGAAAATCAAGTCAATATGCATCGATTCGGTCGTTTTACGACGAACTAGAGCCATTTGAGACATTTCAGTTCATATCATTTAGTACAAAAAATTCGAATTTCCTGAATCGATCCGATTGCTTCGAAATAAGGAAAATCAAGTCAATATGCATCGATTCAGTCGTTTTACGACGAATTAGAGCCATTTGAGACATTTCAGTTCATATCATTTAGTACAAAAAATTCGAATTTCGTGAATCGAGTTTGTTGGGTTAGGTTAGGTTAGGTTAGGTTAGGTTAGGTTAGGTTAGGTTGAATTTCAATATGCATCGATTCAGTCGTTTTAAGACGAATTAGAGCCATTTGAGACATTTCAGTTCATATCATTTAGTACAAAAAATTCGAATTTCGTGAATCGATCCGATTGCTTCGAAATCAGTAAAATCAAGTCAATATGCATCGATTCAGTCGTTTTACGACGAATTAGAGCCATTTGAGACATTTCAGTTCATATCATTTAGTACAAAAAATTCGAATTTCGTGAATCGATCCGATTGCTTCGAAATAAGGAAAATCAAGTCAATATGCATCGATTCGGTCGTTTTACGACGAACTAGAGCCATTTGAGACATTTCAGTTCATATCATTTAGTACAAAAAATTCGAATTTCGTGAATCGATCCGATTGCTTCGAAATAAGGAAAATCAAGTCAATATGCATCGATTCGGTCGTTTTACGACGAACTAGAGCCATTTGAGACATTTCAGTTCATATCATTTAGTACAAAAAATTCGAATTTTGTGAATCGATCCGATTGCTTCGAAATAAGGAAAATCAAGTCAATATGCATCGATTCGGTCGTTTTACGACGAATTAGAGCCATTTCAGAGATTTCAGTTCATATCATTTAGTACAAAAAATTCGAATTTAGTGAATCGATCCGATTGCTTCGAAATCAGTAAAATCAAGTCAATATGCATCGATTCAGTCGTTTTAAGACGAATTAGAGCCATTTGAGAGATTTCAGTTCATATCATTTAGTACAAAAAAATTCGAATTTAGTGAATCGATCCGATTGCTTCGAAATCAGTAAAATCAAGTCAATATGCATCGATTCAGTCGTTTTACGACGAATTAGAGCCATTTGAGAGATTTCAGTTCATATCATTTAGTACAAAAAATTCGAATTTCGTGAATCGATCCGATTGCTTCGAAATCAGTAAAATCAAGTCAATATGCATCGATTCAGTCGTTTTAAGACGAATTAGAGCCATTGAGAGATTTCAGTTCATATCATTTAGTACAAAAAATTCGAATTTCGTGAATCGAGTTTGTTGGGTTAGGTTAGGTTAGGTTAGGTTGAATTTCGTGAATCGATCCGATTGCTTCGAAATCAGTAAAATCGAGTCAATTTGCATCACTTCGGTCGTTTTAAGACGATTTAGAGCTATTTAAGACATTTCAGTACATATCATTTAGTACAAAAAATTCGAATTTTGTGAATCGATCCGATTGCTTCGAAATAAGGAAAATCAAGTCAATATGCATCGATTCAGTCGTTTTAAGACGAATTAGAGCCATTTGAGAGATTTCAGTTCATATCATTTAGTACAAAAAATTCGAATTTCGTGAATCGATCCGATTGCTTCGAAATCAGTAAAATCAAGTCAATATGCATCGATTCAGTCGTTTTAAGACGAATTAGAGCCATTTGAGAGATTTCAGTTCATATCATTTAGTACAAAAAATTCGAATTTCGTGAATCGAGTTTGTTGGGTTAGGTTAGGTTAGGTTAGGTTGAATTTCGTGAATCGATCCGATTGCTTCGAAATCAGTAAAATCGAGTCAATTTGCATCACTTCGGTCGTTTTAAGACGATTTAGAGCTATTTAAGACATTTCAGTACATATCATTTAGTACAAAAAATTCGAATTTCGTGAATCGATCCGATTGCTTCGAAATAAGGAAAATCAAGTCAATATGCATCGATTCGGTCGTTTTACGACGAATTAGAGCCATTTGAGAGATTTCAGTTCATATCATTTAGTACAAAAAATTCGAATTTCGTGAATCGATCCGATTGCTTCGAAATCAGTAAAATCAAGTCAATATGCATCGATTCAGTCGTTTTAAGACGAATTAGAGCCATTTGAGAGATTTCAGTTCATATCATTTAGTACAAAAAATTCGAATTTCGTGAATCGATCCGATTGCTTCGAAATCAGTAAAATCAAGTCAATATGCATCGATTCAGTCGTTTTAAGACGAATTAGAGCCATTTGAGAGATTTCAGTTCATATCATTTAGTAAAAAAAATTCGAATTTTGTGAATCGATCCGATTGCTTCGAAATAAGAAAAATCAAGTCAATATGCATCGTTTCGGTCGTTTCACGACGAATTAGAGCCATTTGAGAGATTTCAGTTCATATCATTTAGTACAAAAAATTCGAATTTCGTGAATCGAGTTTGTTGGGTTAGGTTAGGTTAGGTTAGGTTAGGTTAGGTTAGGTTAGGTTAGGTTAGGTTGAATTTCATTAATCGATCCGATTGCTTCGAAATCAGTAAAATCGAGTAAATTTGCATCAATTCAGTCGTTTTAAGATGAATTAGAGCTATTTAAGACATTTCAGTTTTATATCATTTAGTACAAAAAATTCGAATTTTGTGAATCGATCCGATTGCTTCGAAATAAGGAAAATCAAGTCAATATGCATCGATTCGGTCGTTTTACGACGAATTAGAGCCATTTGAGAGATTTCAGTTCATATCATTTAGTACAAAAAATTCGAATTTAGTGAATCGATCCGATTGCTTCGAAATCAGTAAAATCAAGTCAATATGCATCGATTCAGTCGTTTTAAGACGAATTAGAGCCATTTGAGAGATTTCAGTTCATATCATTTAGTACAAAAAATTCGAATTTCGTGAATCGATCCGATTGCTTCGAAATCAGTAAAATCAAATCAATATGCATCGATTTAGTCGTTTTAAGACGAATTAGAGCCATTTGAGAGATTTCAGTTCATATCATTTAGTACAAAAAATTCGAATTTCGTGAATCGATCCGATTGCTTCGAAATCAGTAAAATCAAGTCAATATGCATCGATTCAGTCGTTTTAAGACGAATTAGAGCCATTTGAGAGATTTCAGTTCATATCATTTAGTACAAAAAATTCGAATTTTGTGAATCGATCCGATTGCTTCGAAATAAGGAAAATCAAGTCAATATGCATCGTTTCGGTCGTTTCACGACGAATTAGAGCCATTTGAGAGATTTCAGTTCATATCATTTAGTACAAAAAATTCGAATTTCGTGAATCGATCCGATTGCTTCGAAATCAGTAAAATCAAGTCAATATGCATCGATTCAGTCGTTTTAAGACGAATTAGAGCCATTTGAGAGATTTCAGTTCATATCATTTAGTACAAAAAATTCGAATTTCGTGAATCGATCCGATTGCTTCGAAATCAGTAAAATCAAGTCAATATGCATCGATTCAGTCGTTTTAAGACGAATTAGAGCCATTTGAGAGATTTCAGTTCATATCATTTAGTAAAAAAAATTCGAATTTTGTGAATCGATCCGATTGCTTCGAAATAAGAAAAATCAAGTCAATATGCATCGTTTCGGTCGTTTCACGACGAATTAGAGCCATTTGAGAGATTTCAGTTCATATCATTTAGTACAAAAAATTCGAATTTCGTGAATCGAGTTTGTTGGGTTAGGTTAGGTTAGGTTAGGTTAGGTTAGGTTAGTTTGAATTTCATTAATCGATCCGATTGCTTCGAAATCAGTAAAATCGAGTAAATTTGCATCAATTCAGTCGTTTTAAGATGAATTAGAGCTATTTAAGACATTTCAGTTCATATCATTTAGTACAAAAAATTCGAATTTTGTGAATCGATCCGATTGCTTCGAAATAAGGAAAATCAAGTCAATATGCATCGATTCGGTCGTTTTACGACGAATTAGAGCCATTTGAGAGATTTCAGTTCATATCATTTAGTACAAAAAATTCGAATTTAGTGAATCGATCCGATTGCTTCGAAATCAGTAAAATCAAGTCAATATGCATCGATTCAGTCGTTTTAAGACGAATTAGAGCCATTTGAGAGATTTCAGTTCATATCATTTAGTACAAAAAATTCGAATTTCGTGAATCGATCCGATTGCTTCGAAATCAGTAAAATCAAATCAATATGCATCGATTTAGTCGTTTTAAGACGAATTAGAGCCATTTGAGAGATTTCAGTTCATATCATTTGTACAAAAAATTCGAATTTCGTGAATCGATCCGATTGCTTCGAAATCAGTAAAATCAAGTCAATATGCATCGATTCAGTCGTTTTAAGACGAATTAGAGCCATTTGAGAGATTTCAGTTCATATCATTTAGTACAAAAAATTC